>JAEIGQ010000246.1:0-429699 GCA_018904275.1 Lordiphosa clarofinis
TTTCTTCCAACAAGTTCGTATTATTATTTTTTACTTTTACTTTCCTTTTGTAAGTTTTAAATGTCAATCAATTAAAATAAATTTTAACATTTCACCCATTTAAAAAAAAATGTAAAGCTTCAAAGCATACTATGCACACCAAACTTTAATAAAAATATCATACATTTGCATTGGGCAATCGCAATCGTATATATGCTAACCAATGATTCAGAGAGATCTTAATTTCGGCGGTATGCCTTTGCTAGCTAATGAATATAATAATTAGAAAGAAATTTTTATGAGGACATATAGAGTAGTCTAGGTAGAATAAAATTTCTTCAAACACTGTTAGACTTATTAGCGAACCGCTATATCATAAGCCAATCACATTGATGCATTTTCATATTGTAAGGAATGTTTTTTTACATGTATGAATAAAACTATAATTTTAAAGTCAAGGGAAGTGCCCTTAATGGTCAATGTTGTTCTAAGGCAATTGATAGTACAAAAATGACTATAAACCGCGAACCAAGGATTCGTTGGTAAAATTGAAAACGCAGTTCGGTCTATTTTATCTGTTGTTTATGGCCTATATTGCCTCGATGATGGGTGCTGCCAAATGTGGTACCCACCATCGCGGTTTTTCGATGCATGTTACCATCTCTTAAGGACACATTTAACTGGTCAGAATCTCAATATGTTTAAAATCTAACAAAATTCTATCGAGTGGTTTTCATTAATTCCATTTTGTAAGTTAGTCCTCTATGGGCGGGGTACTAACCGCTTATCCATTGGCAGTGGGAATTTAGTATAACAATAGTGGAGACTCCCTCTAACTTTGGTGAATTTTACAAAATTTTAGCTCTCATCTTTATTTGACCAGCAACAGATGTTGTAACTGTGTGTTGCTAGTATAAATGTGCCCATTAAACGCGAACTTGACGTGGACCAGAAAAACTGGGTATGAGGTGTTGCTACCTGATGCCTCTAGTTTCACAATTTATTGGTCCCAACCCTAGGCAAATTTGAGTGTTCCACAGTGTAATACTAGTAAGAATGTGTATAATTTTGTGTCCAACTTTTAAATGTCTGTACTATTTTACGGTTCAAGGGGGACGATCGGATATCTCGCGACGAACGGGGAAGTCCGGTGTAGTACCTAAGAACGCAGGGACGTGTTGACGTAAGCCATGCCTCAGAAGAAATTTATGTGCAAATGATAAATGTGAAACCAGAAGACTGAAAAATGTGATTATGTTGTTGAGCACAAAAGATCTTGGCCGATCTTTGGCTTGCGTCTATGTGCCATGTGCTAGCCGGCTCTGCTCAACACAATTAAAAATTCTCTGCTCTCATTGCCGACCGCTAACTTTAAGCTCTTATCTAAGCAATAGCCCTACTTATTTGTTCAGTGACCGACTTTTCTCCCAGCACTTTAATATTTGCCTTAAATTTCGTACGCTGTACTATCCATTCAATTATCACCGACTGACTTCAAGTATCCCCAAAAGTGACAGTTAAATTTCCCGTTTACCTACTAACAGTCACTCACTATCTCACACTATCAATCAAATCTGGTTTGGTAAAGTGTGCCACTAAGGACTTGCCGCCGTTGACGCCGCCAACCTAGGGCCCAGTGCATATTGAATTATGATTTTCGTCATATTTTGCATAACGGACACGGGGCACGTAGTCGAGCGAGCGAGCGGCATCCCCGAGTCCATTTGCCACACGACGAAACAGTTAATTAAATGATGAAGGCATTGACGTGTCTCCACTCTTAACTATCCAAAGTGCCAACGTGCGAACTGCCAGTGCAGTTGGCTATAACTGACTATAAACTAACTGAAAGTGGCCAAGTTGGCTGGTGCTTTGACAGGCAGCAGCTGTCCACACACACACACACATACACCAACTCATGCTTATGGACGTTTGATAATAAAGGGAGACAGCAGTGCAACGCGATGTCGATGAAAGAACACTGAGTCAAGTGGTGACTAAATTTATGAAATTTTTTTTTGGTATTTCTAATAAAACCACAAGTGGGAATCAAAGGCTTAAAAATGTTCAAATGAAGAGAACAGTGGAATCATATGGCGCTATTGCCCTTTGAAGGACTGAATCTCTTTAGGGAGCACGTGCAAGTCAAATAAACACCACGGAGATAAGACATGCATCAATGAATTTTGGTAATGGTGATAAGAACAAACCGAGATTTTAATATAATGATTAAAAAAAAATGTCGTTGAAAAGTAGAGCTATGTCGACCTGCACGAGGCGCAGCTTGTGACTAATTCTCTGACTTGTTTCGCCTTTGAAGTCTACTTCCTCAGCTGTTGACTTCGTACAGTGCCCTTGACTTTTCCTGTTAGTACGAACGGTCTCACTTGTGTATTATATGATCCGGAAAAAACAGTGTGACCTTACCAATTGGTTGGCGTTTTGGATATTTTTTAGGGATTTTTAAGACTTAACATAAATTACTGGCAATTTCTGACATAAATCAAGAAATGTCAAAAAATGGCCAATTATTTCTGTCATGCCCTAAAAAATGTTCAAAATGGTAGGGTCACACTAATTTGACAGCTGCTTTTATGCAAAATCAGGGCTGCAAGCTGAATTATTATATATAAGACTCTGTTGCACTATATCGATATACTTCAAATATTTTTACTTTAGATATTTTAAAGCATGTTTGTTAAACTGAACCGATAACTTGGGCTTTCAACAGATTTAGGTTCAAGTAATTGGACACAGTTGGTTTGGTTTATGGTTTGCTTCGCAGTGAAAATTTTACTATTTTCTGTTTGTTTACTTTTTAAGTTGGTTGTTAGTTCCAAATTTGTAAACATTTTGAGCATAAAATAGGGTTTCAAATTATGTTTATACCACTTTGGCGCCCAACGTGAGAACCAAAAAGCTTTTTTAATTTTTTCCATGTTTCAAGTGGGTTGCAAATTTATAATTTGCCTACATGATGTGACATGTAATATAAGGTTTATAATCATTTCTAAAAAATTTGGCGCCCAACGTGAGAACCAAATAGCAATTGCGTTTATTTAAATCCGATTCATTCACTTGTTTCTCAATTGCAGACCACTGTATAATAAACTCGTGTCTCCTGTCTGATGTCTCCTTCGATGGCACGCACACGCTTCAGTTGCATGTCACACGCCGCTTGATTGGTTGCCTGATTCGTTGATTGCCTGGCTCAAGCTCACGTGACAACACACCGCCGTTGGGCATTGTTCAACCTGCCGCTGCGGTTGGTTCCCTTGTCCCCCTCTCCCCCTGTCACACTGTGTATGTCTGCATTTTAATTTCCTTGGCGCTGGCTGGTTGACTGCCTCTAGCTTGGTCATTTGTTGGTTTGATTGATAGCTCCTCGAGGCCAGTTTCCTGACTTGCTAATGAACTTACCACAGTGCAGTCGTTAACAAGTTATGAGCCAAAGTAAAATATGTAAATAGATTTACCTTCTTTCGCTGTTATTTTTTTGCAACAACAACTGACCACACATGTCGCTGGTAATTAGCAAAGTTCATAAATTTAACCATATTTCACATATTAAGTGGGTTTGTTGATAAAACTTTTTGCTTACATAACAATTTTTTCTCTCTCTCTCTCGCACTGTGTAGCTTGGATATTTTACTGCAAGCAGAGTTTGTTACCTGTAAATATACGGGAGAAAAATATTTTACGAGTTGATTAGTTGATATGGGTCATGTTAAGCACATGTTGAGGTTTTATGTGTGTGATATGCGATGCGTGTGTGTTTGGTTGAGTGGAGCATTATAAATGGAACATATAAATAGAAATGACAATTTCACAACTTTGATTTATTTGCAGCGAGAGGATAGATATTGGAGTCTTATAAATAATGAATTCAATTCGTTCATACTTGGAGAGCTTCTTTCATTTGGAAATCATAGACTTTTTACCTTTGACCATAAAATGTTAAGAAATAATAATTAAGCTTTTTTTCAATTCTCAAAAACTTTGCCCAGGGTAAGCAAAAAGAAAAATCCGCTGCAAAAAATGTGAAAAACTTGGCTGAGCAGAAATTGGTATACTCCTAAATTCAAATTACATAAATATGTGACTGAAGCTTAGTTGTTTCATCAGCATTCTTATCTTCGATTATAATTTTTTTGGTCTTTGTGCAGCTCGAACAGTTGTAAGAATTGCATAAGACCGATCTTTTGAATCCTGCTTCTTGATTTCCACATCCTTTTCAACAGCCTTTCCAACATTTGCATGAAAGAGTGTTTACCAAATCTGGAGGTCTAGTTCTTGTCATACTGATCACTGGATGTCATGATTTTGGGCTCATCCCCATTTCGGGGAATCAGAATTCACACTAAGTATTAATTAATTACAAAAAGAAAGTTGGACAATTTTTCAGGTTTTTCGTTTTAAAATTTAAGACGGATTTTAGATTAACCCATTTAAATCTATCTGGCTATTTGTAATCAGCCCAAACTGCTACTCACTTTGAAGGCATCGAAGTTAGGCGTTTCTTGCAATTTACCACAGACGAAATGGTACATTTTAAAGACGGTCTCGAGCGGTATAGATGATTTATTCAATGAACTCAAGCAAGCGAATATAGTTTTTTTTTGGTATTTACCAAGAATTACAAGAAGGGATCAAATTAATTATCATCAAAACTTTTAAATTCTAAAATATTTCTTAAGAACAAAATAAGTTGATGGCTCGAGCTGAACCTATAAAATAAGATGCTACCGTAAAGAGATTATACACTAAAAAAGTTTTTCTCACTAAAACCCCCTTTTCGACCATTAGTTCCTATGGCAGCTATAAAATATAGTCATCCGATCCGATCGGTTCCGACATATTAGTAGTGTTTGTCTGTCTGTTTGACAGTCCATCTGTATGAACGCACAGACCTCGGAGATGGTAAGAGATGGAGGTTTGATATGTAAAGGGAATATACTTCTTGTATTTGTAGGCCGATCCAGTTTAACTTTTTTAACTTTTGCACTCAACCCGCCCCCAGACTTGGAAAAAAGTCTTTCTACCTCAGTTAAAGAAGGTTCTATTTATCGACTTGCCGAAGAAATTATAAAATAATTATGAACTGTATTCAAGTTACGACCAAACGTCAGTATTTAAATGGTTTAAGTAGTGGCGACATCTATTGGCCAGTATTAAAAATCATGGAGTGGCGGCATCTAGTGGGAAAGCTATGAACAAAAGAAAGACGCAACGCTGCTACTGCAGGTACAGAGTATATTACAGTCGGGCTTGACGGTTCCGTTTGGCATCATAGAAATGCCCATTTGCATAAATTTGTTATATGTTTCCATAATTTTATTTAATTACTTGTTTATTTAGATTGAAGTGCTATAAAGACCACCGGTTCTTCACTAACTAAACTAAGAAAAAATTAGAACGAATAATTTTACTACGAACGCTAACGAACGATATCTTTTCATTTTCGAATTTTTAAAAAATTTCATTGTTGAAATCGAACAGGCGAGTTAGCTGAGGATAAGTAACAAAGTGGAGAGAGCAAGCTAACTTTTTAATAATATCATTGAACCTTCTCTTACAGTTGCGTTTTCATAGAAGAGCAAACCTACGAAGCGGAGAGCGAAGTTGGTAATTGTGAACAGTAGTCTTAAGAACAAGGCCTGCCATCGGGCCGGCATCATTCATGGTTAAGCATACTTTTTATAGGAAGTCTTGAACAACAAGTCACGCATCTAAGATTCTAATATGCTTATTTAAAAGTAGTTGAATTGAAATTTATGTTAAGATGAAGAATTGTCAAGCTACTATGAATTTGTAGAGAACTTAATTCAAAAGTGAAATTTCTTAATCTTGAAAAGGCCAATGTTTTTATACAAGAATTCGAAATTTTTGATTTTGAGTGTGGTAAGCTGTTCATTCAAGACTGGTGGAACTTAGATTTCCGTCTGTAAAGCTCTTGATTCAAGAATTGATCTACTTGAATTGAGAACGTTTCGTGAATAGATCAAGGCTTAAAATTTTTGGATCAAGAAAACCGGAATCAAAAAATCACCCTAGGATAAAAACATTCGTTCTTGCATAAAGAGTTTTCAGTGTTACCATACTTCCGAATTCACTATTCACACTACTTCAAATTCTCTACTTTATCTCTGAGTGAAGTTGTCATTAATAACAAATCAGCTTAAGCACTTCCATTACCATAGTATTTGCTCTCCTCTCTTCACATCTGCTCAATCTTCATCTATAGCACCCCTTAACAAAAACATTCCGAAAAAAAGGAAAAACACAAACTCACTTGAAAACTTCTACACTACAAAAGGTTTACTTATCTGGCACTCATATCTAAACCCACTCACAGGACTCAGCAAACACTCAATAATTTTCTTAACTAAATTGAACCACAAATAATACCAAAAAAAGAAGAAAAAAAAAAAACTCATCGAAGACATCATCCCATTAGGTTCACTTAAATTACTCCAAGCCAACAAAACACACACACACTCACACAGACACAGACACCGAGAGAACTTGTGAGAAGAGTTGGAAAACTTTGCATGCTGTTTTGTGGTTGTTTGTTGAGGGGTTAAGTTCCAAGCTGACTGACTGACAAGTGCATTTTGATGCACGACAACCATAAATCAGGAACAAAAATGGAAGTGAAAAAACGTTTAGGAAGTGCAAGTGCCGAAGCCGCAGAAATCAGGAAGAGAGAAGAAACCACAAAGCGTTTTTTGGTGGCGGCAACCGCGGGAGTAAAACTTTTTAGCTCAAGGATTTTGGGTTAAAGAAAACGAGGCTATCAAATCTGTACAACAGCACGAACAGAAGGTTGTTGCCGCAAAAGTTGGTTTACTCGTTTGTAAAACGGACAGCTGCAGTTTGTCTGTGCGCAAATTGCCAGGCGATAGCAGGCCACCAAATTGAAAACTGCTGAGCTAAACGCCTCAACGTAGGCAATGGATTCACAGCAAAAGTGAGCTCAATTTAGAGTTGAAAGAAAAACCACAGCAAATGCTTTTTTTTATAGTCTGGACTTGCTCCGACACTATTAATTTCAGTCGTTGGTTTTCCCCAAAGGTTGTTTTCTTTCTCTCCTTTTTTTTGGATTTAATTTCTTGATATATTTCAATTGCGCTGCTGGGCGCCAAGATGCTGTCAGCTAGGAGTTGATTTGTGGCTTGTTTTAGGTTTTTATTTAGTCGCTTAATTAAAGAGTGTAATGCTTAAGAAAGTTCTTTCGAAATGCCACGCCATTTCCCAGTTTCCATTTCTTTTCTCATGCATATCTGGCCTGCTTAGTGGCCACACCCACTCATATGCTATGCATTTGCTATCTTACCAAGTCCCTTGTCAATCAAAGAATCTACATTTAAGTTTCTTTTGTATTCCACTCCTAGTTTTGCTGCCAAGTCAAACTGCTTATCAATGAAGCTGGCGAAACTGAGATGAGCTTTGAGTGGCACACACACTCGCACACACGCACACAGGGGCAAGAATTTGCATGTTGTAACATTGACATTTACGCAACATGTCCCTGTTGCATGTTTGCAATTTGCATTTGCAAATAGTTGCAAAAACGAACATCAAATGCGGCAAATGCGGCATGACAAGAGTGGTGATGAGAGGAGGAGAGGCAGGGCAGGCAGGAAAGGCAGAGCAGGGACTGGAGTGTGCCACATGAACCCCATTGACTAACCCACGAAAGTTTGTAAATATGCATGCAAATTTTCCAACTACTTCTTTCTCTGTTTTTTTTTTTTGCATTCTATGCCATGTTTTCAATTTTGACTGCCTGACAGTAGACAGGGGCGTACTTAGAGAGCAGATTCAACAGGGAGGCTTTCTTATGTATGGAAATTGAAGTTTTCTCTAAGGGTTTGTCCTTAGTCCTGCCCTGAATAATTTTTAAAAACTATAAAGTTTGTCTTGAGTTCTAATGAAACATTCAGAGAATTTTGGTTTGCCCATCAAAATACTATTTGGAAGTGTCGTGCCTCTTGTCCTCCCCTTAGAAGGAAAATTTTAAGAAACAGTCGGCGTACCATAAGTTCTATATTTCTGTGCTACACGTTCCTCATAAAACTAAGAAATGGCAGAAAACTTTTTATGCATTATGATATATATTAAGTCACTAAGAAATCCCATTCGAAAACGCCTCGCATAAGAAACATATTGAAGATATGAGGTAGTATCGTGACAGGGATTAAAGAAGGGCTCGCCCCCTTTTCCAACATGATGCTGAACTTTCCCCCTTTTGCTCAAAAGGTTCCAATCGACATTAATACAGCAAATTCTGAGCAGCAGCTGCATCGATAAAGAATAATTTAGTAAGATAAAGAATGCAAAACTTAAATGCCAATTTATTTTTCTCTATATATGTAATTTCCGTTTCACATCATCATCAAACTCCATGCGATCCTTAAAAATGTGCTCAGTGTGCAGAGACTATAAAAAAAATAACTTGAGTTTTGATGAGGAAACCATAAGTTTTTGATAAAACAAAAAGTCACTTTATTACATTCACTTTATGACAACTTAAGCACGACCTAATAATTCCAAACCGTGATTTGGGCGAAATTCGGACTCACAATCGCAAAATATTGCAAAAGCGAAAATGGGAAAAAGGCTGTATTTCTGGTACGGACATAAGTTGCTTGGGCTTTGCCTTAACAGTTAGTCTACCAAAATATATTCCGTATCTGCAGTAGCGAACTTTATTTTGGTCATAACTTGACCAATTAATGGCGCCCCTAATTGATTTTCAAAACTGACCCATAGATGGCTCCACTACTGTGACTATATGGCTTCTCCACGTTAACTATTTAGTTTAAAACACAGATTAGGTTTAAGATCGGTTTATTGGAGACGGCGTGTTCACGGTAAGAATGAGTGTAGCAGAATAGAAAGAGTGTAGGGCTGTCGAATATTTTAAAAATATCTGTATCGATATTTTTGGCGATATTGAAAAAGTATCATTTCGATATAAATATTTTGGTGTCAAAAACATCGATATTTTCGATATTTTCAATAAAAACCTGGTTCTTAACTATGAACAGGTCTTTTGAGGTAATTGAGGCATCATTTGACGCGTAATAAGAACCAGAGGTCGCATAAAACGGTCCGCCGTTTGCCTGTGTCAGAAAACAACCGCTCCGCGAGCACAATCAATAAAGGCTGTTAACCAACCACCAACTACGCTCTCTGCCTCTTTTTGGTTGTGAGAGGAGAGAAACACACTTATTTTTATTTTTTCTGTCAGGTCTGTCTCGGGCCCTTTTTCCAAAATTTCTTCAAAAGGTCTTCTTCGTATGTATGCATCGGTGTGTATGCTAACAGCTGAGGCTCGGCTAACAACGTGAATGTGTGTGAAAATCTGTATGCCTTCTCTCGTTCTCTCTCACGCTGACTCGCTCTCTGTTTATGCTTAAGTCTGGCGCTATCCTGAGTCTGCAACCTTTCGAACTGAGATTTTTAAAGTTCGGTCTTTGTGAAGACCGCATTTGATGAGCGATTGACTGTCTTGGGCCCGGTATGGGGTTGCTCTCAGTCCCATCAGTGCTCTGTGTTCAACGGTTCGGTTAAGGGAAGCCCGAGTGACGTAAGCAGAGCGAACTGAACATTGGGTTGAGAGTTATTTACGAGCTATGATAAGAAATATAATCTATCTGCGATTAAAAAATATGGATTTATTAAATATTTATTAAATTAACAAAAGTTACTAAATTTTTATTTCCCACCATTCCAATTGCTAAGCAATCTTTTTGTTTTAGAAACATATTAAATGAAGATGTGAGATTATTGTTAGTTAGAACTGTTTCATTTTCTGATTTTTTTGCACGTGATACCGTGTCAACTGTATTGCCGATTTCCGTCAAACTTGAATCAGGGCTATTTTCCCCAGATAATTCAATTGAATTAACGTTGTCCTTTATACGAGTGTGCAGATTTGATAATAATTTAATACAATTATTTTTCTGCTCTGCAGATAAAGACACATTATATCTTGGATCAAGAAATATTCCACATAGGTAAGCATCACTCTCGAACAGACTAGGCTCTTTATTTCTAACTCGTGAGACAAAAGTCTGGCCAATGCTGACTTGGCCTGAATTTTAATTTTTGCATCTAATCCAGATTGCATAAAAATCTCCAAAAACTAACTGTTCGCTCTGCACTTTGGTTGTTGCAACTTCTGCTGGTTCTAAAACTGTAACTATTTCTCTTATCTTGTCCCACACGTTCGGCTTCAGAAAGAAGTCGGAACTAGCTGCCGCCAAATTTGAGCAGAAATCGTGCATTTTTGGATCGGCTAAACTTGCCAGCATTCGGAATGTCGAATTCCAGCGTGTCACGCAGTCGATGGGAGGCTTCTTTATGCGTTGCTCTTCCAATCGATAGCTTATATTTGGCGTTCGAAGAGATTTCAACATAGCTCTGCGGCCGCTATAGCGCTGCCGAATCCAGGTTTTTTCAATACTGCGTTGACTGCTAACTGAAGGGTATGGGCAGCACATCTTATTCCTGAAAACCAGCAATATTAATAAAATTATTCACTTCTTTTGTTAAATACTTTACCTATGTACTTCGAATCGAAGGAGAACTCACTGAGGAATGCAAGGTCATTTTTCGTCTTTATCATCGTTGTTATGATCATCGTCCTCATGCTCTAGGCCCAAGAGTTCCACCATTTTCACCATATTGCGTCCGTTATCTGTGGTGCAGGAGTATACTTGTTTAGTCCCAATACCAAATCGACTTAGAACTTTTATGACAACGTCTTTAAGATGGGTGGCCGTGCGACTCTTGTGCATCTCCTCAGTTGCCAAAGTTCTCAAAACAATTTTGGAATTTAACACATATTGAATATTCAAGCCTGCAACAAATATGAAGTAATTTTTATAAAAGGTCGTTTTAAAGACGATTATATGACATTCTTACCAATGAAGGACCGACCACTTAGAGTCATGCCATCAATTTTAAGGGACACCATTTTTCCTTCGATCTCTTTTTTGAATGTCCTTTGCAAGAAGGCCTGATTTGAGAATGACATCATCTCTAACATTTTGCGGGTTAACAAAATTTTCGCATCCCATGCCGTTGATAATTGGGTTTAAAATTTTTCGAATACCAACGTCATTTACAGCTGAAAATGGTCTGCCATCCACTGTACACATCAAAACGCAAGCATCTCTAATTTCTTGTTTACTGATAGCCACTTTAACAGAAGGACGTAAGAAACAGTCAATTTTGACAGGCTTCTCCTTTTGGAACTCAATTCCTCTGTTTTTTTTTTATGAATCAAATCTTCCTCTGATTTTTGAAAGACTTCGGTATGACAACAGCGAATATGTTGCTTTAAGTTAGTAGCGTGATTTCCCTGAAGGGCGTAAAATTATAAATAATTCATAATATTTTAATTAATTAATTATTTTTAAAAAATTGCTTTTATAATTTTCCATTAAATATTATGTGTGAGTGTGAGCGATCTTTATTTCAATACTGCGTAATAAAAAACAAACATGTTCGATTTCGTTTAAAGCGCGCCAAGCATCTTTACACATTTTGTTGTTTATGTGTGTTAGTGAAATATGTATACGCATTGCGCGCGTGTGACGCTTACACCCATATTTCACTAACACAGCATAAGCATTTTGCGCCAAACAAAAGGTTAATTTTTTTATGCACTTTGATTTCTTTCCCGCATTGCATGTCATTTATTTTAATAACACATGTGCTAATGTTCTTTTCAATGTCGTAAGAAAACAGTTCCCGGAAAATACTAGATTTAGCCCTTGGCATTGTGCACAAAATTAACCAATAAAATATGTCCACAACCAAACTTATGAAGAATCAAAACGCGAATGACAAGATCTGTTCTGTCTATGTATGTACAGTGTGGCCAACGTTTTGCGGACTTAGCAAGCTAGATTGGGGAAAAAATGCTAAAAATTGCTGGAAGTGGTTGCAAAGTAGCTACATACATATGTTTACATATGAATAGCTAGAATAGTTGTTTTTATTATTAAAGCTTATTATACGCTGAAAAATTTGTTAGAGCCCATCTAATTACATAGCTCCAAATCTTTTTCGGTATGCTGTTCTTTAAATGTAATGGCTGGTAATCTCTATACCTAATGCATTGCTTACCACCCGAGTTCAAACCCAGGTAGCCGCCACAGCCCGCAGACAAACAGCCCTAAGTCTTTGCAGTCTCCACAGCCAATTATAGTGGTGTCTCCTCCGGCATACTGAGGTAGCTCCGTTGCACCCGTTGCTACAGGATGCTCCAGCTACCTTTAAATCCGTATTAAACTAATACGCCCGGCGAGTATGATCCGGCACCAGTCCATGGAGCTGGCTGTGGCTATGAATATAACACTTGGCTTAATGTGCTAATTCTAATCTTCCGATGCATTTTGGCTTGTCGTTTTAGCAGTATGTTTCGGTGGTCAAGTTTTGCTCCCGCAGGCCACAATAAAAAACACTGCTTATACCACCCAGCCATACAAAAATGCATCCATGAAAGTGAACATGGCATTGACTATGACCTCTTAACTTTTCCTAGTGACTTCCATTATTAATTTTATAAACCTTTATTTTATTTGAATTAGATGGCCTATTTTGTAAACAAACAACAGCTGACTTTTTTGGCTGTTTTCTGGCTGTAAAATGTTCATTGTCGAGATGTTATTCGGCATGAGTGAGACTCGAAAATTTTACCAAAAGATTAAGCAATTAACGGAAGGTTTCAAGCCCAGAGTCGCACAATGCAAAGACGAACAGGGAAATTTGGTCACAGATCCGCAAGTGGCGCTTAACAAATGGAGAAGTTACTTTTCCAACCTACTGGAGACGATGACGAACATGATGCCGCCTCTAGAGAAGCAACGATGCCACCAATCGACAACATTGAGATAGACCCCCGACCCAACAAAGAAGTCTGTTTAGCCATACGAAGGCTAAAGAACAACAAATCACCAGGCGCTGATGAGCTGCCCGCTGAATTGTTCAAGGCTGGAGGCGAAGAAATGGTAAGGTGCATGCACCAACTTCTGTGCCGTATATGGGTTGACGAAAGCATGCCTGACGATTGGAATCTAAGTGTTCTCTGTCCAATCTTTAAAAAGGGGACCCTGCAGTTTGCGCCAACTACCGCGGGATCAGTCTCCTCCCCATCGCATATAAGGTTCTGTCCCGCATTATTTGTGAACGTCTAAAGCCGCTTGTTGATACACTGATTTGACCTTATCAGTGTGGCTTTAGACCTGGTAAGTCCACCACAGACCAGATATTCACATTGCGCCAAATTCTGGAGAAGACCTATGAGAGAAACATCGAAAATCACCATCTTTTTATCGATTACAAAGCCGCTTTCGACACGCCGATAAGGTCAAGGTTTTTCGAAGCCCTGTCTACTTTAGGTATTCCAGCAAAGTACGTTCGACTTTGCATGATGACGCTGAGAAGCACTCAAAGCTCCGTCAAAATAGGAACGAACCTCTCCGAGCCTTTTGATACCAAAAGAGGTTTTAGGCAGGGTGACACCTTATCGTGTGACTTCTTTAATCTGTTGATGGAGTATATACTGCGCCAGTGCCCAAATGCCAACAGATCGGGCACCATCTTTAATAAAGATGTAATGCTACTCGCATATGCCGATGATATTGACATTATCGGCAAAACCGAACAGGCAGTAAGCAATGCGTTTTCAGAGATTGAGAAGCAGTCTGAGCTAATGGGTTTAGCGGTAAACGAGGACAAGACGAAGTACCTAGTGTCCTCGAAACAGAAGTACACACAAATTGGGCAATCTGTTGCAATGGAGAGTACAACTTTAAAGTTGTAGAGGACTTTGTCTACCTCGGAACGATGATAACCGGCGACAACAACATCAGCCTGGAAATTCGAAGAAGAATCACGCTCGCAAACCGATGCTATTACGGGCTAAGTAGGGAGCTCAAGAGCAGAAACCTCAAGCGAAGAACAAAAATAGCGCTATATAAGTCGCTTATCATCCCAGTCCTGCAATACGGCGCAGAAGCATGGGCAATATCATCAGCGGATGAGGCGGCGATTGGCGTTTTCGAGCGAAAGATTCTTCGCAGGATTTATGGACCTTTGAAAGTTGGCGAGGACTTTCGCATCCGAAGGAATGACGAACTGTATGAGCTCTACGGGGATACTAGTCTGGTCAAGCGCATAAAGCAACAGCGGCTGCGCTGGCTGGGACATGTTACCCGTATGGATGATCAAGCTCCAGCAAAAATGGTCTACAAGAGGAATGCGAAAGAACTGGGACAAGGCAAGGTGGGACGACCACCTCTAAGGTGGGACGACCAGGTGCGGAAAAGACATTTCTAAGCTTGGCGTGAAAAACTGGTGCCAGCTCGCACGGAGCAGAAGCGACTGGCGGACATTAGTTGCAGCGGCCGAAACCGTCAAACGGTTGTGATGCAATGCAACTCGGGCCAATAAAGAAGAAGAAGAAAATGTTCATTGTACCTACATATGTACATTGTACATCTAACGAAATTTTTACTAGTAGAGGAAAAACCGAAATAAACCCGTACATTTGTTTCGGTTACGGTACTGATAACCAGTTATGTAAATAAAGGGTATACGGTTACGGTTATAAAAAAATTTTTTTTGTCGGTTTCGGTTTACGGTTTCGTTTCAAATTTTAAAAGTGTTTTTAGCGGTTTCGGTTTCGGTTTTAGTTACGGTTTTAATTTCTGATTTAAAATATAATTTAATGCATCAAAAAACATATGACACAATCAAAAATTTAATTTAAACATCAATTTAACCCTTAATTACAAGAAGAAAAATTTTTGGCCAGAAATTCAGCCCTGTTTTTAGAGATGGAACTTCAATTGGAACAGCTGGTGCTCTAACTACATTTTCTAATATGAAAATGAAATCTCTCGAAGTTCTGTGGCACCGACAGTTTTTTCGAGAGATTTACAAACCAACCGTCGGCAAAATCTCTAGAGATTTCTGTGGCACCCCCGAGAGAAATGTTTGTGAATTGGAGAGCTTCTCGAATGATAGCAGTCAATTAAAAAGGAGTTTCTATATGTGTGGTTGGAAAAACTACTTAGTTTGTGAACCAAAACAAATTGTGGTTGTAATGGTCGCATACAAAAGCAAATTCCGTTGGTTTTATTTTTGGAATTAAAAATCCGCGCCTTACGATATTAGCATAGACACCAACCATTCCGATAATCGCCTTTGCAAGCCTGAGTTGTTTCGCGATAAGCTTATCTTCGCCTATTCCCGCCTGTGGTGAATAGTCATTCAACTCACCGGTATGGGGTATATACTTTTGACTTTGCCCACCCTCAGTCTTTTTGTTGGAGTCCGCCAAAGAAGTCAGTTCATCTTAAAAAATGATAATTCCCTTGAATAAGTACAACCACATGGGATTTTTGACTTGAGTTGGAAAATTTAATCTAAATAATCTTAAGCCATCCTTGACTAAAGTGGTCTAAATCCAACGAAATATCAAAGCCACAAGAGCAAAGAGCTAGAAGAGGTAATTATTTTAATATTCTGTAATTTTTGGAAAATATTACAAAATAAGTTGGATATTTCAAATTTTCTTTTGGTCAATCTCCGGCCTCCGTTACCTTCGGTTTCATTCATTTTGCTCGCGTTGGTTACCCACTAACGACCTGTTTTTCACAGTTTTCACAATTAAAGATAATAAAATTATTTTGTTGTTGTTTAAAATCCAATCATAAATGACGAAGTTACGGCACTTCAAAGTTGGATTTTTGAAAATTTTTTTATGATTTTCCAATTTTTTGCTGCCTTTCAATAAATTTTTATTCAATCTTACCATAAAAATTGCTCAGGTCTCAGATATTGACAAGATTGGGTAATCTCTTACGAACATTTTTTGTTCCAGTTTATACATATCGGTGGACTAAAACCAGAGAAAATGGCATTTTAGTAGAACTACCTTTTTTCAAAACACTAAAATTGAAAATTTAGCTATATCTCGTTATATTTTCTACATATCTGAGAGCAGATTTGAATTCAGCGTGAAATTTTACATTAGAATCAATTGCTAAAAGTGCCGGATACAAAAACTTTTGAAATTTTACTTATATGGGTTTTAGCGACCTGTTTTTTGTCAAAGTTTTTTTGCATTTTTGGCTGGCTTAAGGTCGGTGGAGAGTTACAATTCAATGTAATCAACACAAATCAACAGAGATTAATTACAACAATTTGGAATAGCAATTGGTATGTCTGTACAACGATCGCTGTTTCAAAGATAACCACATCTTATCATCAGCAGACTTTTGTATTGCATATTCACATTCAAACGACCACACAGACTCCCTTATAAATCTTCATATCGCCGAATAACGAGTTGGGGACTCCAATTTGCTATGGGACGAGACCACGATTCAGCCTAGAATTCTGCTATGTTTATTTGAACGTGTTGCTTTTGCTTTTCCAATTGTTGATAATTTATTTTTTGCTCTTTTGAGCTCCGCAAAGGTTGCTCCTTTTTTTGTAAATACAGGGTATTTTTTTCTTTGTTTTTCAATAGAGAAAAAATACCCTGTTAAGGATGATTGGACAGACGAACAACCACCTTGCGGAGCTTTCTCCAAAGGAATTAATATAATTATTAAAAAGCAAAAGCAACACGTTCAAATAAACACCAGAACGAGGCTGAATCGTGGTCTAGTCCCATAGCAAATTGGAGTCCCCAACTCGTTATTCGGCTATGTGATTTAAACAAAAGTCTGCTGATGATAAGATTGGTTATCTTTGAAACAGCGATCGTTGTACAGACATACCAATTGCTATTCCAAATTGTTGTAATTAATCTCTGTTGATTTGTGTTGATTACATTGAATTGTAACTCTCCACCGACCTTAAGCCAGCCAAAAATGCAAAAAACTTTGACAAAAAACAGGTCGCTTAAACCCATATAAGTATGATATAATGGACGGCACGCCATAATGTTTGCAATAAAAACCAAAAACGGTTTCCCTATTGAAAAAAAACAAAAACAAATACCCTGTGTATTTACAAAAAACGCCGTGACTCTGCTATGGAGGATCATTGGACAGACTGTTCCAACCACCTTGCGGAGCTCAAAGGCAAAAGAAATTAATTACAACAATTGGAAAAGCAAAAGCAACACGTTCAAATAAACATAGCAGAATTCTAGGCTGAATCGTGGTCTCGTCCCATAGCAAATTGGAGTCCCCAACTCGTTATTCGGCGATATCAAGATTTATAAGGGAGTCAGTGTGGTCGTTTGAATGTGAATATGCAATACAAAAGTCTGCTGATGATAAGATGTGGTTATCTTTGAAACAGCGATCGTTGTACAGACATACCAATTGCTATTCCAAATTGTTGTAATTAATCTCTGTTGATTTGTGTTGATTACTTTTGAAATTTTGTGACATAGTGTAATATGAGTTAAAGTTCTTAGATAGATCAAATCAGTAACAAAGGCTTTAGTATCTATTTGTGTAAAAACTCTGTAGGTTACAATTTTCTGAATTTGGTTGCTACTACAACGCAAGCGGCAACATAATCTTGAACATTATCAACGGTCGGGTCGATAAAGCCTCCCGCCCCGCAATTCGGGATAGATACACACAGATTTGTAGATAGATGGTTCGTATCTTCTAGAGATATTTAGTTATCAAGATTTTTGATCTTTTTTTGAACTAATAAACATCGGTGAACGAAACTCAAGCTATAACTAAAAGAAATTTCGCTGAAGCAGCAGCGTATGCATATTAGAGTCGGGCTTAACCGACTTTCTTAGTTTTAAATAGGGTATTCTGAGCTCCTATTAACTGAAATATCCCAGCTTGCTAGCAAAAATCAACCAGATAAGTCCGAAATTTTGCTCCAGAATGTTGCTTTACATGTGGAATACGGTTAAAGTTATTCCAAACGGAAAGTTGTTGCCACTGAATCTTAGACAATTAATTTAACAAGGTTTTTTTTACAATAGTCTTTCAGATCAAGAATTTATTTACATAAATGGCTCCACCGTGCTCTCCTCTTAAAATAATCCATTTGCAAGGGTATACAAACTTCGAAGCTGAAGTGTTCCTTCTTGCTATCATTCTCTCACAGTTCGTTACGCTTTGAGGTGATAAAAAATAAAGCAGCTACGCGCTTTCAGCGTGGAGGGTTGTAACGTAACGAAGGCTTCAATGAATCGATACGTCTGTCTCGCTTCGTTATCAAACGCATGCGCATAAACAGCAGTCAGGAGGGTAGAAAACGAGTGAGAGCTGCCAGAGTTGGTAAACACATTAAAAATAACGGAAAATTTCAACTTTTATTACAATATAAATAAGGAATCACAGCAAAAAGTCAACTTTGTCCAGCTCGAAATAATTTTGGGTGTTCCCAATTTTCATTTTGTAAATCTACAATTTTATAGTTTACTAATTTATTTTTCTGGCTCTTACTCTCACGTACTTTTCTCTCTCTCACTGCTGTCTCTTTTCATTTCTCCTCTTTTTACACCCACATGCCCTTACACTTACATTCCCATTCGAGGGAAATTCATATATAACAACGCGACTCGACGATTAGTGAAAATTTCATCACCGTCGTTGATAGTTCAGCAAAATTTCTTGCTCTCAACATTTAGGCAAGCAAAATTATAAAAAAAGAATTTTAAAATTTTTTGTGGTCTATTTAAATCAAACAATTCAAGCAAAAGTTCATTCATTTTAAATAAAAGTTTAACAACCTTTATGTCAAATTCAAAGACACAAAATTTTGCTTTAATTTTTCTTAAGAAAAAGTGCGAATAAAAGTCATTTGGGAGAAAAAATCGAAACACGCCAAAAATTTCTGTATCAGTCAGTTGGAATTGTTGTTAGTGTGTCACTGTGAGTGCGAGTGTGTGTGTTTGTGTCAATTTGTATGTGTACGTGATAAGCGTAGACAGACGCCATAACAACAAACCCCAAAGCCAAACGACGCTTTATTGAATTACACGTAAAACAAAAAGCGCCCAAACCACGCAACTTAACTCTGGCGATTAAAGCATTTTGGACCTCCTAACCCACAAACCCCGAAGTGGTGAGTGACTTGCACAGGAATAAATTAATTTAAATCTTAAGTTCGTTTTCACTTGGGCTTTGACCCCAAGTGGTGTCATATATTTTGCGTGTCAGTTAAGACAGTTCGGTTTCAAATTTTAGACATTTTTAATTACCATCGAAGAGTGCAAAAACAAATGCTGCCTGCCATACCCCAGAGAACATTGCCCTCTTGGTTTATGTAACCAGTTGACAGTTGACGAACTGTGCTGCAAAGGGAGCCTAAACCCAATGGGCTAAACTTTTTTAAGCTCAGATTTGCGCAGTCTACCACAAAAAGTTGTGGGCAAACGGATGACTGTTAAAACTTCTTCAAAGCCTCAACACGTTACGTTGGTTAATAAATTTATAAGGTTTTCACACAAGTGCACAGATGCACAGAGCGAAAAAGTGAAGACAAAAGAAGTACTAGCGTGGAAGAGATAGCAGAGAAAGAAGCAGCGGATAAGTGGGAAAATACAGCCGGCTGCAGAATCTCTAAGCTAGAGGCGGCCAATAAATCACCCAAACAACTATTGGCATATGCCAAAACGTCAAAAATCCTGGATTACTAACAAAAATGGTACACAAAGGGCCCAGACTAAGGACCATTAGGTCCTTGTGACTCCCAGAATGGGTCAGACAAAACTACTTGCACCTACCTATACTTGCGTCGGACAGTGGGATACTTCACCCCTAGACTGCTGATTAATTAAACAATTTTTTTTTATTTGAAATTATTAAGTGATCCCAAGTCAAACTAGATTACTTTCTCCATAAAAAACTGTTAATCTTGCAGTTTTAGGCACAGCATGGGCTGCACATTGTGCAGTGCACAATGGTCTGTATCTTTGATATTTTTCTGTATTGTTGCTATTTATAAAAAAACTTTTTGTATTGTGATCAAATTTTTTATTAAAAGTCTACTCAAAATTTCTATATTTGGCTTTGTGTGGACATTTAATTGAGAAGCCGATGGCCGCCACCTATAATATAAGCATTTACCAACATTTTGACCCAAGAGTGGTCTTGGTTTTTCAACTGTTGCCTGTGTCACCTGTTTAAAGAGCCGCTTAGAAATCTGTTACAGCAGCCTTCTGTATTAAGGTATGCGGAATGAAAAACGAACATTTTTCTAACCGCTCGCACAAAATTTGGAAAAACACATTCAGAAAACCAATTATTGAAAAAGTATCGCTACTATTCAAGCATGAATTACCCCAAATATGAGCTGCCTAGATAACGCACAACAGCGATAAGTTGAATGAATGCCCGGTTACAAAAAACAGAATTAGATTGTTGAATCACTATTATGGGCTGAAAGAACAAGCTCTGACATTTTCTTTTTAAAGATGATTTCATTCAAATGATGACCGCAGCTACACCGTAAATGGTAAATTTGGATTTTGACAATTTTTAAAATTTTAAATCACTCGTGTACGTACGTGTATCTCACGAATTACGCGAGTAATGTTAGCATCCAAGTCTTGAGCGGTAGCAGGATTATCGACGAAACATTAAATTATTTCGAAATATATCTGGAATGTAATTTTCTCAGACATCAAATCTATTTTCCCAATTCTTAAAAAAATTGTTCCTATTTCATTACGCAAACCTTAAATCAGGTGTGGGTTTTTTTTCAGAAGTTGACAAATAAATAGTGAAGTGTATGCACTGAAAAATCCCTCATAGAAGGGAAGGAAATGAGTTGCCTTCACCTTAAAATAAATACAGATGATCTTATAATTCTTGAGAATAAATTTTCCAAATGTTGCCGGAATGAGTAAAGTTGTTCTTAATCGGATAATATTTGCTTTAAACAACAACAAATTCGGTTTTCAACAGAGAGATATACAAAAGAGAGGAAGAGAGCTTTTTCATATCACTCTTGTCAGCTCAACAAAGCATAAGTAGCCCTCTAGACGTGAATCTGCAAAACTAAGCAACGGGTAAATTTGCTGGCGCGTCATACGTTAAGTGCATAAGGTAGGGGTTCATTTCTCAGTCAATCCCGAACAAATTTTTTCTGTGCTTTTCTAATGAATTTCTAATATAAAACGTTCTTGAAGTGAGATTATTGTACTACAAATAAGAAGCAGATCTGACCCTGTTATTTTTAGTGAACGTACTACAAAAAGAAAATCACAAAGTTGGAGTTATTAAGGCCATCAACGGTTTGTCAGTCAGTTGACAGCGGTAGTAGAACTAGCGTCAGTAATGACGAACATGATATAAGCTCTTACAATGAGACCAGCATTGAACACTCTGATAATTAATTGCAACTTTTATTAAATAATCGAAAAAATTTAATATTTATGCAAAGTATATATAACATTAGTTCTAGTTAGTCAAATCATAAAATGGAGTTAATTTTTGAGATTAATAAAATTAAATTACACTAGAAATAAAATCAGAGTTTAGGAACGCCATCTTAAAAACAAACCATTTTTCTAAATAAAACCCACTTTTCGACCGATAGTTTCTACGGCAGCTTCTTATAGCTTCTTATAGTCATCCGATTTTGACCAAAACTTCCAAATCTATGCGAAAGCGTATAATGTTAATAATAGCTGAAGTGAGAGACGTTAACATTAAAAAATAGAGGCAAGCTAACTTCGGCTCGACCGAAGTTTATATACCCTTGGAGCTTGATATGTGCCTGACAGTTCGTATGGCAGCTATACTATATAGTGGTCCGATTTCGAAAAATTTTGGTGAAATGATGTAAAATCATTAAAAACTTATAAATACGGGCGTTGGGAGCGATAACATTGAAAACAAAAAAGTTTTTCTCACTAAGACTTTTTTTCAGACCTAACTTTTGTATGGCAGCTATACTATATAATTGTCCGATTTCAAAATGGCTTGGTGAAATTATGTGAAATCACTAAAAACTTATAAATACGAGCGTTGGGAGCGATAACATCGAAAACAAAAAGTTTTTCTCACTAAAACTAGTTTTTCAACCGATCGTTCCTATGGCAGCTATATGCTATAGTCATCCGATCCGGCCGGTTCCGACAAATGTGCAGCGTATTTATACCAAAAGACTTCGTGCAAAGTTTGGTTACGATAGCTTTAAAACTGACGGAGGAGATAGCATAGAAACAGACGGACGGACAGACGGACGGACAGACGGACAGACGGACATGGCTATATCAACTCAGCTCGTCATGCTGATCAAGAATATATATACTTTATGTGGTCGGAGATGCTTCCTTCTATGCGTTACAAACATCCGGACAATTTTAATATACCCTCTCCAAGGGTATAAAAACAAAAAAGTTTTTCTCATTAAAACACACTTTTCGACCGATAGTTCCTACGGCAGCTATAAGATATAGTCATCCGATCCTGTACGTTCGGAAACTGTGCAAAGTTTCAGCTCGATAGCTTTAAAACTGACAGACTAGTTTGCGTAGAATCAGACAGACGGACGGACAAAGCTCAATCGACTCAGCTCGTCGCTCTGATCAAGAACGTATACAGTTTATAGGGTCGGAAATGAATATTTCTATGCGTTGCAAACTTCTGGCCAAAATTATAATACCATTTGTAAGGGGATAAAAATAAAATTGGGCAAAATTAATTAAATTTATACTCTGTACCAAATGTAAGCAGAGTATATTAAGCTTGTGAAAAAGTATGTAACAGGGAGAAGGAATCATTTCCGACCCTATAAAGTTCTTGATCATCATCAACAGCCTAGTTGAAATAACCATGTCCGTGTGTCCCTCATTCTGTCCGTCCGTCCGTATGAACAAAGGTTTGACATGTATATGACAAATGCTTCTTATACTTGCAGGCAGATCACGTTTATTTTCAATTTTTGCCACGCCCCCGAAATTTTGGAAAAGACGTCATATCTTCCACTATGTTGTAGGTAGATCGTAGAAGATCGGAAGAGCGGTTCACAGGTTACGAGAAAAGAAGACCAAAACCCTTTAATTTTTGTCTTTTGTTGGCAAGTTAAATGTTAGTTTCTGTTATATCGTGATGTTTTGTGTGTGATGTGTTAGTTTAGCACGTGCTGAACAGTAGTTGTTGAATTATGAAATTGATATGGATATCAGATTTTGATCGAACTTTGCTGGTCTACTTAAATGCATAGTACAGTATAGTATAGAGATGGAGAAACATCGATGTCTACTTCTTTTAGTAGGCTCAGACATCTTGGACAGACTTAACTTCACTTCCCATTTTTTTGTGTTTCACTGCGTCTCGAATATAAGTGGGACTATAAGTGAAATAGTGGCATATTCTCTACCAGAAATTTGCAAAATGGCATCTTAATATGATAATGATTTCTAACATTTCTTGTAAAGTTTCGAAAAGCCCCCATGGAATTGCTTAAAGTTTGAAGTAAAATTGTGGATAAATGGACAGACAGAAGTGAAATTCGCTTTTCAAACTATTTCACCGAGTAGAGATTTCTCGAATAGTGCCATACATTTTTTTGCTTGGACTGTTTTATTTTTTTCATTGGTCACCCTACTTGATTTAGAAAGACTCAATTTGCTTACATTTTGAAAAGCGATTGTGTACCATGGAAAATTTGTAAGTTTTGTTAAATCGCACGCTCTTTTGATTTTTGCATCCTAATTCCTACACAATAGTGTTTTGTCCAACTAAATTTTTTTGGATAGTTGCATATGGCATCTTGACAGAACCGCAAATTGGTCATCTTACAGTTCTTAGGGTCGCCAAGTTAATTTTATAAGAAAATAGTTTGGCCATGTCTTGTTCGTGTAGGATTGCAAAAACATCGATTGTTTAAAAAATCATCGATGTCTGCATCTAAGATAAAAACATCGATGCATCGATGTTACCATCGATATTTCTGCAGCTCTAGTATAGAAGTGTATAATCACCGAGTCCAAGAACGCTAATATCAATATCAAAAGGATTTTCTCAGTAACACCCATTTTGGGACTAATCGTTTCAATGGCAGCTATACGAAATAATCATCCGATCCAGTTCGGCGACACAAAATCGATTGTTACATTTTAAAATGTTGGTTACCCAAATCAAATGTTTTGAAAGGATATCCTAAAATTAAAGCATTACCAATTTCTTCTGACTTTGCGTCACACTCGCAGAAAATATTCAATTAAATGAAGAGCCAATTTTAAGGCAAATAAGAGGTCTTATTTTCCATTAAAAATTGTCATACTTCAAACAGCGTAATATGTAATGACTAAAAGCCAAACAATGTCGTGAGGAGCTCAATTTTGTCTGCAAATGAATTTCAATTTCGTTGCCCAATTTCGTTTCATATTTTTTGCCTTTTTTGGCAACTTTGACGTTTTATTATATGAACAAAGGCTGCCAGTAAAATGTCAAATGTCACTAGTCCCTCGAGTGGCAAAGCAACTGCAGCACTTACACAGCTTTACACCTAAAAGTTAAGCTCCATTCTCTTATTATTTGGGTGCTCTCCCACAAGTACAAAGTAAAAGTCAGACGATGTGACGCCTGTGGCCCTGCCTTAGCCTTAGTCCCAAGCAGCGTATACATAATCTGCTCATTATGAAAGCTTATGTCATAAATGGATAGCCAAAATTTATACAATTTCTGATGAGTTCTTGCAATTTGATTGCACATTTGCCTTTCTAACCAATTTATGCACACAAGGGCCGACTGTCAGTAGAAGATTTTGTGCCAAAAAATTAGTTCCCTCAAGAAGGCGCACATAAATAGGCTATACCACGAAAGTGTGCAGGAAAACAACTTACAACCTCACATGTCATAAATATTTAAGTTTTAGGAAAAACATATTTGCGGTTGACGGCTTGGGGGCATATTAATACAATTTTCACACATAAATCATGACTTGAAAAAGGTGCTGGTTGTTTATTTAGTTTGGTGTTTTTTCTCGGCCCAAATTGAATCAAATCAATCATAATCATTTTAAGACAACTGCTTGCTTCAAGTTAAGTGTTACAATCAATACTGATATGTTGCCCAGTGTCACGCGCACACTTTAGAAGGACACATGATATGCCATCAAATTTCTTAGATTGTAGGCAGACTTTAGATTAAGTTCATGAACATGATCTTGCAAGTTGTCCCTTAAAATATCAAAGTCCTTATATGTACAAAGTAAACTCGCACTTATCAGTTGGGACTTAGGGCCGATTTCACATCTTCTACATAGAGCTATTTGTCACATAAACTAACAAATAGCAGTGTAAAATCGATGACTATCTGACACATAGCAGCTATCTGAGAGAACAGAAATCGGCCCTTAATCAATTAAAGTTTCAGCCAATTCTATAATTAGCTAAAAAATTAAAAATCTTCACAGCTGGTGCCAATAGCTGGTGAAGGTGACCGGATGTGTAAAAGCTATTTTCTAAGCAAAGAAAAAGCCTTCTCCGAGGTAGGATTGAATTTACGCCTCCCAACAAGGAGGCCACAACAACAACCCCGAAAAATCGGTCGAACTCGTTGTATTATCACAAAATTTTTGAACGATTCGTGAACATGGTGTGAAGTTTTTATGCAATAGTGGGTATAGTAATGCATCGTAACTAA
This sequence comes from Lordiphosa clarofinis, assembly GCA_018904275.1. NCBI lineage: Eukaryota > Metazoa > Arthropoda > Insecta > Diptera > Drosophilidae > Lordiphosa > Lordiphosa clarofinis. The sequence continues at coordinate 25,596 of JAEIGQ010000246.1, forward strand.
GATAAAGTTCCGAAACACGTCGCAATTGCTCATTTCTACGATGAAAGGAAAAAAATTAAAATATCAATTATATCAATATCTATATTTTCAAAGTGACATATAAAATATCATTGAATATTTTTATACCCTTGTAGAGGGTAAATTGAAATTATCCGGATGTTTGTAACGCACCAAAGGAAGCATCTCCGACCACATAAAATATAAATATTCTTGATCAGCGTGACGAGCTGAGTTGATATAGCCATGTCCGTTTGTCCGTCCGTCTGTCCGTCGGTCTGTTTCTATGCTATCTCCTCCGTCAGTTATTCCAAACAACAATATAAACAAATCTCTAGTACACGCCAAACAAAGTGTTATCTAGAAAAGAAAACTTTTATAGTATCAAAACGGTATGAAGGGTTGTTCGTATGAAGCTGGCGTGTACTAGAGATTTGATTATATTGTTGTTTGGGATAATTTCGCAGAAGAAAGGTTTTTCAAATTTCCAGTAGTTTCAGGCAAAAAACATGAAAAAAATCACTTTTTTCGAAGTTCTTGCTCTTTTGAAGCACTAGATGCCAATTTTTTGGGTCAGTCTGTTCATGACTTTTTTTCCTCTAGTTTATATCTTTAACTTCGCCAAAGAAATAAAAACAAAATTCGCAACGGTTTATGATATATGGACAGTTTGGGGTGAAAATATGTTGGGTATCAAAAGAGTACCTTTACGATGTGATAGGGCCAAGTCCTTTGGGGATTTTTTTAGTTTCGGTATGATCTTAAAAAATATCGGGGACCAAAGGCGTAACCAATTTATGTGTTGCACTGTGTAATAAATAGATCAGCGCTGGGCAGCAGAAATAACGGAAAAGGTACAACAACATTCTGTTTTTCTCCTTAAAACCTATTTTTCGACCGATCATTTGTATGGCAGCTACAAGAAGTAGTCATCCGATCCGGTCGGTTCCGACATATTAGCAGCGTGCAGACAAAAGAAGGCTCTGTGCAAAATTTCAGCTCGATAGCTTCAAAACTGAGGGACTAGTTCGCGTAGAAACAGACAGACGGACGGACGGACAAAGCTTAATCGACTCAGCTCGTCATGCTGATCAAGAATATATATACTTTAAGTGGTCGGAGATGATTCCTTCTATGCGTTGCAAACTTCTGGGCAAAATTATAATACACTTTTCAAGTGTATAATACTAAAAATATAATATGATTTGTACCTAATTGTCATTTTCGTTCTTTATAAATTAATCGAGTTATACACAGTGAAGAGTTCTTTTCATCTTCAAGATGGGGTGAATGTGGAATCAGAGGTCGAAAATGGAGAATTCTGATTCACCGGCCCGTCAATGACAGTAGCTTGTGGTTGCATACCTGTCAACAATGAGTCACTGAAGCAGAAATTTTCGTTTCTATCTACATTTTCTGTAATTTTTCAGAATTTTACAAATTGTGGAAGAGGGTTAAAATTAACTAACCATTTTATTCTCACACTCACAGCAATAGCGCCGTATTGCTCTTCGGACCTTATGTAGAAGTGGAAGAATCGCTAGGACTGGACTATACCTTGAAATATTAATGCTTTTTTCACAGACCATGCTTTCCAATTTAAAGACCTCGACTCTTGCTCCAGGCCATAGATCACCAACGTCGAAAATTGTGGCTGTGAGAAAGCTTTACGACTCCTCGATAGTACAAAGACCCTGCAAACGCTCCCCTGTACCATTTAATGCCATTTGACACGGCAGGGAAAAGAATTTTTCTCTTTTCATGCCATAGTGAATGGCCAGCATGGTGACTCCCTCCAAGACTAGCAACTTCTCGATTAAAATTACCACCTGAAGTTCCGACTTCGAGCTTAAGCAGGTTAGGAGATCTTGGGATGGTGTTGTTGACATTGGGGGCGGTCTCCTGCGGTGCTTCTGGTTGACCTCCGTGGATGCTTTGCCGGCTTTCGATTCGGATGGAGATTTTATTCCTGTTGTGGTAGCCAGTTCATTCAGTTGGGCTGTAGTACCATGCGCAGTGCCGTGTCCCTCGCTGTTAGTGACTTCAAGTTGCAGACCTGAAGTGTCTTAAGATACTTAAGAGATGCTTTGTACCCGGACCGCTGCCGTACAACTTCATCTGTATCTGTTTCCTTCACCAAAACCGTGCCCAAAGTAGGCTATTTCTTCTTCGGTGACTCATTGTTGACAAGTATGCAACCACAAGCTACTGTCATTGACGGGCCGGTGAATCAGAATTCTCCATTTTCGACCTCTGATTCCACATTCACCCCATCTTGAAGATGAAAAGAACTCTTCACTGTGTATAACTTGATTAATTTATAAAGAACGAAAGTGACAATTAGGTACAAATTATATTATATTTTTATTATTTTAATTAATTTTAACCACCTTCCACAACTATTAAAATTCTGGAAAAATTAAAGAAATTGTATCTAGGAACGACAATTGGACATGAAAAAAACCAAAGTGGAACCTCAAATAGAAGTCTTAAAAAAATGCTGTTAAAAATTTCGCGGATTTTTGTAGGTCGCGGTTTTCAGTTCAAAAATCTGAAAAACTATCCTGGGGGAGGGTATACATGCCAGCTTTGACAAAAAAAAACTTGGAATTTTTTAATGGATAGATAGCTCCAATGATAAAAATCACTGTTCAAAATTCAGTGTTGGTACTAGAAGTTTAAAAAATATCGCTAAATTACATTCGGTTGATGTACTTTAAAACTGCATACTCAAAAAATTAAAAGCATTGGGGGCCGATTACCCTACAAATCCGGCTATGTGGCCCTTTAGTGAATTCATTGCCTAAGAGACTTTTAGCAAAGACTTAAGGTGGCTCTTTTAATTACACAAGCTTACAAAAAAAAGGCCAACTTTTGCAACAGAGAACTGAACTGAACTCAGATAAATTGTCCGTTTTTGTCCTAGCACGTCAGGCTTACGAAATATTTGCATAAACGTGTGTTTCCGAGGTATCATATCATTTTTTTTGATTTTATGTAAGCTGTATTGAATGACGTTACAGAAAAACCAAAGACGAAGTTTTGATTTTGCTCATAAGGAATTATGCTTTCCCATTCTCCTAGGAGGGTTGAAATTAAAGTTTTCGGGGTGTCGTTTGGGAAGTGTACAGCAGGTCTTAAAGTTAACTTATTCTAGCTAATGATTATTAAAAATTATAGCATACTTTTCTGCTGCGATTTTTAATTGTCTAAAATCAATTGAAATATTGGCAATATTGATTTGAATTCAATGTGGAGGGATAATTTGGAAGAGTATTAATGTGACGGTTGTGTTTTTGAGTGTGTCAAAAGTTGATTTAACAAATAAGTTCAATTTCGCTACAAATATAGTATAACATTTAACCAAACCTATGTAGAAAATAAAATTAAATACGCCGAACATGAGATCCTAACATAAATTACACGTAGATCTGACAGACTAAAATATTTGGAGCAACCAAATTTTAAATGTGGACTCAGACTCCGATCGTCTGCCCGTTCACCTTAATTTTATAAAGATAAGATAATAAATTGGTTATTTAGCTTTTTGTTATGGAGCACAGCTTTTGTAAAAAATTTTAGGTCAGCAGCCATCTTCTAACATAATGTAATAATATTGACTCGGAATTCAGAACAGGCCTCAATATTTCCAAGATTATGCAGTGTAGCAAAAACACCAGAACAAAACTGAAATGCTCTCTGCAATATATAAAAATAGCCAGACAGTCTTATGATTATGGCATGCAACTTTTAGAAAGGCTTATTACTTTGTGGTAGGAAGTTGTGTGTTTGTATGCTTTGTCCTAGTTAGAGGCCAGCAAGTGCATTGAACCAAAAGCAACAACGAAAACAAAGACAGTCCGACAGAAGTCCTGTCACTCATTCAGTTGATAGCGGGTTATTTCTCTGCTGTGACAGCAGCTGAACAAATGAATTTATTTGGAAAGTTTTAATTTTTTAAATATTTATCTCTTCTTCTCTTGTCTCTCATTACAGAATTAAGACGCACTTGAAAAGGGAGCATCTGCCTCCGAAGACCACTGTGCGACTCCATTGTCGACCACTGTCAATATTAGCGCCATTGCAACTGCTGGGTGTGGGCGAATCTGCGCCCCGCCACCGGTAAGACTGTGCCAAGGAGTCATTTCCATATTAAAAACAAAAACATAAAACTTATTCCAGCACTAACAATTCATGTAATCTCACACGCCTGGCTTTTATTTACTTTGCTTTTAAAGTCATTCCAAGTGGGGACAATTTTAGTCCCCCCAAAATAACCCAAAGACATAAGGTTCCTTGATTGTGTAGTACATGTTGGCTTTACAAGTATCAAGTGCCTTCAGAGCTTGGGGACACCACAATCATGAATACGTGGCTACAAGTGTTTCACTTGGTTCTCAAGCCACCTTATGCCGCCTCTTCGAATTGATTTTTGTATTTGTGTTTTTTTTTGTTGTGTTCTGTTGCCTGTTGCCCATACACTCAAACAAAAAAATCAATCGGTATAGGTTCGAGTCCTTTTAGACCTAAAAACAAGGTCTCGAATATTTTTAAGCTAGTGAAATTCTTAGATTCCGCATTTCGGAATAAAGTGTGTACTTTCAAACTAGCCGTTTGTTCTTGATTCAAGCATAAAATAAATAACTTTTTTCTGAGTGTACTATCTTTGTGTGTGGCCAACGTCAATGCAATTATTTTTCATTTTCATATTCAGTTAGTTTTAACGTTCGTTATGCAATTTTTAGTTTAAGCTCCTTTCATTGCCACTTTTAATTGAAGTTTAGTTTTCACTTAACTTCGACCAAGCAAACTCGTTGCCGTCCGTTCTTTTACTCTCTTCCGCTCTCTTCCCCACTATCACATTTCACTTCACTTCTTTGTCAACTCATTACTAAGTACAAAAGTTTTGTAAGTTCATCAATTAACTGAATTTGATAAAAAAAAAATTGAACTAAAATTTTTACTAATCGTTCTCTCAACCAGCTGACATATGAAATTTAAAATGAGATTTCCCAACCCCAAAAAATTGTAATACTTTACGATTTTTACCATCTTTCACTGTGAAAATTCACATTGGAAGTGTGCCAGGATAAGAGAAATAAACTTAAAAATCTAAGCTGGCAAAAAATGTGCGCTGAAATTAAAATGCGCATACGCCGCTTGGGCTTTTGCCAATTATTATTTTATTTTGGTTTATCTGTAAAGCTTTAAATTTTAGCTGCCTTTAATGTCTATGCACTGAAAACAACCAAATTAAAAGCACTTAACTAAACTTTACAAAAAAAGAAACAATTTACAACTTTACTTCGTATTCCCATTTGTGCCGCTCAGGAACCAAAAAGCAGCACCCTGAATTTCTCATCGTTCAAATCAAGCTTCACTTCCAATGTTAATTTCCTGAAGAGAAGGTAAAGACCTTAAAAGAAGGAAATGCCCACGCCCACCACTCGACTCGGGTTTAGCGGTGGCCGGGGCTAAGTACGAACGGAACTAATTTGAAATTTCATATGTTTGTCTATTTTTCTCTCCCAAACCAAAATCTACTCTTTGCACCTTTTACTCGTCTACTTATCTTGCACTTGACCCACTACAACCACTAACCCACATCCATCTGTGCACAAAGTGCAGATTCAGCTCGGGAGACTTGTCTTCCGAGGTCGATGATGTCGATCCCAATAGCTTGCCGCCAGCGGCACGTCCCATTCAGGACCAGCCAACCAAGCCACCGATCAGCGGTGGCCCACCCAATATGCCACCACCGCCGGCACCGGGCCAATTGCCTCCCCAACCAGCTGGGGCTGCTCCAGAGTTATCGCTCAGCTTTGGCGCTGGCAAGGCTCCAACTACAGCGGCTCCAGCACCGCCGCGTGGCGTGAGTGCACCCACCAGTCCGGCCAAATCGCGCGAGAGTCTGTTGCAGCGAGTGCAAAGTTTGACGGGAGCAGCACGTGATCAGGGCGCCTCAATATTAGGTATGATAAGCTGTACATGTTCTCAAACGCAAATATTTACTATGCTAAGAACATGTGTCAAAAATTATTTTATTTGATATTGAAATGCATCCCCAAACTTAATGTACAGACTTTAATGTAGAGGGCCTGTCAATAAGTCTTTAGGAAAGTTTAATCGATAACGAATCTTCCGCCTGGTTTCGCTATGAATAACATTTTTTTGTAGGGAAAAACATGGAAAGAAATCAAAGGCAAGAGACGATTTCTTGCCGATGTTAAGTACTCTCAGGGATTCGACTGACTCTTGCAGTTCCAATAAGTGACTGCTTGCATGATTATCTCTCAAAGCCGCTCAAAACAGAGAGGCAGCATTAATGCTCACCAAAGAACCTAACCAGTTTTTCTTCCTATATGAGATTGACTTTTTTGATAGTGGAATCTCCGAAGTAAATCAAAAACTAACAATTTTTTTTAATAATGTGAACACAAAAAATATCAAATTCGATTTGATACTCACCTGATTAAAATTAACTTTTCAATTATTTTGCATTTTTGATGTAAAATAATAGTATTTACTTCAATTGATATTAATTAGTTTCAGAATGATACTAAAAATGTAAAAATATCGATTTGAAGTTTTGAACATGACAATTTAATATATTTTTATATCGGAGTTTCTATGATCGTGTTCGTAATTGCAAAGCAGATGATCACCATTCAGGACGTCCAGGATGATCTTTAAGTCAGAGCACAAAAGTATTGATGAGCCAACAAAAGAATGAGTATCTAATAATCCAACTTGGCTTATTTTTGGGTCCATAATTATTGTTAGATATGCTCCTACAACAACACAATGAACAGTTGAACACATGTGCTGATGTAAAACCTAAGGAAAGTTTAATAAACAAATATATAAAATCCATCTATTGTTTTAAAAAGACTTATTGACACTCCTTCTGATGTTTCAACTAAGTTGGAATGGCACCAATTGATTCTCAAGGTATGCTTTGATTAAAAGAATTTGAAAAGAAATGTCATTCAATATTTTCGTATTTCTTAACCTCGATTGGTATGAATCAGTTAGACTTAACGCTCAAAATAAGTTTTTAAAGAACAATTAATAAAAGAACGCTAGTATCCGGTTGGATCATGTTAGCAAAAAACATGATTTCTGAGAATCATTTGTTCTCGTTTTGATAAGAAAGAATAATTCTATAATTTTAAATCACCTATATATAGTGTGGACTTAGACTTTGCAAATACACATCAGACAATTCTGGAAAAAATCTATAAGTATTATAAAATTGATGGAGGATCTATCATCTTTTGTACAGTTGTAATGATATCACATGCATTTGAGCTCAATTCATTATTCACCCTTATAAGGACCATATTATGCATGTTAAACCAGTTAAGGATAGATCTGTTTTTTTTAGACTACGAAAATCATTAGGAAATATGTTTATTTCAGCCGCTCCCATTAGTTGATCTAATACTTGTTACCGTTTTATCGACTTTTATAGTATTTAAGCTAGCAAATTTTGTAGGTTGTTTGTTTGTTTATTAATTTCCCAATACAACAAGAGCTGGTCTTGATGATTAAAGTATTGGTCACAACATTTTATTAGGGAAGGTAAGACACATTTTATAAGAAATGAGGCTGGGTGTCTTTAATGCTCCCGGTTCTACAACTATAAAAATCAATCATCACTTTAAAACTTAAGTGGATTACTTTAGGCAGCAAAGTTTACCTTATAAAAGGGGTGGTGGTAAAAATAGATAATTTTCGTGTGCTGAACAATAATTTGTTTTGGGAAATGGTCTAGCATAGGTTTTTTTTTTTGGTAATATGAGCTAAAAGTTTGTTAAATTGCCCATTCTTACCCTTTTTTTAAATAAAAATCATTTAGATTCTGGAACTAGAGCGTTTCACTCGAAGCACAGAAAAAAAAACAGTCACCCTTGGAAAAGATGAAAAAAGAAACGAAAATAACATTTCACCTTTTTTTTGAAAAAAGCTTCATGTGTTTTTTTTTTTGTTGAGTTACCTTTTATGGGTTGTTATGGCCGTTGTGGTTCATGAAAATAAAATTATTTTATTTTATTCCCATTTTCTCCTACGCGTTTCGACGCTTGTAACATCTTCTTTAGGGAGTCTATATTTTATTTTTTCACAAAAAACATATAAATAAGGGAAACACCTAATAACACAGATATATTCACACATACATACATAAATTATTTTTGGTCAGAAAAGTTTTGTTTGTCTGATTTTAATCCTATTATTGCCTCTTTCCATCCTTCTGGTGTTATCCGTCGTCTATTTGTGAATTTGTCAAACATTTCCTTGTCATCTGTTGTTTTTGCCACTTTTCATTTGAAATTAATGCCGCATAAATAAAATTTGTTTCCTGCACGTCTTCTTTGAAATTAAGTGAGTTTGTGCCTCTTTGCTGGATTCTTAGGCTTTCTAACATCATACGCGTTCGCTCTCTTCTCTCTTTGTCAAGTATGTTTACATTGTCAAAATCAGCTGTGTGTCCCGTCTCTGTTAAGTGTTGTGCTAGTGCTGTTGTGGTCTTTTGTTTTTCCGCGTCTCGTCTATGTTCCGTTATTCTCGTTGAGAGTGCTCTCTTTGTTGTTCCCACGTATACGCCAGAGCAGCTCTCTTCCAGTGCATCTTATTTCATATACTACGTTCTGTTGTTGTTGTTTCTCAATTTTGTCTTTGGTATTGGTGAATAATCGTCTTGTACTTGTGTGCGCTTTGTATGCATATGTTATGTTGTTGGTGTCTTTTGGCATTATTTTCGCGATCGTTTGTTTGTTTGTTAAATTGTCAATATATGGGACGCTGATGTATTGGCGTGTTGCTTCTGTGTTTGATTTGTTTATGTTTTTATTTTTCCCTTTTTGATTTATTACATCTGTTATGAGTTTGTCAATCAGATGTTCTGGATAGCAGTTTTTTATTAAGTTTGACTTTATTTTTATGTATGTTGCTGGTTTGAAACTTTCATCACTCAAGGTATATGCTGTTCGTATTATGTTCCTAACTGTGTTTATTTTTTGGCTTATTGGCTGGTTTGAGTGATAATTCATTATTCTACCAGACGCTATTTTCTTTGTGTGCCAATTGAACTTCAGAGATTCGTTTTCTCTGATGAGTTCCATATCTAGAAAGGCTATTTTGTTGTGATTTTCCTTTTCTATGGTGAATTGAATTCTAGGGTGTTGTCTGTTTAAAGTCTGCATGGTCTTATCTATGTCTTCACGTTTTATAATGCAGATTATATCGTCCACATATTTTGATATATGTTTTATGTTAATGTTATTCCCTGTTAGATCCTTTATTGCATCGTCAAGGATTTTGTCTAAGACAATATTGGCGATTGTTGGAGAAAGTGGGTTGCCCATTGGCATACCATATATTTGGTGGAACACGGTGTCGTTATATGTCAGGTAGTTGTTCTCCAGGAGTATAAAGTCCAGAATTTCCTTAAATTTTTGTTTCGGTACTGAGGTGTGGTGCGATATGTCTGTCCATCTGTTCATGATGATCTGTATTGCAAGATTGACTGGAATATTGGTGAAGAGTGATACAACATCAAAGGATACCAATATTTCATTTTCGGACAACGTTTTATATTGAAGCTTGGTTTTTAACTCCGTTGAGTTTTGGATGTTGTATTCTTCCGAGGTTATGTTTTTGAGAATACTTCCAATATGTTTGGCTAGCTTATAACATGGGACGTTAGTGGACGCTGCAATAGGTCTGAGGGGTATGTTCTCCTTGTGTATTTTCGGTAGTCCGTAGATCCTTGGTGCGATACCTCCAGAGCAGTATAGTTTTTGTTTAAGCTTGGTATCAATATAGTTTTGTTTATATAGTGTGTTGACTATTGTATTATTTTTCCGTACTAATTGTTGAGTCGGGTCAGTTCTCATTGTCTTGTATGTCGTCTTGTCGTTCAAAAGGATTTTCATTTTTTCGTGATAGTCTTTTTTGTACATTGCGACTGTTTTGTTCCCTTTATCTGCCTGGGTTATTATAATTTTGTCCTGATGTTCTTTAATGATTTTTTCCGTTGTTTCCGCTATTCCTAGTATAAGTTCGTCTTTTTGGTTAATTTTTCGTGTATTTTTAAAATTGTTTAATCTGGATGCCAGTTTGCCTCTTGTAATGTCCCTTTGTTTTTCATCTTCAATTGTTGTTATACCTTGTTCTAAATCCGCTATAATATGTATTGGTGATACATTCCTATTTGTGATCGGTAGGGCAAATTTGGGACCTAGTGATAACAGCCATTGGCTCTCCTCTGGGAAATACACATCCGTTTGATTGATGAACCAGTCCTTATTTAGGCTTATGTTGTGTGTTTTCATTAATTCTGTTTTTTCCTTTGCAATTTTTCTTTCAGTTCCTTCGTCTGTTTTTGTTCTGATTCTCTGATATGCTAGTTTTTGATCCTTCTCAAGTTCTAACAAATCTTGCCTCTCCATAGTTTTCTTTAGTATTTGGTATTGATGTGTTTGGGTTTTGTTTATGACATGAATTTGTGTTTGGGTTTCCCTTGATCTCTAAGTTTAGAATTTTCAATAGAAAATTTGTCTCTATTTTTATCAATGTTTTCCTCGTTGTGTCCATCTTGAAGTTATGTCTAAACGCTGATGTTTTTCCCCGCAGATGTTTGGGTATGATGTTATAATTTTTACAACTAAGCAAATATTTTAACCTACTCCTCTGTATTGCTAGTCTATTCTGGCACTTAAAATAATTCTTAACGTATATTTGTGTATTGTGTCCATAGGTCAGGAGTATATGCTGCATGTATCCCTTCATCTTGATTGTAAAAAGGTTGATTTTTTTTTTTTTTTTTTTTGTTGTCTATATATCCGGTACACCCTCCGGTTCAATTGTGTGGTTTATGTAGTGGGCCAATTTGTGTTAAATTTGTTGAGTTACCTTTTATGGGTTGTTATGGCCGTTGTGGTTCATGAAAATAAAATTATTTTATTTTATTCCCATTTTTCTCCTACGCGTTTCGACGTCTTCTTCAGGGAGTCTGCATCGAGAACTATAAAACAGAAAACGCGAGAAAAACATAATTAAATGTTCTGTTGAGAGAGTGAGCAAGTCTGTTAAATTTGTCCCTGTCATTTCGGTGAGCAGACAGCATAAGAAAAATTGGAGGACCACAGTTTGCGAGCTCTGCATCTAAGTAATTCTGTTCTTTGGAATCTAACATGAGAAGGCGGGCATAGTATTTATGTATTAATAAGAAAGAGTTTGCCTTTGCTCAGGGAATAATAATTCTTGAAATGGAACTACCACAGCTCAATATATCTTTAGAATTATAGTAAATGGTTGGCCAGCTCTTGTATGCTAGATCCTATTCGCTCAGGTGATATTTATATATACATAAGTGCAGCTCTTTGACCTTGTAGTCATACTTCAAATGATTTTGATTTAGCAGCTCTATTACTTCCTAAATAATCTTTTACAGTTCCGCCCTCTCTCCGCTTCCAATTGCGAGTAAAGAAAGATAGAAAAGTGCCAAATGTCGTCGTTTCTAACGTATGTATATTCAAAGGTTTGAAAGTTTAAAAGTAGTTCATTTCGATATCACTAAAAAATTTGTATTATATTTTCACGGGTGCACCGGCATTTTTTGAAAGAAAGATTTTCCGAAAGACATTTAGAGGTCGCGCCAGTCGAATTTTCCCGCAAAATCGGGTTTCCGTACCGTTTTTGAATTTTACTATAACTTGGTCAATAACCACGGTTTTATTAGTTTTCGATTGGTTGCGATGCCATATATTCCCTAGGGGTCAATACTCAAAACAAAAGTACCATAGCCCCTCAAACTTCCTCTAAAAAGGGACAGAAATACATTTTAAGCAACTTTAAGCTCGAATTTCGAACAATGCAGACGAGGTGGACCATTTCCCGAAACAGATTCAGATGAAAAAAAAATCAAATGTAAACACCACTATAAACTGAAAAGTCCATGTCAAACCTTATGTAACCTTGAAAGGTTCAAATTTAATAATAGCAAATGCTCAAAAGCCAGCGTTGTATAAGTTTATTACCATTTGCGCATTCTGGTTCTTCTCGAACCTTAATTTTATTAATTTATTTTGGGAGATGAATTAATCAGATCTAAGTTCATTTGTTCATCGTTCATTAGTAATTACCTCAATCGTCTTATTATCCTATTAAGTAATTTACACGATTTACAGGAACCTGCATATGGGTCATTCTTTTATAAACCGAACAGCAAAACAATTTTTTATTTGTCATTTTAATAAAAAAAAATCCGAAATTAGATCTCGACATGCCCACTAAAACGTAATTTGCGGTTTTGCACAAAAATTTTTTGTTAATTTTATAAACAATTTCAAAAATCGTCAAAATCGAAAAAATGGAAAAAAGGGTTTTTAAAAACGTGATATCTTAGGTTTGGTTTATCGCACAGTGCTCAAGTTGATATCGATGGAAAGAATTTCCCTGTATCTACTCAAATTATAATTTTATAGATTTTTAAATTATTTAATATTGTAATTGTTGCTAAAATTATTTATAATTTTTCAAAGTGTTAACCACCATGATATAGCTTCTAAGGAAAACAGTTTATTGTCCTAAATATAACTTAAATTTTGGTGTTTTCAAAGATGAGACTTTTATGTTTAAAAGTTATGAATTTTTAAAGTTATAAACAATTAAAGATGCCCTTAAATAAAATTTCTCACGCAGTCAGTTTCAAAGCTTTTGTTGAAACTTCACGTTCTTTATATTTATCAAGCTTTTCTAAAATGTTAACATCAGGCGGATCGGATGACTATATCATATAGCTGCCATACGAATGTTACGGTTAATTGAATTTTGTTGTGAATTAGGTTACCAGAGCTTGCAAAGTAATTTAAAACACTACTAATTCATTTGTTGAGCTTTGTATGTCATCCATCTTGTTAACATTTTTGAGTAATGCACACTCATCAATCAGCTTTATACTTGATCTTTAATTGTTTAACTTTAAAAATTCATAACTTAAACTATAAGTCTCTCTTGAAAACACCAATAAACTGTTACCTAAAGTAATGGTGTACGAAAAATATAAATATTTTTAGCAACATATTTTAATAATTTAAAATCTATAAATAATTTAGTAGATCGTGAATTCTTCCATCATCCGAGCACTTGATAAACCAAACCTAGATATCACGTTTTTAAAAACCCTTTTTTCTTTTTTCGATTTGACGTTTTGAAATGTTTATAAAATTACAAAATTTTTGTGAAACCGCAAACGTTTTGTGGCTCAGTCTAATTTCGGATTTTTTTTTATTAAAATGACAAAAAAAAAATTTTTTTGCTGTTCGGTTTATAAAAGAATGACCCATATATCATACAAAAATTGCGATTACATATGTGTATTTACCATTTAAAGTAAGCCATATATTTATCTTTAAATGATTTTAAAGATTCATTCGGGATGACCAAACTCGCCAAAAATGCTAAATAATACATCAAATTCGTGTTGATGGAGCTGCTTCAGCATTCGGTGAAGTGTATAGGAGAACCAGGTTCGTCAATAGAATGGTTTTCGTTTAGAAAATAAAGCTACTTCTTCTTTTTTGGACTGATATATTTATCTTACAGATATTAGTCTGATCTTCTCTGTATCTGAAGATCTGTATTGTGCGAGCTGGCTCCAGTTGTTCACATCAATTTCTTGGCGTACCTTGTATTTCCATCATATTGTCGATCGTCCCCTACTGCCGGCTTTCCCAAAGTCTTTCGCTTTCTAGAAATTCATCATTAAGGGCGGTATATAAAATTCTCCAGACTGGCTTAAGCATGACATTCCAACTTGTTAAGACCCCAAAATAAAGTTTTTACTAAAACACTATGGGAATTTATGATTTTCAAACTGGCAAGTCCCATACAACACCACTGTGGAGGCTGGTCAATGTTTTTTTTAACCTTTCAATCGACTTTGCCCATCGACTTCAAAGGTGCAGCTGCCTTCTCATTTCAGGAGTGCAATTAGTGGCAGGGCATCCCAATCCTTTCTCTAATAACTCTAATTTCGTTCTTCTAGAAAGCACTCTGCTGCTTAATACATTATTGAACTCGTAGTAGCATCGGTTGACAAGAATAATTCTTCTTTGGATTTCGTGATCAAATATAATTATTGCTTGTACCTAAAAAAACTTACCCAAAATCCAATTTATTCATTCAAATAAATAAGAAATATCCATAATTTTCAAATCCTTGAAAAATTAGATTCGTTCAACAGAAGCCCTTGATCACCGATTAGCATTAAGAAATTCTTTATATTGCTAGGCCTACTTTTAGCTTTCGGAATTGATAGTCCAAAAAATAATTTTAGCTTGACTTAGGGCCGATTTCTATTCTCCCAGATAGCTGCTATGTGTCAGATAGTCGTCGATTTTACACTGTTATTTGTTAGTTTATGTGACAAATAGCTCTATGTGGAAGATGTGAAATCGGCCCATAATAATTTGCCTTAAAACATATAACTTATCTGCTATAAAGATACTCTGCTAAATGCAGTAAACAGAATAAGACAACTAGCTCAAAATGAATGCATTGCATACTTTGAAGATCTTCGTTTATACCAAAATTTGCTAGTAAAAAAAATGAGACTAAAGTTTAGGTGAAGTCCCTTTAAAGCTTCCAACTACACACCACTTACTGCTACCATTTTGATGCCTCCTAGGAGCTGCGGTTCAAAGTGCCACTCAACGCGCACCTACCTTCATCAAGGATAAGTACTTTACTCTCCTCGTGTTGGATGATCAGAATACGGATTGGTCAAAATATTTCCGGGGCCGGCGTTTACATGGTGATTTCGATATACGTGTAGAGCAGGCGGAGTTCAGGGTAAGTCAAATTGAAAAATAATATCATTGCGCATCATTTTGGCACTCCGCACTTCCGCAGGACATTAACGTGGTCTCCAGTGCTGATACCGGACCGGTTGTCACCATGGCCGCCTATCGCAGCGGCACTCGGGTGAGTTCAGCCTCCTCTTAATTAAGTTAATGGCAATGGTTTGTACGATTTGTATAATGGGATTTTATTGCTCGCTACACTACAACTGTTTCCAGCAAGGACAAAGTTGGATGTAGTCCTCAGAAGACTAAAGCGTGGAGGTTTCATCAACTGCCGGAACCGGACTTTGTTTGCATAGTGTGCTTAGCTCGACATCGTGTCTTTGTTTATTTTGAGTCGTTTTGTTGATTTTACGACGTTGCTGTTGCACTTGCTTGGGGAGCAATAAAAAACACTTGTAGCTGAAGAAATGATGCAATTCAAAATAGAGACAGGCAAATAGACGCCAGCCGTAATAAGCAGTAAAAAAACAACATAACCAGACACAGTGACAGCTAGTACTCTTTGCATATTTAAAATGCGTTGGTGTTGACAGAATCGGATGGGCATTGCAACTGCGTAAATTGAATAAAAGTTATCGCTCACTTACTTTAAAACTGGCATAACTCAAAATAACACGATTTTTGACTTGAAGATGCCGATATGTTTACTGTATGTCTTTTATATATTGCAAGATGTATATATGGCCTGTCCCTATTTGTACAATTTTTACAATAAAAACAATATCGAATGACTTTATTTTAGTTTTTCTTATGAACAATTACAAGCGTTTCATAAATAAGTTAAGACCAGAACAGGTTAAAGAAAAAAGGTGAAATCAATTTGGCTGGCTTATAAAATTAAAAATAAAATATTTTTTATATTACAATATATTTAAAAAAAAATGTTCTGAAATTATCTAAATACACTAAACATTAGTACATAAATGATATAAAGCCATTATTTTGACACCTTTAAGTACAAAAAACATTTACTTTTGAATTCATGGGCTCCGAGCAATGCCAAATTCAAATTGTGTAATTATAGCAAATTGCGAAAACCGAAACAGGTAACCAAATTGAGCTTAAGCAAATTAAGTGAAAGTGAAAACCGGAACAGGCCTGATAATGTTTCACTATATTTCCGCGGAACTTAAATTTTTTACTGGGTTAAATCTACTGAGAACTATAAACGCTTTTTTTCCAAAATCGATGATTGTGAGTTATATCAATCTTGAAGAAAGTGAGCGATACGTTTATGACTATTATAATTAAAGAAAGTAGCGACTGCTCTCCATTAAAGTAATATGCCTTTTTACACGAATTTTACACTTTATTTACACGAGTCTTACACTTTATTTACATAGGACTAAGTAATTTTACATGTTTGTATTATGTTTGCCCCAAAAAAGAAAGCATACTCTTAGGCCCAGCGAAATAATAGTTGAAAATTAAAAAACAACCGATCATCAACTACACAAAATTCCAATTTTTTTAAAGCCAGGGAATGGGATCAATAAACAACTCATACCCAAATTTTCTTCATCAAATTCAAGTTTAAGGGGCACATTTATATTTGCAACATGCAGCCAGAACATTTGTTGTTGGTTAACAAAAAAGATGAGAATTTAAATATGGGAAAGTTCACCAAAGCTAGAAGAAGTCACCACAATTGTTATACCATCTTCCCGCCACCAATGGACAAGCGGACCTGCCCATGGAGGTCTTGCTTAGAAAATAGAATTAATGGAAAACCTTTCAATGGAACTTTTTAAGATTTTAAGTATATTGAGATGCTGACCTATTAAATGACTCCTTAAGAGATGGTAACATGCATCAAAAAACCGCGATAGTAGGTACCAAATTTGACAGCACCCATTATCGAATACATATAAGTCATAAGCGTTTTCAGTTTTGCCAACGAAACCTTGGTTCATCTAAATGAATCTGCCTATTAAACGCGAACTCGACGTGATTAAGAAATATTTCATATGGGGTGTTAGTACCTGATGCCACTAATTTCACAATTTATTGGTCCCATTTCTAGGCTATTTTGGCAGTGATATTAAATTTAGTTAAATAAAAAAGCATGGAAAAAATTAAACTTTTAAATTAAAAATTTTTTTTTTAACAAAACAAACTTTATTTTTTAAAGGTAAATTATTGTGATCTTAAATAACGTAAGCGCCACATTTCAATTTTAGCCCTCTCTAAGAGTTACGAGAATAACGTAAGCACCATAAAAAAGTGAATCTCGCCCAAAATCAACTTCAAAATGTTTTTATTATTTGAGACAAGTAAGAAAGTCGGTCGGAGATGTGAGAGACTTCTGCCGCGCTTGCGCTGCTGGGTTATTCTGAAAGCGAACACTTGCTGCTGCTTAAACTTAGGCCACTGAACAAAAACAAAGTCACTAATGATGAAGCGACAACTGCTGCTGCTGTTGACTTTTTATCAATATTTGTTTTTAGCTGCTGTCGTCTGCAGCGGATTTTGAATTTCGCAAAAGCAAGAGCAGAATCAAAGGCAGACGAAATCAAACTTATTTGCAGTTTCTTTTTCAAACACTGCACATCACTGATTTCATAAATGATGTTCTTACTCCGGGGTGACTCGTACTCGATTTGAAAGCCATATCAACGCGTCATTAATATTTCTTGTATTGAATTTGCCTTCTAATAAATTCTTGCACATCGCAAAAATAAGACCACATGTAATTCTCAAGTTCGAATGCCCTCGTAATTAATATAAATACTGCAACTAAAATTTGAGCATCAAGTTAACTATTTTAATGGTTACTTTTACCGATGACCCTGTAAACCAGAAACTTACAAAATAATATATTTACTACATATATGTGAGAGGTGCTATTTCAATAGTACAATGTTACTTCAAGCCACAGTTTCAAAAACAGCAACAAAACACAAAAACAGAAATTGCGCTACATTACTATATGGGCATTTCCAAAAAAAGGTCCACCTGGGCCAAAAATATTAAAATTATTTGTTATTTTGTTAGGTTTCGCTAAACTTTGTCTTTATATAGCTGCTCCCGAAAACCACTTCTGTTTTTGTCACGTTCGAATAGCTTTCAATTTCGTCATTATACTGGAAACCGCATTACACTTGCTATATACTTTAACACTAATTAAAGTCCTTGCTGAGAGCTATATTATACAGTAAAAAACGAATTCAAAATTCGATTTATTTTCACGTTTTTTCTAGTTCAATGTGTACGACGGTCACGGTTCGACAGAATGGAAATGCCCATATATGTATATGGGCACAATAGATCAGGATTGGTGGCAGTGCGCTAACTCCCCAAAAATATTTTTATTTTATTTAAATATTAGCTATAATACATTAGCAGTTTAATAGTACTATAACTAATAGAGAAATAGAGTGCGAGTAGCTAGACCTTAGACCCTACATACAAAGTTGTTTAGATATTATTAAATATGTTGCAATTTTTGAGCAACATTGGGATTGTTGGTTTTGTTAACAATAGCAAGTAGGGAGGAAGGGGATTGATTTGAGAGAGACCCGACTATTGTCAAATTCTGGGCAGCTGTCTAGTATATGGGTTGTGGGTATGGGTAAGTTGACAGTGTGCGATGCGTAGGCGGGAGAATACTGTGGTGTTTCTGCGGGAACAATCGTTTGAAAAATGAATCTTTTCCCGTGTAGTATTTACAACCTTGTATGTGTGCTGAAATGAGCTCCAGTCGAGCGCACGTTGTTGTTGAAGGTACGATTTGATTAGCCTTTGATGGTCCTTTTCAATACAGGGGATGAAGGTATGAAGGGGCGACTGAGACGCAAGTTGAGCAGCCTCGTCGGCTGATTCGTTTCCAGCTATTCCTTTGTGACTAGGAACCCAGAAGATTTTAATTTTGGTTGGTGTTTTGATGCAGGCATCTCTGATACTGCTGACTATCTGGTTCCGATTTGAAATATTGTTAATAGCTTCTATGGAAGAGAGGCTGTCAGTGCAAATCACGAATCGTCCTTTTTGGCGTTGGGCAAATCGAACTGCGTCCCCAAAAATAAAAGTTAATTTTTACCAAAAATACAGTAAACAACCAACGAAAATCTTTTTTGCGCCCCAGAAATTTCAAAAAATCCTCATATCTCCCACTAATTAGTAAATAGATGATTTGTGCTTTCTAGAAATATGTGGTAATTATTTAGTAAGCTTTATTTGTTGAATCTCCAAAGTATTTGTATCGATAGGATGAACGATAGTCAATTAATAAGCGGCAGCTTTCTGCTATTGCCGTTTTCGATTTCAACCAAATCATGCGGAATCGGAATTGTTAAATGTTCTCGCTTCCAAAAACCGATTGTGTTATTCGAACTTTAACTTCAAAATCCCAAGTACCTTCAATCGATCCTCTAGAAGCAAAAAGATTCGACCGAATTCTTTAATCTTTTCTTATTAATTCCGATTAATCGGATTCGGAAACGGGAACAGGCCTCATTCAGAGCATACACTTGGGCAGGTGCAGAGTATATCAAAGTCATGTTTGACCGACTTATTTTTAATTGTTTTTACATTTATGAAACGTTGGAATTAGGGGTGGTGTTTGACTCTTAATTTCAGTTGCTGCTCATCTAAATTATATTTTCGCCAAAGCCTGTTTGGCTTTGTCAAGCTTAATTCTAAACCGTCCAAAGATAATTTTACACGACAAAGCATGTACCCTGCATTTGTGTGTTTGAGGCTTGAATATGCTTTCCATGGTCATGTGTATAGGTTAGAGCATCTGCACAAAAGGTTCCTTAATTTTACTAATACCCTACTAAATTTTTCACCATTTTTAGATTATCATTAGAATTAGGACTTATGCGGTCAGGTATGCCCCAATGAGCCGGTAAGAAGAGCTATTCTTCGATTCAATCGTCTTCCATGTTGCATTATATAGTAGGTTGGTGCAAGTGTTTATACTTGGCGGCAGATGAAAATTATTATAAATTTTTAGTAACAGTAGACTTTAAACTAATGTTGCTACAACACCATGTGTATTTCGCTTACACTTTAGTTTAATTGAGAGAGAACACATAAATTGAATTTTCTTAAACAACTTGTTGATTTTATTTTCCAACAAAATATTACAAATGTTTGTTTTGCTTACTAAAAAATAGTTTAATTTCATTCTTTTTTCTGGAATATCACACCAAAAAAACATAAACAGGTTGCGCGTTCTTTTCGCCCGGATTTTGTTTTGATACGCCAACCGCCGCGGGACGGTTCCAGCGATTATCGTTCCACCATCTTGGGTCTGAAATATGGCGGAGTACCCAGCATCAATTCACTGCATTCCATCTACCAATTTCAGGTGAGTTTCCCAAACATGTGAAAACGGTATGCCTTGAAATTATTTCTTCTTGTTTTCGTTATTTTTATAGGATAAGCCCTGGGTATTCTCGCATTTGCTGCAACTGCAGCGTCGTTTGGGACGCGATGGCTTCCCACTGATCGAACAAACATTCTTCCCCAATCCACGCGATTTGGTAAGTGGTAAAACATTAAAAGCTAAGACACTAATCAAGTAGCTAGTCGAATTATGGTTACATTCAAAAAGCATCAATTAATAAATAACACATTAGGCATAACGTACATATTAAAGCTCTAGACAGAAAAAAACAAGGGGTGTTTTGTTAGGCACCCGGAAACGGAGCTGCTTCAATTTACGGATTGCTGAGACACTTTCTGTACGGTTGTGTACGTCGCCAGCGGCACTGCGAAATGCTGCCATTGATCGTGTTCAAAACTTTGGGCATGCAGGCGCTGTAGTCCCGTTCGCAAATGCCAAACGGGGACCATTTGCAGCCATCGGCATACTCGCGATTTCGCAGGCACTGATTGCCAAAGCAGGGTGATATCTGGAAAGAACAAAGTTGAACATGGACTCCTTTTTGTGGTCAACAGTGCTACTTACAGTGCAATTGCAGCTCCTGCCATAGCCACCGCTAAAACCATGACGCTCTGTAATGGTCATCTTGGTGTACTCCTTGTAATAACTGCATATATTTAGCATTGGCAACCGTCCGGCTATGATGTAGACTTTTCCCAAGTCCAGTTTCACGCCGCACATGGACTCCATGCCCGAGGTGGTCAAGCGTCCATCCCGCAGCATGCGTCTCGCCTCGGGTGTGGCCTTAATAAATGAACAGTTGAGGTGATATCTTGAATGATTAAAAATAAGTAAAACTTACTTTATAGGTGCGCTTTATTTGCACCTTGTAGATGGTTTTCCCTGGCTCTATGGTATTCGATTTGCGACGCACTCGAAGTTGCACAACTGTCAAAATAAAGGAATTGTAAAAATGCTTGAATTTTATCTTCCCTTCAAGGAGCCATCTCGCCCACTTACCATAATCTGCTCGACAGAAATGCATCTGTGGATGCTCGGGCATGCATGAGCAGGCATCTGCCTGTTGACCGTACAATGCCAAAACTGTCAATAGAACGAGCGTCAATAAACTCAAATATTTGTTTATATCCATGACGTCGCTGGTATTGAGCAGATAACAGATTTTTATGTTGACTTCCGAACGTGGCTGTAAAAATAGAAATAAAGGAAAATTAGATTCGTACACTTACAAAAAAAAAAAGATATTTTGAATTGATTGAAGAATAACACAGTTCGACAAAATCCAACTTTTTTTAAAAGCCCGGCTAACCATAAATTATGATAAGGCACCTAGCATCACCTCACCGAACACACCAACTACAACTTTTAACTAGTTTTTACTGGCTTAAGATAAAATTCTCCAAAATTCATAGGACAGGTCATTAACAACATATGAAAAATTCACTTAACTCGGAACTTAGGTACCTCCGAAAGTTAAACGTTCATCTTCAATATCTAACGACTAGATTTTTCTTAAAATCGTTTTATGATGGTAAATGGGCTATTGCATTTCCTAAGATATGTACTTGACGCAAAAAACCGCTTAGTAATTTTATATTCACCCACGGGCACCCATAGACTATATACCCGACGTACAAATAGACTGAACTGTGTTTTTAGTTTCACCAAGGAAGCTTTGGTTCGCGTTTATAGGCAATTTTGTACCAGCAATTGCCTTTAAACAACATATACCATCTGGGTATCACAGCCTCCCCCAAATTATGCAATTAATCTAATGATTAAATCGTCGTTTCCACCAAGAAAAGTAAATCTTTAATAAAATTGTCTTTGGTGGGCCATCCGTGGTACACCAAGATGGCGCTGAACTTAAGGATTTAAATGATATGATCTGTTTTCCTGTTGCAATGAAGCAATTTAAATTTAATTCTAATTTTGGTAAATTTTATCTAAAGGTCATGTTGTTCTAAGGTAGTTGCTGGTACAAAATCCCTATAAACCAACGAAGCTCTAGACAAAACTGAAAACGCAGTTATTTTTAGACCTTGTTTATGGCCTATATTAATTTTTTTGTGGGTGTATAAATTTGGAATCCAATTTCGGGTTTTTTTTCTCTTACTACCACCATTTTTGGTGTTACCTTATCTTTTTTAAAAAATATATTTTCATTTTTTTATTATTGTCTTTTTATTTTTTTGGTGTTTTGTTTTTTAAACCTTTTACTCTTTTTTTTTGTTTTTTTTTCTTTTTTTTTTTTTTTTTTTTTTTTTTTTTTTATTCCTCAACTTTTTTTTTTGTTTTGTTTTTATATTTTTATTTTTTTTTGGTTTTTAAAAAAATATTTTTTTTTTTTTTTTTGGTTTTTTCGGTGTCGGTGCAGAACTTAAGTATTTGATCCAAGAATTTAACTTTTATTTAAAATCGGATATTTGTCAACTCAAACCTAACAGATTTTAGACCGTTGATACCTTCGGGTGGGACATAATCAAATTTTAGCCTAATTTCGGAATGTCTTAATTGCACAGAGAAAAATATCACGATCTAAAATCATTACCAAATGGGTATGATTTTAGTTAGTTTTTCCCGTTCATAAAACATGAACGGTAGTCATGAAATGCGAAAAAGTGTTCATGAAAATATAAATATTTTAACCCTTTTTATGTTTTTAGTACCTACTTATTAAAATTGATATCCATAGGACCAATGTGCATTTGTGTGGTCGTCCCTTCTTTCTAACCCCCCCCGACCACCCGGGAGGAGGAGGCTTCTCCACCTTCACCTTACATAAATATAACTATGGTTAATATTTTTTCTGGATCTTGGACTCCGGCAAAGCGAGAACAAAAAGTTCTCTAATCGAGTACATAATGTTAATAATACAATCCCTAACCGTTGATGTGTGAGAGAAAATTGTGCATAGCATAATGTAACTTGTTCATGAACAAAACAAAACAAAAGTTCGTGATTTCGTTAAAATTCGAACAGATATTTTTCTCTTAATATTTTTGAAACAATCTTGATTTGCTCTAGAAACAAGAATTTGCTTGCTCAAAATGACTCAGAAATTACTCTACTAAAAATTAATATACATTTTAAAGTTTAAACCAAAACTCCGTAAGCCTCCAAAAAGTAAAAACAAATTCATATGCGGGCTCTGTGTTTTGTTGTTGTCGCGTTGAGACCTGCATAACAAAATCATATGTGTCTCTTTTTCTCTCTTTATCTCTCTCGCAAGCTCGAACGCAACAACAAAATTGCTTAGCGTAGTCGGCACTCGCCTCGCTTGTAGAGACCCGAGCGCTTTTCGCTATTTAAAATGGCACACACACACACACAGAAATTTATAGTAGTTGTTCTTGCTTTAAATAAATTTACATTAGTATTCCACTTTACGCGGGCGTAGAATCAGTCGGGCATCCCTGGATTAGACCCTATGATCATGATCGTTCCTTAGTAAGCACAGCTAGCGCATGAAGTCGTGCCGTGCCTCGTCTTCACAAATGAAAATTTCACATGAAACTTTATGCGGGAATTTTTGTCGTGTAAATGCCGACTCAGCCGTAATCCCCGCCTCAAGGCAAGCAGTTCAACCCTAGTTTACTACCGAGCATTAAATAAGTACACTGCATTAATAATGGCTTCAAAACTATTTACTTATTACTTTTTCAGTGCAGACTCCAGACTGTTAGCTTATTGCGGCGACAATTTAATGCTCGTTAAATGAAAAGGAATTCACATTTTCTCTTTCGTCTTTTCTCTGAGTATATTTTTAATAATATACTCTGAGTATATGTAATAATATAAGGTGACACTGAGCGAGAGAACGGTCTCTCTGTTTGTAGGGCCAGTGGGTCAGTTCGTTGTGAATGCTTGAAGCGAAAGGTTCGGTGCGAACAAATTTTTCTGTTTTTGTTTTTTTGCTGGTTTTAGTTTGAAATGTGAAGTTCCTGTGTAATTTGCCGCAATTCGTTTGCGCGAAGCAACGTACAGCTCATAAGTGTTCCAAAAGACGTGGGAAGAAAGACTATTTGAATTTGAGTTTGAAACAAAATTTGAGTTATTCTCCCTGAAAATCGTTGACTAAATGACAGCTCCCTAACTTCCTTAATACAACAAACAAAAATGAACAAACACAAAACAAAGCAAGCGATCTGCTATTCCTTTCTTTTTTACACTGGCCCTCAGCAGATGCTGACGGTTTCACCTTATATGCTCTGTACCAAAGGTACACAGTGTATATTAAGTTTGTGCAAAATTATGTAACAGGGAGAAGGAATCATTTCTGACCCTATAAAGTATATATATTCTTAATCAGCATCAACAGCCGAGTCGATATTGCCATGTCTCTCCGTCCGTCCGTCCGAATGAACAAACAAATCTCAGAGATGGTAACAAAACTACAAAAATATTACATTATACCCACGTCATGGAGAAAGAGTATTAGAGAGAAACTTTGCTCAGTCGACACCGCTTCTGTAAGAAATTAGTCAGCTGTTCACTCACTTACGCTCTCTTGATATTTTTGGGTCAGCAGTTAGAGCAGGGTTCCCCAAGTCTCTCTCTAACACACAATGAAAGTTGACTTCGACAAGCATTCGGTAGTATTTGGCAAGTAAGTTCGTGCGCCCGGGGCTATCGTTGGGGAACTCTGAATTAGAGCGAACATTTACGCACTCTGAACAGATTATTGAATATGGTCGTCTCGCTCCAACTGGCACTATAAAGTATCTTTTTGGGCACTATCGTTCAGCACAGGGTTTCTTAAGAAGAGAGCGCGAAAATGTAGCTGTGTCTCTATCTAACACACAGTAAAGCATGACTTCGGTAAGCATTCGGTGTGAGTTGGCGCGTATGCTCGTCCCCCAGGGGCTAAGGGTGGGGAACTCGGGTTTAGCACCACCAAGCTTGTCTCTATTAAATTTTGATCCATGCCCGCGTGACTCCTTGGATAAGACTGGTACATAGTATATATAGTCTGGCTTGACCGACTTTCTCACTTTTTTTCAATTGTTCAACAAAGACGAAAAAATTGTGTAAAAACTGAATTAAGAAATATTTGCATTTGAAATTGCCGCTACATTTTAGGAGTAGATCATAGTATGAACTTCATACTCAATCTAAGAAGTTTTGAATTCGAATTTTTTTCCTAAAATTATTCTAATTACAAATCAGGCACGCGTTAGTTGACGTAGTGCTATATATCGTACATATATTTATCCTTTGCGTTGTTGCTGCTACTTCCATTACCTTCGAGTCCTATGAAGACTCTAGCCAACCTTTAGACCTTAGTCATGGTGTTGCGGCGTTGCCATTAAATTGCCATAATATTATATAAACGGTCCTTTTTTGGCATTAACAATGCTTCTTACTACACTTTATTCGCTTAAGAACAAACTAAGACTAAAATATTATAAAGAAAAAACTTGTAAGCTCTTTTTTTCTGAGTGCACGATAGATGATTTATTATCTGCGAAAGCAGCAGTAGCCTTGAAGGTCATCTGAGAGTTTAATTAAGTCTGAGTTACACTCATTTCATAAACCTTATCAGTTGATGACCAAGCTAGCCATCAATCAAGTCGTCAATGCATTGCTTAATAAGGCATATAACATGTTACACATACGCCTCGTGTCACAGCAATTAATTACACCCTGTGTCACACGCACTTATCTTCCTTATTCTTCTTCGTTGTGTTCCTTGATATTATTTTATTTCGATTCAACAGTCAATTAGGAATACACATAAATCGCATGAAAAGTAGTTCAATTGCCCAGGCATTTCAATTTAAACATTGTTTATGAGAAAATTCATAGAAAACTTGAAATCCATTACATCAAAAGCGGCTGCAAAAATATTGAACCATTTTCCGTGGAGAGGGGAGAGCCGAGAAGTCGATTTACTGATCGACAGAGATAGGCAATACACCATATAGCTTCCATATGCATGCCAAGCAGCGCGCCCATCTATCTACGCGGCAGCTCGGCAATGTGGCAATTAAATTGAAATAAAATTGAATTAAAAGCATTTTGCGGAAAAGCCACTAGAAAAACACAGAGCACAGGCCAGAGGCGAGGAGTGCGTGTGCGGCCTGGTCTTATTGATTGAATGCAAGCAGGAATAATGCATCAGAAACTATTTATTAAGTGGCAGTCCAAGTGGCACCCAGACGGGCAGACGCCCGCGCGAACTAATGGGGATAAACTGGAACACGGGGAGAGAGTGCGTGTCGTAATACCCTGAGAATTTTCATAAGGAAAGTCGGCCTGATGCTTTGACACTTTGCCTCGCAATTAACGGCGCGGATTTGTTTAACAAACAGCCAGACAAGACAACAAACAAGCAACAAAAAGTGGCACACACATTGACAAACGTCAACACAGTTTAGCAGCTAAATCACTTCTCAAACGACACATTCGAAAACAAAAAACAAGAAAAACTTTTTAGACGCGTTGAAAATTCGCACGATTTCCTTCGGCGTTTTCACGGCAGCGGCCTATATCTACACACAATTAGCGTGGCCATATATCACCCAGGCATATTTTAAAGTTGCTCAAAACTTGGCTGGGGAAAATGCAACAGCGGGTTGTGGGACATGGACAGCGGGAGGCGGCTGCATGACAGCAAATGGAGGGTCGACTGCTGCCTGTGTTTGTTGACAAGCTTTTCAAGTGTCAATTAAATGTTATATATTATATCTCACACATACACACACGGTATGCCCCGTTGCCGCCACTTTTTGACGTCACTTCACGCCTGGCCTAATTGACACACTTGTTTGTTCCTCTGTCGTCATCATCATCAGCATCATCATCCTCATCATCGATGTTGACATTTGACACTGAAATGGTACGGCAGTCGGCTACAGTTTTGAAGCGGCTACCATTTAGTTATGCGGGCCACCAACAACCACCACAATTTCGAAAGATATAAAGTCGAAGATCGGCATGTCTTTAATTAGCATTGATTTCCACTTTTGCCCTCAGGCCATTTAAAGAAAACGAAACACCGAAACGAAGCAGAAAGCAGAATGATGAGTGAAAAAAGAAGACAAATTTGTCAGTTTTGTAAGTGTGTACAAAAGATCGCAGAAGAAATGCCTTTCCGGTTCTAGAGTGCAGACTATACAGAAAAATCAAAAATGCATATCGTTCGCCATTCATTTGGGGACTTTTAGTGAAACGAGCTCAATTGGACTCAAAATGAGCACGATCAGAGGGAGGCGGCATGGTTATAACAGTATAAAATGAATTGTACTAAAAGATTTGCTTCTTTTCTTTTTCAGCACATTTATGAAATAGTTTATTACGTTTTCAAGATTTGTATTAAATCTGAGAAGAGCAGAAAAGCAATTCTACATAATTACAAAATCAGCTTACTTTAAAATTGGGATCGGCAATGTAAGCAGAGATGTGATCACTGGCAACTGAGAAAATATTTGTATACAATTAAAGAAAACGGGAAAAGAGCTTTTCAATGCTTTTGTTTCTTCGATAATTTTGGGCCCAAAGCAGATGCTCAGTTTTCTGTTTTCTGTTCCTGTCCTACAGTTTTCTCTAAGGCTTCAGCAAAAAAATTTTTTGAAATAAATATATTTATTTTGTTAAATTATGGAAAAAAAAACCATTTTAGATTGCAATTCCGTTCTAAGGCACTGTCTAAGTTTTTGCTCCGTTGGGGCATTTGCAAGCTGAGAGCTTTCACTGTGGTTGGTAGCGTTGGAAAAGTGAATGTCGAGTTAAATAATCATGCCGCGTGTTTAGTCCCACAAGGTACTTAGTTCAAGTCCCAGACGATGAACGAAATAAAAATTTAAATTTTTGTAAGCTTTCAAAAAAATTAAACTCGGTGCTCCCAACAAAAAAAGGAATCCTTTGAAACACTTAATAACTAGTTTTACACATTTTAGGCGGCAGAATATTCAAAAGGCAATTAGTTACATCAGTTATATTATGGCTTGACTGACTTCCTGATCATTTTTTTATACTCTGTACCAAAGGTAAGCGGAGTTAATAGGTATGTGCAAACAGCCAGAAGAATTATCTCCGACCCTATAAAGTATATGAATTTCTTATTTTTGAAGGCAGATTAAGTTAATTTTCTAATTTTGCTACGCCCCCTCTGACATGACAAAGTCAACTCAGATAGTCATGTTCTACTATGATATGTACGTGATGTAAGAAAATCTGAGATTGTCAATAAATAACAGATTAAAAAGAATTAGCAACTATATTCATGCTCAATTTTTCCAACCTTGACACCATATTTCACGTTCATAACTTGAATAAATTTAAAATATTTTTTTGAACTGGTTTGTGGAACCCATAAAATTTCTAACACTTACATTTGGAACTAACAAATAATTTCTTAGCCATGGCATGATTCAGTAAAATGTCCAACTGCTAACTACAAACCTACAGACCAAATTGTAGGTAAATAGCTTAAACTATTAAGACATGAACCACTTTTGAACCGGTTCGCAGTATTGAGACATAGCCTATGACTCTTTCCTGATTGACATGAACATAGATTTCGTAAGGATCGGTTTCGACGCCCATAAGAAACAAACATATATTCATTTTATAAATATGTATCTATACATATGGGCGTCTGATGTAAATGAATAAGCATTTTCTTTTGTATTCAAATTTTAAAGCACACTAGCCAAAATAAGCTCATCTTTGGCCCTGTCGACCTTGCCCCTAGGGCCTGCAAAGTCAAATATTCCTTACGGTTATTTGAGTAAACTGCACTGAGATAAAAATTTAAATACATTAAAAAAATTTAAGGTCTTCTCATCCAAATAATTGTGTCATTATCTACTATTAAAATTAATTCTAAAAGCATTACAATTCAAATTATGTAAATTTGGGGATTTCATTTACACTTGAACAGCCAAACTTTTCCCAGGTGTATAAAAAAGCCTGAGCATAGACTCCATTCAAAAAAAAAGGGCTTAACATAGCGCGAGCCGCAAAAAGGATTGCTCATGGCTCAAAAACTGACCCGCAAACCACCTTAAAGCGTTAGGCTGGCGAGCTTTTGGCTAGGTCCAACATTGTACCTCAAAAACCAGAGCCGCATAATTAATGCTATTTTGGTTGGTTGGTGTGATTGTTGCTTTACTTTTTTTTTGGGTTCTCTCCCATTGGCTTAAATCCATGCTCAGAGGGAACAGCGTACAACAACTGTGATTTTTGTTTTATGAGCACTTAATTGAGTCATAAAACGCTGCTAATGCCTTCATAATGTGGTAAAATTGACAAACCTCGTCCACTTGTGTATGGGTTTTACGTCCAGACAAAAGCAAAGGGAATAAAATGAAATTTATTTATGGACGTGATTTTGGTTTCCATTTCAGGCAATCGCATTGCACTTTTAAATTTACGATGTTCAATATTTCGCGCCTCACAAAAATGCATAAAAGTTTTCTAATTGTCTTGACTTCGGTTTTTTGTTAAGTGCCCCCACTCTCTCTCTCCCTGTTCATTTAGCGGTCATTTACTTTTTGCTATTGCGCTTTGTCGA
The DNA here is from genome assembly GCA_018904275.1 of Lordiphosa clarofinis. Classification (NCBI taxonomy): domain Eukaryota; kingdom Metazoa; phylum Arthropoda; class Insecta; order Diptera; family Drosophilidae; genus Lordiphosa; species Lordiphosa clarofinis. The sequence goes on from JAEIGQ010000246.1 coordinate 55,339, forward strand.
CAATTCGTTTGTTTGTTTGTTATTGTTATTGATTTGAGTTTCTAAGCATTTGCTATTCTCGTACGATATTACACGACAAATAACGTTGAGATGAAGTCACTTTTGGCTCCAATTTCACTTTAACTGCGTCGTAGTGGAATTTGTATGCCCTTGCGGGACCTTAGTCTGCCAACGTAAAAACATATTCAATACCAATTCTTAATTCTTAATCTTTTTAATATTTTTATACCCTGTTCCAATTAAAAATGGGAAAAAGGGGATCATGAAGTTGTGCAAATGTATGTAACAGGGAGAAGGAAGCCTCTCCGACCACATAAAATATATATATTCTTGATCTGCATCAATAGCCGAGTCGATTTAGCCATGTCCGTCTGTCTGTCTGTCTGTATGAACGCGTCGATTTCAGAGACTGTAATTGATGGAGCCACAAGTTTTGGCATGATGAAGGTGTATACTGTAGCCACATCGAGTTTGTTTCAGATTTTGAAAACTCCACATCCTCCATCATTTGGCAGCGAAAAACTGTCACTCTCTATGTGTAAACGCATTGATCTCAGAGGCTATTGCTCCAGGTTTGGCAAATTCCTCCTCCATCTTCTTCTAACCGCGAAAAACTGTCAGAGCTACAATTTTTAAGTTTAAACCTACACAGAGGGAAAAAACGTGTTCAGAAAAAAAGTTGCCGTCAACTTAAAATGAGAACAGAACGATCTCAAAATTTTTGAGAACAAATGTTCTAAATGTTCTTGGAATGAGTAAAGTTGTTCTCAAACGAATAATATTTACTTTAAACAACAACAACACCGGCTTTCAGCAGAGAGATATACAAGAGAGACAGCGAGTTGGTGCTCTTTTTGCTCTCTCTCTCTTGTCTGCTCAGCAAAGCATAAGTAGCCCTCTTGACGGGCATCTGCAAAACTGTTCAATGGCTGAATTGTCAAGTCAGTCATTCCATACGTTGAGTGCAAAAGATACCGGGCTCAAATCCCAGTAAAGCCCGAACAAATTTTTCTGTGTTTTTCTGGAAACTTAAATAAAACGAGTCAGGTGAAGTGGGTCGTTGAAGCGATGTTTCTGATTCCTATGGCACAGTGGGTGGGTGGAGAAGCAGCAGCGCCCATATCCAGAGTTGCCTTGCCTCTCTTCACTTCCAATCAAAAGAGGTATGTCCTCGTTCCCTATTCCACCCAAAAGTGAGAAATCCGCCCACACCTGGTCCCAAGTGCAATCAAATTTTTTTCCAGGTGAGTTTAAAATGTTCTTGAATACGGAACAATATAAACTCAAATCTAGTTCTCAAAAATGGAACAATGTCAACTCAATTTGAGCTTTTGCGTTCTCAATAAATTGTTCTCGAAGTGAGAACATTGCACTACATGTGAGAAATCCCGTTCATGCATACTTTTTGATAACGTTTGTGCTCGTTTTGAGTCCAATGTTCTCGGTTTTTTCCCTCTGTGTAGTAACTTAATATATATTCAGTTAGGCCCAACATCTACACTGAGAAAAAAAGGATAGTTTTTGATGATCCTCAGGATATTTTCGGTATACATTTGGACTGGATAGTTAACTATCCTTTTTTTGGATCCATTGGATATATTTGAAGTCGATTTATTTTCGCCTCAAAAGGATATATCAGAAATAAAACGTTATATTGATCTGTATTCTTTATCCAAAGGAGCTGAAAAATGTGAAAAGAATATTCAAAAAATGGATCTTAATGTGGATATTTCGAATATCGATTGTATGGGAATCTTTTTTCTTCTCTGTGTATCTATTCTGTGCAAAAACATCAAAGATATGCAAATGCGCCTGCCCATTAATTGAAATAAATTTTTAAATAAATGGAATTCAAAGCTATAGGAACCACATTTCTTGGGACAGGGTATTTTGCTGTCGGGGCACTCGACCGCAACACTCTTACTTGCTATTTATGCTTTCGATAGCCCAAAATGTCTTTAAAGCTGGTGTTGCCTGATTTTTTGATGTCCACATCATCAGCAAGGACCAGCAACATTGCATCATAATATAACAAAATCACCCCTTAAGCAAAACGCTTTAAGTAAATCATCATTAATGCAATTTCTGATGTCATATTTGGCACAGCATTTATTCACAAAGTTACCAAGTACAGGGTGGTCCATATAAAAATTGGAAAAAAAACTTCTCGATATTTTTCAAAGGTTGAACATTCATTGGAAATGTTGGTTCATGTCATTTATTTATGAAAAACAATTTTGGTCAAACGTCCACCATGGCTGACTTGGAAGTAGTCCATTCGATTTACCCAATTTTTGAGAACATTTTCAATTGTTCTTTAAAGGCTTTGGTACAAGGTATAATGAGCGGTTCTCAAGTTATGAGCAAATAAGGAAAAGTACAAAGAGTGTGTCAGCTTTGTGCAAATGTATGTAACAGACAGAATAAAAATCTCCGAACCTATAAACTATGTATATTCCTGATTTGCATCAATTGACTCGATAGATAAAAATCAATTATAACACCCTCTGCTAGGGTATTTAAAAAATCCCAACCCCAAACGTATCAACTGATACTTTATCTTTTTAATTAAACTATATAAATGTTTACTGATGTGCAAAGTTTTTTCCAATGCAAATGCAATGAGGTCAGCAGTTTGCATGTCTAAAGTCAAAGTTTTGGATTTTTGTTCGTGTTTATGGTTATTTATTTTGTTTCTTTTTTTTTTGCATTTTTCATAATAACCATAAAAACTTTCTATGGCCTTTGGCGTCGTCTCTTGCTTTTCCTGGGCCGGCACAATGAAAGAGAATTAAAGGAAAATCTCAAAGTCACGATCGGGCAATACCATAATCAGCATGATCAATGGGTCTTCCAATTGCGGACCATACAAAAACTATTTTGATTAATGCTCTCAGGCCTGACCAATTCACCAAGATGATCTTTGACATGCAAAAAATGTACGTGTTGCAGTCAAGACTTAAAACATTTAAGCGGACACTTGACGGCACAACAAAATAATAACATAAACTGTTTGAACTGATAAGAGGCGTTAACGTCAATCTATTGCCATGACTGGCTGCTAATTGAATTGCCATTACCGAGATGCAATTACAGCAGCTGCTCCTTGTCTATGTCGCTCCCTCAGCGGTTGACAGCTCAATTCAGGTGTGACACGATCTTGCCTCACAGTTGACTTGGCTCTAAAACCCCCACCCAGCGCCAACTATGTTGAGCTTATTTATTTTTTATAGCTTTCTGCATCATTAATTTTCTTGTACAAATATGCAAGCATTTCGTTTGGGTTGGCATCATTAAACCAAAAATAAATCTTACGCATTTCTCTTATTTGGCCACTCAATACATATATGTTGGGCTCTCCAACCGTCCTTTCCCCTTGCCTTTAAGTAGGTAAATAAACAAAATGCAAAACTGCCACAGTTCTCAAAAATGCCAACGTTCGTCACGTATTTGGAACAACAAAAACGAAATTCACAAATTTCGGCCTGTGATTATGACACAAATTGTTATGATGAAGTCTTCAGAAGGCGAAAAGTAAACACAACTGGCCTCGAAGGCTGGCCAGGATGCGTAACAGAAATTCAATTTAAAATGCTAATGTGTCGCGCCGAGTAAATAAAACTCAGCACATGCAACCGGAGAGGATCCATCGGTGGGTTGCCGGCCGGCTCGCATAGCATTTGCGGGCCATAAAAACATAAATTTTTAATGAGCAAACTCAATGCCTTTGGCATTTTATATGTAGATTACGTGTATATACACATATATGTATATTTGTGGCAAATAAAAGCAAAACAGAATCAAAACACAGACAACAATGGAGTGCAGTGTGCAGGGAGCTGCAGGGTGTGTGGTCTTCAATTTCGGTATTAATATTTACAATTTGCATTAAAATCCATAATTCATATTGTTGACATTTCTGACATTCTCAAAATATTTTGATAAGACAGTAAAATGGATTTTATAAAAATTGTCAAATTAACTAAATAGTTGAGGTTGTTTCATTTTAATATACATGCATGCTTTAAATATGCAACTGTTGGTTAAATAGTTATAAATAGGAGTTTAATTTTGGTACACATGCAGGTCTTCGGATTTCACGACTACAGAGCACTGCCTAGCAACATTTTGGCAGATAACTGCAATCTCATTAACTAAGCGCTTGTCTACTAGATGTCACCGGGTTGTTTGTCCGTTAGCTTAGTAGGCTTCATTTATAAAAACACACCCTAAATTATTGAACGTGGACACATAAGATTAGTTAGTACAAACTAGATGATAAACTGTATAAATCCGGCAGGCTGCTTCTTCTATACACTCAGAAAATAACGACTGTCAGAGTGCAGTTCAAAAGGCGTCCTTTTTATGGTAAGAGATTTTCGTGCAACATTTCTTTGCATTCGTTAAATTCAAACAGCGTCTGCTCTAAATACAAATGTGTCTTTTTGTAACAACATTAAATTTAATTTGTATATAGTACGAGGCCATATTTATCCCTTTAAGTATAAACGAAATAAATACTCATTCCTATATTTATAAACAAGTATGTGTTTTACACACACATCATAAGCTAAGCAGTAGGGTGTCCCAAAAAATTTTTTTTGCACCGCATTATGACTCTTAAAATTTCTATGAAAATTAAACAAACTAGTGATGCAGTTTAAAAGATGGTTAAATTTTAAAAAAATTGAAAAAAAAAATTAAAATTTGCTCCTACCGTTCCAGAGTTATACTCTTTTAAGGCTTTGTACCCATTGCATGAAACTAATAATATTAAAAGATGTTTTTCAGTTTTGCATCGGATTTGCTTTAAACATAGAACAACATTGACCATTTAGGGTAAAGCAAGCTTGGTTGGAGGCAACGACGAATTTTACTCATAAGATTAATTGCAATAATAACACAGTTCGACAAAATAAAAAAAATATTTTTTGGGACACCTTACTAAGCAGATTTAAAGGATAAAATATTTATAATAAATAAGAAACTATAAAATTGCAAATTAAAATAAATAAAACAAAAACAATACGAATCTTTTTAATGGATTTTATTGTCAGACATTTTTTAGGATCATTTAGACGGCTAATTGCGCTACATATTTATGCATGCTGAGTTGGAAGCAACAAAAGTTTCGAACTTTTTGTAAACCATGCAACAAAATTGGCACGTTGTTTAAACATCAATGACTCACTTATTAGAATCAGAGCTTTAAACCAAAATCAATACCGATTTGGGTCACGGTTACTGTTTTGTCCTATCGCTTTTTTCCAATTCTGGTTTTATTACGGTTGTGAGTTATGGGTATTCTGTATCGGGTTTCGGTTACGGTTATTAGATTTGTATTACTTGTACAAATCCTGCTCCATTTGAAATCTCATTTATTTTCGCCTATTTTAAAGTTTAACATTATAAGTCTTAACTAAAAGATAAGAAACTACCTTATTCGCAAAAGTATCGATTAAAGTTTAGTTAATTGTATACATATGGGCATTTCCGCGGGTCGCGAATGTTCGTTTGTACGCTTTCTAACTAAACTATCCCCACTTTTCCTTTTGCGATTTGATAGCATTTTGTTAGCTCTGTGTTTAGTGCAAAAGACGGGGCTTATCGAGTTTTAGATTTCATAATAATAGCAATAAACATGAGGTCGCGAACGTACGCGGAATAGAAGTCGACTTTGGCTTAATCTAGTGAAATGCAAAATTCTGCGAAATGGAACGGAATGTTGTAATCCTATTAATTTTTATAAAAGAGGATTAATGTAGCTTTCTATTGAGTGTTTACACAGAAAAATATCTCGATTGGTTTTTTATACCCTGGGGCCGAAGTTTGCAACGCATAGAAATATTCATTTCCGACCCTATAAACTATATATATTCTTGATCAGGGCGACGAGCTGAGTCGATTGAGCTTTGTCCGTCCGTCTGTCTGTCCGTCTGTCTGTCTGTCCGTCTGTCCGTCTGTCTGTTTCTACGCAAACTAGTTTCTCAGTTTTAAAGCTATCGAGCTGAAACTTTGCACAGAGTCTTCTTTTTACTGCACACTGCTAATATGTCGGAACCGACCGGATCGGATGACTATATCTTATAGCTGCCATAGGAACTATCGGTCGAAAAGTGGGTTTTTGTAAGTTAACTTTTTTTTTTTTAATGTAAACGCCTTCCGCTTCAGCAATTATTAGTTTTATACGCTTTTACACAGATTTTGAAGTTTTTGTCAAAATCGGATGACTATATCTTATAGCTGCCATAGGAACTATCAGTCGAAAAGTGGGTTTTTGTGAAAAAACTTTTTTGTTTTCAATGTAAACGCCTTCCGCTTCGACAATTATTAGTTTTATTCGCTTTTACACAGATTTGGAAGTTTTGGTCAAAATCGGATGACTATATCTTAAAGCTGCTATAGGAACTATCGGTCGAAAAGTGGCTTTTATCAGAAAAATGGTTTGTTTTAATGCTGACGTTCGTGAACTCTGTTGTATTAAAACATTGAGGAATTAAGCCTAGCTTCACCTTATTGATATCATCATCAGCGTGGATACGACAAAGTGAGACATACTTAGACAGAGTGATACCCAACAAACGATTATAAAATAGCAAGAAATAGCTAGAAGCAAGATAGCTATATAATAGCTAGCATTTTTATACCCGTTACTAGTAGATTAAAAAGGGTTTACTAAAGTCGTATGTAACAGGCAGAAGGAATCATTTCCGACCATATAAAGTGTATATATTCTTGATCAGCATCAACAGCCGAGTCGATATAGACATGTCCGTCTGTCCGTACGTCTGTATGAACACCTAGATCTCAGAGATGGTAAGAGATTGAGGTTTGACATGTATGAGACAAATGCTTCTTACACTTGCAGGCAGATCAAGTTTATTTCAAATTTCATTTACCCAATGTATGCCCACCACCCGAGTTCAAACCTCCTGAGGTAGCTTCAGTTGCTCCCACTGTTACTTTTGTGGCCACCAAGCACCTACTTTTAAATCCGTTTTAAACTAATACGTCCGGCGAGTATGATCCGTACAGTCCATGGAGCTGGCTGTGGCATATTACCTCTGGCTTAACGTCCTAATTCTAATCTTGCGAAGCGTTTTGATACTTTGCAGGCACTTCGTAGTTATTCCTAAATGTCAAGTGTATAATTTAAATATGAAAATGTTAAAAAAAATGATTATATAATTTGTGTAGTTACGTCAAACCGTTTTGTTCATTTGGCAAGCTATTGCGAGACCTTGCGTGATTTGTTATACCCATTACTTTGGGAAAGAAATGTTTATGCTAATTACCAGAGAATTAACATCTGCATGAAATTCTCATACCTCGTGCAAGGATATAAATTCTGTCAGCTGAAAATCAAACTAATTGACAAAGTCAGACCTCTTCAATTTATGCGATTCACACCAAAAAGAACCCAGTCCCAAAAAATAAAACAAATTTCCAACCCAAAGAACAAACAAGACCATCAGCAAATCGCAATAATCATCAGCAATAAATTTTTGTGGCTGGTTGTGCAAAGAAAAAAGAACATGTTATAATGTCGCATCCAGGCTGTCCGCTCTTTGTCGAGCTGTCTTTTGCATTTCTCTTTAATTGTACAATAATATTTAATTGCAAAGTTACACAAAAATATTATTAATGACAGCGACTCCCACACAATTGACCAGAGGGATAAGCCCAAAAGCGGCTGTGGGTGTGTCGCTGACTTGTGCCAAAAGTCAGGCAAGTGTAAAGTATAAACAATCAAATCTCTGTAAAAGGCAAAATGCTTTAAACACTTTGCTGGCTTTTGCGGCTTAAGAGCATTGGCCAGAAATGGCCATATTGAATGATGTGCGAGGGAAAAAATGTATGAGTGTTCTTGAATTGAAAATTTAATCAGCCTTGAGACATTTCAATATACACAAAATTGGTCATAAATCAAAATTCAATGCAAATTTGTTGATTCGAAATTCTTAGAAGAACCTAATGAAATAATCATGTATTAAGATCTTTGCGTGGGTGGGGTGTGTGAAATATTAACCAAAGAAGTTTACATTCACTTTATTGGTTCATAGAATAAAAGTATAAGTGTGCACTCAAAGAAAAAATCAATCCATATGGGATCAAATCAATCCCAAGCGGTAATGAAAACAACGTAATCCCGGATATTAGGGTTGTCAATATTTTATCGATATATCGCTATATCGATATTTTTGTTGGACGATAAGGGTTATTCCGATATGATATTTTGTATGCCGATATTGACGATTATCGATATTTTTATAAACGATATATCGGAAAGTAACTACGACAATAAATAGGTGCAAATTATTTGGGTATCCTGATAAAACATCTGATAATACTTACAACTTTTAATCGCATATAAAAACTAATCATACACGTATGGATGTAGTAATACGATGCAATATTAGGTGTCAGTGTTAGAATTGATTGAAGATGTCGTCATGAACCCAATAGCATATTGGGGAGCTGGTGCGGATGAATTTTTCATATCACTTGATATTTTTTCCAAGCATTATCTTTAAGTCTTTAAAGCCTGCACTCAGATAAGATACAAATTTAGTTCGTCACAATTCTACTCATGAATAAAACCCGTTTACACTTTTGTAACATCAAAACAATTTTGAACAGAAGCCTTACTTATACGAAGTAATGTGCGTAACTAAATTTATATCTCTTTTGAGTAAACGCTTTTAATTTTTAAAGAAAAAGAAACTCTCACTATTTATGTACTTTGAAAAAATTTACAGTGTCGTTTCATAAAACTATTGGAAACTGTTGAAAAGATTAGATATAAAGGTCTCTAGAAATCGTCACTAGCAGTTTTATGGCGAAGACGTTCAGTATTCGATATATAACGATAATATCGATATATCGATGTTTTTTGGAGGCGATATATCAAATATTGATATTGAAAATTTGGATTTTTGATATTATCGATATTGATATTTTGAGAAATATCGACAACCCTACCGGATATGATTGACCCGGTCTGAAAAAAGATTGAGTTGATCCGACTTTTTCAATCCTAAGAAGGATTACATATATCCCGGGGTAATCCCATGAAAGATTGAATTGTGCAAAAAATTCGAGCACAATTGAATCCCAAAACTGGATCATTTTATGCCTATTTTAGATTAACTTATGCTCGTTATGTAAGATTGACTTGATCTCAGGATAGATTACTATTCATCTTTTCCTCCGCCATGCCATTTGCTATAGGACATCCTCATACACTTCAAAGACCAATCACATCAGTTTTGGTTAATTTAGATATCTGAACAAAAACAAAGAAATAAATATAAAAATAGAGGCCAGCTAACTTCGGCTCGACCGAAGTTTATATACCCTTGGAGCTTGATATATGCCTGACAGTTTGTATGGCAGCTATACTATATAGTGGTCCGATTTCGACAAGGCTTGGTGAAATTATGTGAAATCATTAAAAACTTATAAATACGAGCGTTGGGAGCGATAGCATTGAAAACAAAAAAGTTTTTCTCACTAAAACTAGTTTTTCAACCGATCGTTCCTATGGGAGCTATATGCTATAGTCATCCGATCCGGCCGGTTCCGACAAATGTGCAGCGTATTTATACCAAAAAACTTCGTGCAAAGTTTGGTTAAGATAGCCTTAAAACTGACGGAGGAGATAGCATAGAAACAGACGGACGGACGGACGGACAGACGGACGGACAGACGGACAGACGGACAGACGGACGGACAGACGGACAGACGGACATGGATATATCAACTCAGCTCGTCATGCTGATCAAGAATATATATACTTTATGTGGTCGGAGATGCTTCCTTCTATGCGTTACAAACATCCGGACAATTTTAATATACCCTCTCCAAGGGTATAAAAATTTTTGGCTCCACTGGGACTCGAACACACGACCATTCGCACTGAACAGGAATGAAACGGCATCTCATCGCACACCACCATACCCAATGTTTGTTTCAGCGTGTCTGAGAGGCTACTTATATTTCTTCGCTCTCGCTCTCTAATTTATGGGCATGTGATCACAAAAGGGATTGTAGTAAGCACATTTGGAATGGCTCGAAAGGAATGGACCAATCCTTAAAAGATTGAATTGTGTAGAATATCCTGGAAATCGAGATTGAATTTTCAAGCTCGTGCCGGGCTTACTCCAACATTTAAAAGATTGAAAATATCTCGGCGTTTTTTTTTCTGTGTAAGATCAATAAGAAAGAAATGGAGTAAATAATATCTTTTATTCCTATCTTGGGACTTTTGCCCAACACTTTCGTTTTCTTTGAATGAATTTATCGATCGATCTTGACTCTGTTTGAGCCTTTATATAATGGTTATCGGTTATTATTTAGTACACATCAAAAGGTCATCACTTGGATAAAAATAATACATAGAATTTAAATATATTGGTCTAAAAGGTTATACTTGGATGTAAATTATTGTAATCAGCTGGTCACATCCTACTCTACAAAATTATGTTACCCATCTACAATCCTGGTGCTTAAGCCATTTGCTGATTCTTAACCTTTCTATGGTAAACTATTCCTCTTGAAAACACGAACCTGAAACCTGTCCTTGAAGTATTATTAAGCCATAATCGGAGGTGTCACTGAAAGCTCTTCCGACCAAATTTCCACCTAATACCAATTCGCAGAAATCTGTTTCGGTTAGATTTAAATATCTCGTGTTTTGTTAGTACCTTTAGCAAAATTCATTACCCAAACAATTTTGAAAGGCTAAATTTATTTGGAGTTTCGCATCTAATAAATCAACTATTCAATTTGTCTCAATATTAAAATATGCGTTTTAATATAACCGAGTGTTGACGTATCAATTAAAACCAACTTTCCACTCAATCTCAGCTGGTGCCATCTATGTGCCAGCGAACATGGCTGGGGCGAATATATTTTTAAATTTTGCGTTTTATTTTTGGAGAATACGACTTCTGTTTAAATTACAATATAAAAATGCATCATAAAACATTCAACTCAATAAAAAATATAAATTAAACATCAAATGAACTCATAACTATAAAATGGAAAATATTTCTTCCGAGAGATGCAACCCTCTTAGAGAAAAGGGACCATTATCTTGAACACAAACCTTCTAAATAGAATTACAAATAAGAAAATGAAATCTCTTGAAGATCTGTGAGGCTAAACTAGGAATCAGCTAATTTGCAATTCAAAAAACCAAAATTAACTAACATTAAATACAAACAAGCAACTAAGACCCCAGAGGTTAAACGTTCATCCTTCTCTTTAAGCACGTAGATTTTTCTTAAAATCGTTGTTAACAATTCCATGGTATGACAGCCAAAAACCGCGAATTGAGACCAATTTAATCACCCACGGAGCACCCATATGAACATAATCCGACGTACAAATAGACTGAACTGGTTTCAGTTTCACCAAGGAAGCTTTGGTTCGCGTTTTATAGGCAATTTTGACCAGCAATTGCCTTTAAACAACATTTACTATCTGGGTATCACAGCCTCCCCAAAATTATGCAATTAATCTTAGATTAAAATTCGTCGTTTCCACCTAGAAAAGTAAATCTTTAATAAAAATTGTCTTTGTGGGCCACCGTGGACACCAAGATGCGCTGAACTAAAGTATTTAAATGATATGATCTGTTTTCCTGCTTGCAATGAAGCAATTTACTTATAAATTTAATTTCTAATTTTTGTAAAGCTGGTTTTACCTAAATGGTCAATGTTGTTCTAACGCAGTTGCTGGTACAAAATGCCTATAAACCGCGAACCAAGGCTTCGTTGGCAAAACTGAAAACGCAGATCTGTCTATTTTAAGACCTTGTTAGGCCTTATGAATTGATTTGTGGGTGAGTCTAAGCAGAGTACTCCAATCGCGGTTTTTGGCGCGAGTACCATCTCTTAGGACATGTAATAGCCCATTAACCATTAACACAACGTTGAAGAAAATTCACCGTGCGCTTTTAAAGATATTGAGAGAACGTTAACCCGAGTACCAACCTTTGCGCGATTAAGTGACCCTCCTGATTTTGAGATTTTTTTTCTTTCGCTTTTTTGTTTTGTTAGACGTCAATTTTCGCACTTACAGTTTAACGCCGAGTTCTAACTTACAATAGCTGTTGAAGGTGATCGATGGTTTAAAAGCATTTAAAAGAACAAATTTTTTTACTGGACGTTTCACGGCGGGATCGAAACTACGACCAATTGCACAGCAGGCACACTACTACCCTCTGCACCACAATTCTATTAAAGAATTTTAAAATTCAAGTATACCGGGGTGACACAGAAATCACTTAAGATTTTGGTATAAACGTTTTTAATTTAATTTAAATTGTTTAACCTTATTTGCAAAGAGAAAAGTATATTTTCGGTTGCTAGATCAGATGGTTTGGAATAAACTGCTAAAATTAACTAGGCCCTGAATGAACAGTTTAAGTTCGTTAAAATTTGAAATACAAGAGTTTATATAAAAATCTTTGGTGATTTCTGTGTCACCCTCGATAATGTAAATATGCAATGTGTTTGTTTGTCTGTGCCTGCTTTGGCTACTTGATCAGATGACAGGAAAGTCGTATAGTTAAATAAATAATTATTAGAAACTTAAAATGCAGGGTTTTTCATTAAGGGCGGGTCGGTGTTAAAATGCAACAAATAAGCAGCCTAACTAACGTCGCACAGTGGCGCCTTTATAACAAATGAAGTTGCTGAAATAATTAGTTTCGTGTGCGCTTACGAATAAACTTATCTCTTAGGAAATTGTTCAAAATTTACAGATTTGCTAACTTTAAAGGTCTTACAGATTTGCTAACTTTAAAGGTCTCAAGGCAGATTTTTTGACCTTTTTATACTCTGTACCAAAGGTACATAGAGTATAATAAGTTTGTGCAAAAGTATGTAACAGGGAGAAGGAATCATTTCCGACTATATAAAGTATATATATTCTTAATTAGCGTCAACAGCCGAGTCGATATAGCCATGTCCGTCTGTCCGTCCGTCCGTCCGTATGAACAAACAGATCTCAGAGATGGTAAGAGATAGAGGTTTGACATGTATGGGACAAATGCTTCTTATACTTTCAGGCAGATCAAGTTTATTTTAAATTTTTGCTACGCCCCCTCCCGCCCCCGCAATTTGGAAAAAACGTTATACCTTCTACAGTTTTGAAGAGATAGACGTTTTGTACCTTTAAGAGATAGTTAGTAATTAGCAAAATGATTTGCCGAAGAAATGATAAGGATCGGATAAGCGGTTCTCAAGTTATGAGCAAAAAAGTAAACAACCCTCCCCTCACGCCCTCCCACCCTTTTACAACTAACACCGCACAACCTTAGAAAGAGAGAGAGAAGAGAGAGAGAGAGAGATTTAGAGATGACCGCAGCACCAGCATTGCATTCAGCTTATACTCCAGGTCGGATTTTCACCCTAAGGAACGCAGGAACACTGTTCAACATGTTTTTTCATGAGTAACGGTTATATCGAAGTCGGTTAGAGCCGACTATAACTTACGCTCTCGTTCTCACTAAAACTAGCCAGCAGTTTGAATTCAAGTAGGACTTCACGGACGCTGTTTTTGTATTATTGATCAAGAGAATGCAAAATTACATTACATTGTGATGTCTGGATTATGATGATCACAATAGATGCATAGATGATTGGAATGAGGTGAGCCAATATGACCCAGTAGCCACAATACCTTTCGGCTCAAACAAAACAGCTGCTGCAGTCAATGCTTTGACTAGAAGGCATCTCAACGCCTTATGTGCAATATGTACTCGTATTTACTTGTGTTTATTTAATAAATAAAGTCAGCTGAAAAGTCTTGAAAAATTTGCACAATATTGAAATGATTACAGGCCGGAAAAGCCACATACATTTTCCAAGAAAAAATACTAAATATGAAAATGCTGACTAAGGCAGAAAAAGAAGCAGAGCAAACAGCAAAAAGTAAAAGTCAAATGAAGGAAATACAAAGATGAACGTAGAAAATGTGTAAAATGCCTCTTCCCGTGTTGATTTAATGTATTCAATTTTATTGCCAATAGAAAAAAGATCTTTCCCGATTTTTCCAAAAGTGGGAGCGACAAGTCTAGGACAACTAAAGTAAATTCAAAACATATATATGAAATGTTTTTGTCCAATTGTGTTTTTTACTGTGTTTTCCCCCTCATCTTAAGAGTTGTCCATGAAATTTATGTTGCTCTTGTGGTCAAATTAAGTGGCGATAATCAAAATCGTAGAAACATAAACATTTTATGTCGCATATTTTTAGATATTTTACGCACTAAATAGCCAATGCCAAACACAACCGTTCACATGACGTATGCGTAATATGGAAATTCTACTAGCAGCTCCCCCTAAACATCTGCAGCAAAACGTACAGAAGAAAGGTATCTGAACATTGCACAACGCAAATGTGTCTTAAGTTTTTTTTTATGACCGCAGTTCTGTTTACAAATTGGCGACATTAAAAACTATTAAGACAAATCAAAACGGCAGCAAGAAGCAGAGAAGCAAATGAAAACAAATTAAAAATAAACTCAAATAAATACACAGAAAATGCAGCTGTGTGAGTGCGTGGAAAACTGTGTCGCTGTGTCAAACGCGGCTGCTGACGATGTGGCTGGTGCAGCAGCGCCTAGAGGACGTGCCGCTGTCGCGTGCTTTGCATACCTTTAAATTTTAAATAATTCTACAGAAATGTCAAATGCTTAAAAATAAAAAAGGTAATATTAGTGGGTAACTGTAGTATTACGTGTGAGCTTGTACCTTAATAAACTGCCACAGGTTCGCACAATATCACCCAACTCTTTTTGTTAAAAACTTTTCTGCACCAATTTCTCGCCGAAACTCTCACGATTTTCATTTGCTCCTAATATTTTCACACAATTATTTTCCTCGCCGTACCGTCTCAGTAGCTAAGTAACGCGCGATGTAACGTGTTCTACTTCGTTGCGCTTGCGGTTCTGCACTGAATCGTCTGACCGGGCGGATCGTGTATTTTCTTAGCCGAAGCACACAAAACACTCAACTTGGTAGTGGAGAGAGCCAGTTGAGATCGCTCAATGATTTGAGCGTTTCTCGAGTCGTTTGCGCACCCGCATAAGTTGCTGCTGCTGCTGCCGCCGGACGATCAAAAGCGTAATAAATTCATTGCAAATGAGAGAGCGGATCGGGATTGCATATTTCAGTGCATTATTTTTACCTTGGCAGCTTTATTAATTGCGTGTGCTGTGGGCATAGGAAACATGTTTGGCGCCACAGCGAGAGCTGATGCTGCAAGGGGCAACCAGAAAGCAGAAAAAATAGCGCATCTGTCAGGCCTTAAATCAACTAATAAGTTAGTTGTACCATGTGGAGCACACACGTGTCTCTGGTCATGCTACACCTACAACACGTTGCCATAATCTGCCCAGGCACTTCCCAAATGAATATGCACATATATCGCTCACTCTTAACCCAATGCGGATGCGTCACAGTGCATATTTCCAGTTCGCTGATATAGACAGGCCACTCTCAAGTGTAGCAGCCAGCTTCCAAGAATGTCTGCTATGCGGGGGTGTGATCATGCTCCTCTTTGCCATCGTCATTGATATTCATTGAGCATTTTCTTTTCGCCTCGCTTGCTGTCATCGCCACAATTGCGACAATTTTTCTGTCTGCGTCATCGTTTGTTATGGTTTGTTGATATTTTTTTTTGTGCTTTTTTGTTTCTTTGAAAAATGTGTCCACATGCTTGGATATGATTTATGAATGTAAATATTTGTGTTTACTTTTGGAAGAATGTGTATTTATGAGATAATCGCCTGTTGATTTATTTGTGCTCAATGATTAACTCTGTTTGCATAATTGAATATTGACAAAGGGAAGATCAGTGCAATCATAGGAGGGAGGGGTATTTCTTAGTCAGTTAAAAACCCTACCACAACTATAACCTTTACAGAAAAATGTTGGAAGATTGTTGAAAGAAATGGTTCATGCATTCTTCAAACAAGACAGGTTTTTGCTAAGAAAACTAGTGGCCAGGCTAAGTTTGATGGTGCCAATATATCTTAACCCTTATACATACAAGTAAGATAAGACATTAACTTGTTTGCTATAATTAAGCTTAGAGCCAATGGTTCTTATTAAAAGTATTCTATGTGAAAAGACAATTTGAAACTATTTGAACCAATATAATGCCTTTTGATCTATATCAGCAATGGGCAAGCGCATTGCCAATCTTACCCGCCCAGCCTGCGGGAGAGTTCTAGGTCGATCGGGATAGTATATATACCGTTTTGTACTTAAAATTTTAAGTATGTTTTGTTCTTGGATGTACATAAATGAATCGGAAAACAACTGTAAAATGAGAACTAGTGTTCTAAATTCAAGAACAATTCGTACTTACACAGAAAAAAAAACGTCGAGATATTTTCAATCTTTTAAATCTTGGAGTAAGCCCGGCACGAGCTTAAAAATTCAATCTCGATTTCCAGGATATTCTACACAATTCAATCTCTTTAGGATTGGTCCATTCCTTTCGAGCTTGTATCATTCCAAATGTGCTTACTACAATCCCTTTCGAGATCACATGCCCATAAATTAGAGAGCGAGAGCGAAGAAATATAAGTAGCAATTTAGACACGCAGCAACAACCAATGGGTATGGTGGTGTGCGATGAGATGCCGTTCCATTACTGTTCAGTGCGAATGGTCGTGTGTTCGAATCCCAGTGGAGCCAAAAATTTTTACATTTATTTCTTTGTTTTTCAGAAGTCTTAAATTAACCAAAACTGGTGTGGGTGGTCTTTAAAGTGTATGAGGATGTCCTATGGCAAATGGCATGGCGGCGGAGGAAAGGGAGAATAGTTATCTTTCCTGAGAACAAATCAATATTGCATATCCAGCTAAAGTTAACCTAGAATAGGCATAAAATGATCCAGCTTTAGGATTAAATTGTACTCGAATTTTTTGCACAATTCAATCTTTTATAGGATTACCCCGGGATATATGTAATCCTTCTTAGGATTAAAAAAGTCGGATCAACTCAATCTTTTTTCAGATCGGGTCAAGCATATCCGGGATTACGTTGTTTTCATTACCGCTTAGGATTGATTTGATCCCATATGGATTGATTTTTTTTTTCAGTGTACGTTCTAAGTTCATGTTCAAAATTTCTTAGACTGGGAACAAAATAAACTAACAATGCAAGCTCCAAAAAGTGTCTTCGGAAAATGCGAACTATTTTATATCGAATCTGTTCCTAAAACTCCCTCCTGGATCTAACACTTTAGTAATGCTGTGATGATAGATTTTTGACCTACAGCATAAACATATTGGTCTTCGCTTAGTTCAATTCCTCTGAATTTCCCCAGCCTCATTTGATATTATATATACCACTAGTTTCAAAAACAAATTGGGAACAGCTCTAAAGTTTTGTGGGCATAAACCAAGAACAGTTTGTACTTGTTTGATGTAATTTTGTTTGGAAGTTCTTACGTTCTTAAACGTATTGGACTGACTTTAGAGCAGAGAATATAACCGCACACTTTAAAATTTATAACCGAATCCGTAACCGATTTTTTTTCTAATAACCAGGGAATCAAACCATAACCGGAACCGAAACCGTATAGCGAAAAAAACCGATTAAAACTTAAAACCGGTACCGGAACCGATATTTTGAATTTCTTGTACACCGGTATTTAAGAACAGCTATTTTTAGAGCCAAAAAGACCGAAAAGAACCGGAACAATTTCGGTTCTGAGTGCAACAACTAGAGTGCAAAGCAACCACTTAGTTTTGGGGGATTTTCACGCAATTTGGATCAATTGAAAGCTTCAAATGAAAAAAAGACTCTGGCTTAGACAAACTTTTGTTCAGTGAAATAGAAAAACGGGAGGCCAGTGTCTTTGAAAATAGCACATTCCAAACCAACCCTCGTTATAATATCAAGCTTACCTCTGAACAGAAAAGAACGTGTGTAAGTGCTTTGACTGATATATATTCAAGAAATAAGAAACGTTGCTCTGACCCAATTACTTTGTCTGAAAGTGGAGATGAAGTTGAATTAAATATATGAATTTCTATGAAAAGAAAGAAGACAGCAATAACAGTTTAACATATTCACAAAACTGTTTAATAGCATCAATCAAAATGTTGAAAGTAAAAGATCGTTATTTCATGTAAGCTAAATATGTCCCATCTGGCAACACCATTTGTTCTCTCTCTCGCAGCAAGAGTTCAGTTCTCTTTTAGGTTTTAAGTTCTTATGTATCCTCCGCCTTAGTCAGTTCTCTGTCACCCTTTCACCATACAACATTGCGCTATTAAATATTATATAACCAACAGGTTATGGGCCCAGAGCAAGGCGTTTGGTGAAATTAAAAAAACTTTTAAAAAAGACTAGAAAAAGTCTACGGGAACTCAAAATGAGTGTGTCAATTCAAATTGAAAAACTTGACGACGGAAATTATGATTTGTGGAGTTTGTCCATGCGAAGTGTTTTAATTACATCGGATTTGTGGAATGTCGTGTGTGAAGCTGAATTAAAGCCAGAAGGGGATGCTGCAGCGGCTGGACGCTGGGTCATCCTTGATCAGAAGGCGCTGGCATGTTTAATTTTGAATGTAAAGCCAACACAGTTGATGCACATTAAGTCGTGCATAACCTCTGCAGAAGCATGGAAAAAATTGCGTAACATCCATTTACCAGCGGGACCAATCAAAAAAGTGCAGTTATACCAAAAATTGTTACGTCTTAAAATGCAACATGGCGACAACGCAGCACAGTATGTGAATTCATTTATGAACATAACAGAAAAATTGGCGGAGTTGGATATATCCATAAATGATGAGTTAAAAGCTATTATGTTTCTGTCAAGTTTGCCTGATTCGTGGGAAAATTTTGTCGTCGCGATCGAAACACGCGACGAGCTGCCGCCGTTCGATACAGTAAAAAACAAATTCTTAGAAGAAGGTTCGAGAAAAGAGGAAAAAGATGAACGCGAAGTGGCAGCACAAGCTGTGTATACCAACAATACATACGAGAATCAGCAACGAAAAAGAAACCAACAAGTTCGCGAAAATTCTAAACACGACGATCGAAAATATGAAGAGAATCGCAAATTTAAGGGGAAGTGCTACAATTGCGGTAAGCCAGGCCATCGCGCGAGTGAATGCAGAATCAAAAGGAAAGAAGTAGAAAAAGAAAACAAAAAAGAACAATCAAATTTTTTAATGCACGGTAATGTGGTCAAGGACAGAACAAATACTTGGTGCCTTGATAGTGGCGCTACTTCGCACATGTGTTGTGACAAGAGCAAATTTGTTTCAATCGCCGAAAATAAAGCCACGATTATGTTAGCCGCAGATAAATACGTTGATTCGCCCGGTATTGGAACGGTAATTTTGCATGCTGGAAATAGAAAAATAACAATGAAAGATACTTTGTATGTCCCTCTATTAAACATGAACTTCGTGTCCATAAGCAAAGCAGCAAAATACGGAAATCTTACCACATTTGAAAAGAACGAAGCCGTAATAAAAAACAGCAAAGGCGAAATCATGTTACGTGCAGTTCAGGAAAATAATTTGTATTTGTTTGTCGATCAATTTCAACATAATAAAGTGCATTTGTCCCTTGATTCATCGCTTGCAATAAAATGGCATAATCGTTTTGGCCACCTAAACTTCAATAATATGAAAAGCCTTTGTGAAAATGAACTTGTGCATGGAATGAACATGAAAAATGTAAACATCAAAACGAACTGCGATACGTGTAATAAATCGAAAATTTGCGTGCTACCATTCCCACAAAAGGCGGGACGTGTTACAAAAAGTATGCTGGAACTAGTTCACTCCGATGTGTGCGGTCCGATGAACGTCAATTCGATAGCTGGAAATCGATACTTCGTGACTTTTATCGATGACTACACCAGAAAGGTGTTTGTCTACTTTATGCGCGCAAAAAGTGAAGTATTCGAGAAATTTAAATTGTTCAAGAGTTATGTTGAGTGCCAAACAGAGAAGAAAATTAAAGCACTAAGAAGTGACAATGGCACGGAATACTTGAACACCCAATTCAATGACTTCCTAAGCAAGTGCGGCATAAAACGAGAATTGACAGTTCCATACACACCAGAACAAAACGGCGTAGCAGAGCGTGCCAATCGAACTTTGGTCGAAATGGCGAGAAGTCTCCTTATTCACGCAAATTGCAAAGAATTCTTATGGGCTGAAGCTGTTCAAACCGCAGCGTATTTGCGGAACAGGTGCCCAACTGCAGCTCTAGAAGGTCGCACCCCATTTGAGGCATGGAAAGGTCGGAAGCCGTCTGTGAAGCACCTCCGTATCTTTGGCTCACGCGTTTTTGCACTGGATAAAACGAAGAAAAGCAAGTTCCAGGCAAGGGGAAAGCAGTTCATATTTGTTGGATATTCATTTGAGGCAAAGGCGTACCGACTCTACGATCCCGAAAAACGAACAGTTGTGGAACGACGCGACGTGAAATTCTTAGAGGGTGAGTTTGAAACTCCTAAATTAGACGCAAGCACCGAATTTTTCACAAACATTATTCGCCTTGAGCTACCCACCGAGATGTTGCAGCCTGAACCAGCTAGCCAAAATGACAAGGACCCGGAAAGCAGTGACTCTGGCGAAGAAGGGGACGAATTTGTGAGTGCAAGCGACGCAGAGGAAGATGACAGCAATGTGGAGCTTGTCGAAGATGTACCACCTCGAAAGCAGGATGAAGAATCGTCGCGCCGTGGGCCCGGAAGGCCCAAAATTATTCGAACAGGTCAATCTGGCAGACCTAGAAAGCAGTACAACGTCCTGAATTGCCTAAATAGTTCTGAAGACATTGAGAGTCCGCAGTCAGTTGCAGATGCGCTAAGCAGTCAAAACGCATCTGACTGGCAAAATTCAATGAAAGCTGAATGGAATGCGCTACAGAAAAACAATACTTGGTCGTTGGTAGACCTACCCCCAGGACAGAAGGCCATCGGCTCGAAATGGGTGTTCCGAGTCAAGCGAAACAAAGAAGGCGAAATCGAGCGATTCAAATCCAGACTAGTTGCCAAAGGATGTGGACAACAACTTGGGATCAATTACTGGGAAACTTTTTCACCCGTCATCCGTTACGAAACAATCCGAATGCTGTTTGCAATAGCTGCAGAAAAACAACTATGTATGCATCAGATCGATATCTCAAACGCATACTTAAACAGCAAACTCGACGAAGTAGTCTTCATGAAGCAGCCGGAGAATTTTCTGGACAGTAATCATCCAGGTAAGGTTTTGAAACTGGAAAAAGCTATTTATGGACTCAAACAATCTGGACGAGCCTGGAATAGCACACTAGATGAGGTTTTGAAGAGTCTGAACTTCAAAAGATGTAAGAGCGAGCCATGTCTTTATTTCAAAGACAATCAACAACACTATATTGCGGTTTATGTGGACGACCTAATTATCATGTGCCCCAACGAGTACGAGATTGACGAAATTAAAGAAAAGATCGCAGCTAAGTTCGAGATTCACGACAGTGGCCCACTAAAGTACTTTCTTGGTATGGAAGTAGAGAGAGTTGGCGAACGAGGTCCAGTAATCATGTCCCAGAAGAAGTACATAGAAAGTCTCTTGGCCATGCATGGAATGCAAAGTTGCCGACCAGTTACCACTCCACTTGATCCCGGTTTTCAAGTTACTTGCGAAAACGATAATTGTGCCAAGGTAAATATAAATGCCAAGGTAATAATACTCCGCATAAGCGGAGTACATTGCATTGTCAACTGCTGCCAAAGAAGCCGTCTACCTCCGCAGACTACTCAAGGAAATTGGTTGGTCGCATCAAGAAGAAATGGTTATCTTTGGAGACAACATTAGTGCGCAGCACATCGCTAAAAATCCGATCCATCATAAGCGTACTAAACATATAGATATTAAGTTTCACTTCATTAGAGAGAAAGTTGAAAGAAAAGAAATTGAATTGCAGTATGTATCAACCAGAGCGGGCAAACAAACGAAACGTTTAACGAACCGTTCGCGAAAGCAAAGGAACGATTTATTTCATTTTGTAGCTGTTACTCTAGTGAGGGAAAACGAAACCACTAACTTTATATTGCCGAAGAGCGCAAACGAAACGATTGAAATATTGTTCTTCAGAAAGCTGCACTGCCTTGGAACGTTTCGGAACGAAACGTATACTAAGAAATCGTTTGCGAAATGATTGGCTTTTAGTTCTACTTCAGCAGCTGAATTGAAGAAATAAAATAAAAGCAAACGAAAACAACAAAGCTGAGAGAAACAAAGAAGTAAGCAACAGAAAAAAACAACAATACAAATACAAATACAAATTGAGCAGCAAACGTTTCCGAACTGTTCGCGCTCGTTGCATATCGTTCCGATTCCCTTTGTCCGCAAATCAAGATGAGAGCATTTCGCTTTACGTTTAGTTTGCGTTGACGAACGCAAACTGAACAGAACTCATTTTGTTTTACAGTTACTTTTCTCGGGTTTTGTTTGTGTTTCGCTCTGTGCAAAGAACGAAACGAAACGATTCAGAAACGTTTCGTTTCGTTTGTTTGCCCGCTCTGGTATCAACTGATAAGAATGTTGCCGATATTTTTACGAAATGTTTAGGAAAACAAAAACATAATGAATTTGTAAAATCACTTGGATTAAACTAATATTTCATTGAAGAAGATATATAGCTTAAGAGGAAGCGTTGAAAGTAAAAGATCGTTATTTCATGTAAGCTAAATATGTCCCATCTGGCAACACCATTTGTTCTCTCTCTCGCAGCAAGAGTTCAGTTCTCTTTTAGGTTTTAAGTTCTTATGTATCCTCCGCCTTACTCAGTTCTCTGTCACCCTTTCACCATACAACATTGCGCTATTAAATATTATATAACCAACACAAAATAATAAAGGTAGTCATTAATTTACCTTCTCTGTAACACATTTGTTATTTATTACACAGTGGAACAAAATTCAACTTTTTTTTTGCCTGGGACTGGGACCAATAAATTGTGAAACTAGAGGCATCAGGTAGCAACACCTCATACCCAGTTTTTCTGGAGCACGTCAAGTTCGCGTTTAATGGGCACTTTTATACTAGCAACACAAAGCTACAACCTCAGTTGCTGGTTAAAAGAAGATGAAAGCGAAAATTTTGAAAAATTCACCAAAGATGAAAGGAATCACCAGTATTCTAATATAAAATTTCCGCCTTCAACGGATAAACGGTTAGTACCCTGCCCATAGAGGTCTAACTTAGAAAGTGGAATTAATGGAAAACCACTCGATAGAATTGTATAAAATTTTAACTATATTGAGATACGCACTAATAAAATGTGTACTTAAGAGATGGTAACATGCATCGAAAAACCGCGATGGTGGATACCACATTCGACAGCACCCATCATCGAGGCAATATAGGCCATAAACTAGAGATCAAAATAGACCGAACTGCAATTTTAGATTCACCATCGGACCCTTAAGTCACGGGCTATGGCTATCTTTGTACAAGCAATTGCCTCAGAGCAACATTGACCATATGGGTATCAAGAGCGTCTCCAAAATTATGCAATAAATGTGAATAAAAGTCGTCATTTCCATTAAGAAAATCAAAAATTTAGTTTAAAAAGTCTTTGGTGGACAAACCGCGATACTGATGTATTTAAATGATCCGATCCGTTTTTCTGCTGGTATTGAAGCACTTTACTCATGAGATTAATTCCATAATTTTGGTAAAACTGGCTTCACCTAAATGGTCAATGTTGTTCGAAGGCAATTGCTAGTATATAAATGCCTAAGAACCGCGAACCAAGCCTTTATTGGTAAAACTGAAAGCGCGATTCAGTCTATTTTGATCTCTAGATTATGGCCTATATGCCTATATGCGTATCTCAATATAGTTAAAATTTTATACAATTCTATCGAGTGCACACTGGTCCAAATGCCAAAAATTTTGGCAGAAATTCAATTTTTTTTTAAGATTTATGAAAACACAATATTTTTTTCAATAAAATATTATCCAGGGCAGTTAAAAATCATATTAGTACAATTGAATTTGAAGCACTGCGAATTCAGTCAGCCCTGGAAGTCAGCTGTTCGTTTACACAAACTTTGACATTTTTTGCCTTGCACATAAGAGCATATTTAAAATCAGTATATAACAAAATCTACGTCGAATATTGAAGTAAGCCAAAATGGAAAATAAAAGTTTAAGGTATGTATATTATAAGTGTTATCACGCATTCCCTGTTTTACGTGATTTGTCTTTGTTAATATGTGTTTTTGTAAAATGATGTTTCTAGCAATTCTAACTTAAACTTGTTGTGTTCCGTGGAATAAAAGTATGTTGGATTGACGTGGATTGACGGAACTTTAAACGCTATATTATTCTTCAATGTGTACCTAATACGGGGATATTAATCGTTTTTGCCCCTTTTTGCCCCTTTTGCGAAAAATCGACTTTGTTCAGACAACATTTATTTGAGGTAAGGCGAAGTTTTGGCTTGCAAATGGTCGCCCAACCAAACCTTAACTTTTTTTGCGGTGCAGAAAAGTAGCAGGAAGCACACAAAAAACAAGGAGGAGTCGAGAAAAAAAAAATAAACATTTTGTTGACTATGTTAATGTTTATTAAAGCAAATGCTATCGGATGGTCTCAAGATTTAATATGCAGTACCAAACTTGACTTGCATCTCGATTGGAAATAAATCTTTTAACCAGGTGAATTCTTTGAAAATGCAGGATGCCCACGATTATGCTATGAAGGGAGCTCTCGCTTTAAGCGTAGATTAGCTGCCACGGTTTCAGCAGATCATGGTAAAAATGAAAATCTTCTTATCCATGTAGCAACAGTGGCTGAAACAAAGCCGCATTAAAAAAAGAAGGTAAATGTGTTTAGGCGGTCAGGTGGGTGTGGAGGGGGCTGAGGTGGTTCGGGTGATTTACCAGATTGTTTATTAAAAAAAATTTTATATACATTTAAGATTTATGGAAGGTATTTTAGAATTTACTGTATTCAAAGAAATTGGCATATATGGGGCGGCCGAGGGCGTGGTCCGATCGGTCTAAATTTTTTCTCAGACTTCATTATAGCAATAACCATAAAGTGTACCAAGTTTCAGATCTGTAACTACATTTTTCTAATTTCTGCCAAAATTTTTGACATTTGGACCAGTGTGGAGTGGTTTTCCATTAATTCCACTTTCTAAGTTAGACCTCTATGGGCAGGGTACTAACCGTTTATCCATCTCTTAAGTAAACATTTTATTAGTCCGTATCTCAATATAGTTAAAATCTTATACAATTCCATCGAGTGGTTTTCCATTAATTCCACTTTTTAAGTTAGACCTCTATGGGCGTGGTACTAACCGCTTATCCATTGGCGGTGGGAATTTGGTATAACAATGGTGGTGACCCCCTCTAACTTTGGTGAATTTTCCAAAATTTTAGCTCTCATATTTTTTTAACCAGCAACAGAAGTTGTAACTTTGTGTTGCTAGTATAAATGTGGCCATTAAACGCGAACTTGACGTGCTCCAGAAAAACTGGGTATGAAGAGTTGCCACCTAATGCCTCTAGTTTCACAATTTATTGGTCACAGTACCAGGCAATTTTGAGTGTTCCACAGCGTTATCTTTTATTTTAATCATCTTATGAATAAAAACTTGTGAATTTCGTATGCAATCACACGCTAATAAAATTGAAAATTTATGAACACACACATGTGTAAAGCTTGCTTACCCATTTGGTTTGGAACAAAGTTTACAGTTTTCCGTCAATTTTAAAGGTCCATACCGGTACGTGCCGCTATTCCGAAATAAACATATAGGTACCGGTACGGAACCGAATACCGAAATAAAATAGAACCAAAACAGAACCTTTTACGGTAATTTTGGTACATACCAGAACCGGAACCGAAATTCGATTCGCTTTGATTCCCCGCTTATAACCGTATCCGTATAACCTTTAATAACATAACCGGTTAACAGTACCGAAAAACGAAGTGCCGGGCAAATGGAGAGGACACATATGTGATATTACAGTGGAGAGGCTAGTTTAGCCGATCTAAAAATGTACGACTCCGGCTCAAATTTGGCAGCAGCTAGTTCTGCTTTTTTTCTGTAACCTAAGGTGTGAAATAAAATTATCCAAATTTTAACAGAGTTGGCACCAGCAAGGCAGAGCAAACTGTTAGTCTTTGGTGATTTTTATTTTAATCTAATTTAACGTTCATTTGAAATAATAAAAAAAAACATCTTGCATTGATCAAGCTTTTGTCTCATGAGTTTGAATTTAGAGAACCTTGTCTCTTCGAGAATGACGCTTACCAATGTGCAACATTTCTGGATCCGAGATATAATGTGTTTTTATCTGCAGAGCAGAAAATTAAATGTATTAAATTGTTATGAAATCTGCACAATCAAATAATGCACAACAATAATTTGATTTAATTGTCTGGTGAAATCAATCAACAATCATCTGCCATCTTCACTAAAAATAAATCAAAAAAATATGTCTTAGCAAGGTAAACATATTTTAACGGTATGATAAAAATTAAACAATATTTTTAGATCTTTTAAATTACCAAAAGTTGTGCCAGCAGTAACACCTACACGAGTAAGTGCTGAGCGTTTGTTTTCAAGAGTAGAATTTATAATGAATCCGCTCAGGGGTCGCTCGGACTATCAAACTCTAAGAGCTTTTATGCTACTTAGATCTAATTACAATTTCGTTTAAGATGTCATATCTGTCATATAAACATTTGTCTTAGGTTCTGACAAAACTCTCGATGCAACACAGTTTTAATTTTAGAAATCATTCTATTTTTATAGGTGATGGAAGTGCGTATAAGTTACTTGTAAATGTAGAATTGGCTATACTGCTCCTCCAACGGGGCCAAGCGTGTGTGCTTTAAATTTTTCGCACAAAAGAAAGGGACCTACAGTTTAACGCCGAGTCCGAACGGCAAAGTTTGAGAATTCGCTTTTTCATGGCTAGTTAACTTTACAGCTGGCACCAATAGCTGGTGAAGGTGACCGTATGTGTAAAAGCTATTCTTCTAAAGAAAGAAAAATCGTTTTTCATTCGATGTTCAGAGGCGGGATCGAACCCACGACCTCCCGCCCAGCAGTCCAGCACACTAACCGCTGGGCCACAGACGGCCATAAGTTACTTACACTTTCCAAAATTCTTGATTCATGTATTCTATTTTTTTTCGGTACACTATTTAAATCGCATAAAAAAACGAAGAAAACAGACAGTCATTGGACGTCATTCGATTGAATGAGCAAAATTTGAGGGAGTGACATTTTTTCTGGGATTTTTGTTGGAATGTTAGTGAGCCGCGAAATTGAACAGTCTCGATGCTTATTGGAATTTTTTTGGAAATTTCTTCTTGAATACTCGCTATTATATTTGATTTTGAATCAAATCGGCTAGGCTTGTAGCTGTAAGTTAGGAGAGCAAAGATAACCTTCAAGGGCTTTTCCATACAACATTTTTTTTTTAATTTTCAACACTAATGTCTCTATTAATATGAAAAATTTGTAGCCTTCGAATAATTTTTAACCAATTCAAACAAAAATTTAAAAGTCATGGAAATTTGCCATTTACGACAATCGGAAGTCAACTGAAAAACAACAATGAATTTGGCACTTGGCCAACTCGATTAATAAATGTAAAAACGTGCGCCCTGAAATTTCTGCAGCCCATGAATTCACTCAGAAAAAAAAATAAAAGAAACAACGTAAATTTATAAAATGACAATCAGACACAGACCCAGTCTTAACTTGAAATCGTTTTGCATCTTCTTCCTCATTTCTGCAGTTCCAATTCACCAAGTTCCCCAGCGTGCTGAAGGCTGGACATTGCCATGGCGGAGTGGCCACAGCCCGTTTGGAGAATCAGAGCGCCTTGCAAGATGCCGCCGGACTTGTTAGCGGCGCTGGCAATGATACGCATTGTTATTGCACCATTGAGCCCTATATTGATGCCAAGTTCAGTGTGCATATTCAAAAGATTGGCAACAACTACAAGGCATTTATGTAAGTGACCACAAAACCGCAGACTGAAAGCTGAAAACCTCAATGGCGGTGGGAACGGTTAATTGGGATGGGTTGGCCGGTCGAGTGGCAGGCGCTGGCAATTGACCTTGCAACTGTCAGCAATAACAAAAGCAGTCGCAGTGCCCAAAGTTCATTGTTTGAGTTCAAAGATCTTCCCCCACCACTTCAACCGTTTCCACATCAAAACTGCAGCAGCTGCAATGCAAATTGCTTGGCGGCAAATTATATACGCTTGTTTTTTGGCTAATTTATTATGCTTGCATGCTTTCGCTCTTTCACAGGCGCAAATCCATCACTGGAAATTGGAAGACCAATCAGGGCTCAGCCATGCTCGAGCAAATCACTTTAACCGAGAAGTACAAAAGCTGGGTGGATGAGGTAAGTCAACGGGGCCCACAGAAACGTACGCCTTGAAAAAACATTAACTTTGATATATTGCTATCAAAATACTACAAAATTCCTAAGGAAGAGCACTGTGTTGTTATGTTACGAAATTTTGAAATATTGTACATATTTGGGTACCGCATACTTTGTAGGTTTACTTTACTCAGCGTATCAATATCAGCAATTTATTGCTCAAACATAATGAAAACGATCCGTTTCATAACGGTCATGAAAATGAGCTGTTTTAAATAAGGTGGAGCAAGAGCATTCAATAAACAAGACAGATGAGACGAACCACATCATAGGCCGATACTCACCAAAGAAACGAAATGTTGTCGGTTTGGTAAATCAGTAATGGTGCTGCAGTCATCAACCATCTTAATAAGAAAGAAGCATTACCCCAAAAGCCAACAGCTTTGCTTAATCGTCGAAAATTGTCAACAAGTGCACCTTCTGGTTTTTGATCTGTTCTCGGTTTGATCTCTTCGAAACTTTTTAAATTCGAATCTCATAAGGTTGTCAAAAATCACTTGGTGCTTTAAGAAAACGGGCAAAATATACTAAATAGCAAATAGCCCGTCACGCTTCGCTGCGCCTTCAACAGTATAGAACCAACGCACACCCACTTACCATCCACTTCCCGCCCACATCCCACCTACTTCCCGCCCACTTTCCACCCACATTCCACCCACTTGCCACCCACATCCCACCACTTGCCCACATCCCACACTTCCAGCCCTCTTCCCGTCCACTTCCAGCCCAAATCCCACCCATTTCCCATTTACATCCCACCCACATCCCTCCCACTTACCGCCACATTCCACCCACATCCCACCCACTTCCCGCCCACATCCCACCCACATCCCACCCACATCCCTCCCACTTCCCGCCACATTCCACCCACTTTACATCCACTTACCACCCACTTTCCACCCACTTCCAAAACAACTTTCCACCCACATCCCTCTCACTATTTCCACCAGTCTATTTCCCGCCCACTTCCCACCTACATCCCACCCACATACCACACACTTCCCGTCCACTTCCCGCCCACTTCCCATTAATATCCCACCCACATCCCACCCACATCCCACCCACTTCCCGCCCACATCCCACCCACATCCCTCCCACATCCCACCCACATCCCTCCCACTTCCCGCCACATTCCACCCACTTTCCATCCATTTCCAAAACAACTTTCCACCCACATCCCTCCCACTTACCGCCACATTCCACCCACATCCCACCCTCTTTCCACCAGTCCATTTCCCGCCCACTTCCCACCTACATCCCACCCACATACCACACACTTCCCGTCCACTTCCCGCCCACTTCCCATTAATATCCCACCCACATCCCACCCACATCCCACCCACTTCCCGCCCACATCCCACCCACATCCCTCCCACATCCCACCCACATCCCTCCCACTTCCCGCCACATTCCACCCACTTTCCATCCATTTCCAAAACAACTTTCCACCCACATCCCTCCCACTTACCGCCACATTCCACCCACATCCCACCCACTTTTCACCAGTCCATTTCCCGCCCACTTCCCACCTACATCCCACCCACATACCACACACTTCCCGTCCACTTCCCGCCCACTTCCCATTAATATCTCACCCACATCCCACCCACATCCCTACCACATTCCACCCACATCCCTCCCACTTCCCTCCACATTCCACCCACTTTACATCCACTTACCACACACTTTCCACCCACTTCCAATACAACTTTCCACCCACATCCCATTCACTTCCCAGTGAGCATCCCGGCCGTATTTCTAACATCGGAAAATTAAAAACAAAATAAATTCTCATTTTGACCTTACAATCCGAGTTTCAAGTCAATCATATGAAAAATAGTTTTTGCATGCAGAATTTTCCGGCCATTTTCCTCGTGGGCGGCTTTACCGACATTGAAAAGTCATAAATTCAATTATTTCGTATTCCTTACAACCCGAGTTTCAAGCCAATCGGATGAAAAATAGTTTTTTTCATGCAGAATTTTCCGGGAATTTGTCGACCGTCAGGTCAAATTTTCCAAATTCGGAATATAACATTTTAAACTATTTCGTATTTTATACTTACAAACCGAGTTTCAAGCCAATCGTATGATAAATACTTTTTTGGATTCAGAATTTTCCGGCCATTTTCCTCGTGTGCGGATTTTCCAAAATCGGGAAAACACGTGTCAAAATATTTCCCGTACTATGCTTACAACTTATGTTTTGTTATGTGTAATTTTGAAAATGAATTTGGCGCTAATCGCTGGCAATTGGCGCTAATCGCTGGCAATCGCTAATCGCTGAGTTTTCCGGAAGATTGGTATGCAGTTGTTGTTGAATTTTCATATAGAGCTTTGAAAATGAGTTTGAACTTGATCGGATGAAAAAGAAAAAATTTTCATACAACAGTTTTCCGCGAATTTTCTACATTTGCTGACAGAATTTTTTAAAATCCGTTCTTAGTACTCACTTTCAGCATATGATAAAACTACTGTGAAAATCTCATCTTCCTATCTTTTATGGTTTAGGCTGTGCGACGGTCACCAGTCAGTCAGTCAGTCAGTCAGTCAGGTTGAACTCTTTTATATATATAGATTAGTGTCTATCAAACCATGCTGCTAACCGGTCCAGAGCCAAACTCCGCAGAACCGGTTCGGCTCTAGATTTTTAGTGCCCTCAAACATCCTACTTGAATTGATATTTAATAGTTTCATACACTCATAAAAATCTAGAACGAATAATTTGAGTACGAACGCTCTTGAAAAAAAAATCTAGTCGCACTTGAATTTTCAAGAATTTAGCTCTTGGAATCGAGACAAATTCATTCTCAATGTGGTTCTATAGGCAAGGGGAGTGAGGAAACGCAGACTTTGAGAGAATAACGTTGGCCGCGCTCTTTCAAAGAGAGACAGCGCATGCGCAATTTGTCATTGTCATTTGACCGTGCCGCGCCGATAATTATGTTAAAGTTGAACATTAAGATTGGGCAAAAGTAACACAGGCCAACAAAATGACCACTTTTCTGAGGTCCAGCCCTATTTGTATTAAATTCTGTTCCCGTTTTGTGCACTGATTCCAAAACTGGTCTCGGTTTTTCTCCATCAGCTCTTGTTTTCAAGATATCGCGGAAAAACCATTTCGCTGTATTTTTGGCTTTTAAAAAATTCTGGAGGTTACACCGAGCAACAATATCTGTATTTATGAGCTCTATGCGACAGTATACATATTAAGGTCGCTTAAAAAATCAATGGAGCATCATCGGCAAACCCAAAAGCGCCTAAATTGGCCTTTAAAGAGAAATATTCATCAAATTATAGCAAATTTTACAAACTTAATCACCGTGTACCAGCCATTTGGGGTGCTTGCATTTTAATGAAAACCACTTAAGCATGCAGCCCAATGGTTCTTCTAATTTCACAAATTTTGTTGCATTTAAATCTTTTTGATGCACAAAGTTACAAGCGTTTAATCCCGAAATAATGAATTAAAATTTATGGCAGGATAACTAGATTGATACACAAAATCTGTATAGGAAATATTAAAAGACTACTTGATCTAACATAGACCTTACATTAATTGTCAAGCAAATGTACAATAACATTCAATCAGTACTAGATTCAAACCATTTTCCCCAAATTCATTTTTGCTGAACCTTGCGAGAACAACATAAAAATTTAATGAATTGGGTTACAAATAAGCCAAATGGGTTCCACACTCACTATAATCTACGGATTAAGCCCCATGTGACTATTATTATTTTACAAGTTTCAACAAATGCCTGGCGGAAGGAGATTGTAGTAAAGACTTTATCTGTGAAGCGAATGTATATGTCGAGGAAGTTGGCCATTCTTATTATTTGGAGAAATGCTCATTCACGCAAGGTAGTGCAAAAACTCGTTCCATTTTGCAAGCGAATAACTTTGTGAATCTGTCACGTCATTTGACGAATTTTTCATAGGAAGACCTCTAAATTAAATTATGTAAAAAAATTTCCACAAATTAAGGTAATTTTTTGTTTTCAATGGTAAATTGAATTTTTCCATGATTCTGCTTCGGTACATTAAGGCATTTAAACTAACCAATTTTTCTTTTTACGTTTGCCCTTGACATAACGGTGACTCCCGGAAAGCTGCGAACCATCAATACACCATTTTCCAAAAGAATTTTTTCAACACCCCATGCACTCACACATTTTTAATTTTGTATATTTTTAATGAATTGTGCAACCAAATACAAAAAACACAATATGCAGTTCTTATGCCGATGTTTCTTGGCAATAAATAAAAAACAAGTTGTTGGAAAATGTGTTTTTTGGTTTTTTCAAACTTTTTATTACAATATATCTGCATTTTCTATTTGGTTAGCAGTCAGAACTGGTATGACAAAAATCCGTTTTTATGGCCCGTTAACACTTTCGCTTGACGGTTACCGGAATAATCAGCAAGCATATGACTGTCCCATCTTCCGCGATACCGAGCTTCCATAGTTCGTAAATCCTGGTGAAAACGTTCTCCGTGCTCCTCATTTAGATCTCAAAAACTCTCAGGAAATTTATTTAAGTGACTGTATAAAAAATGCATTTTAATGCTCATATGGCATCAAAAATTTTTAAAATTTAGTACGAATTCCATGTTTTTGCACTACCTTGCATGAATGAGCATTTCTCCAAATAATAAGAATGGCCAACTTCCTCGACATATACATTCGTTTCACATATAGAGTCTTTACTACAATCTCTTTCCGCCAGGCATTTGCTGAAACTTGTAAAATCATAATAGTCACAAGGGTCTTAATCCGTAGATTATGGTGAGTGCGGAACACATTTGGCTCATTTGTAGCCCAATTCATTTAATTTTAATGTTGTTCTCGCAAGGTTAAGCAAATATGAATTTGGGGAAAATTGTTTGATTCTAGTACTGATTGAATGTTATTGTACAATTAATGTAAGGACTATGTTAGATCAAGTAGTCTTTTAATATTTCCTATACAGATTTTGTGTATCAATCTAGTTATCCTGCCATAAATTTTAATTCATTTTTTCGGGATAAACCGCTTATAACTTTGTCCATCGAGAAGATTTAAATGCAACAAAATTTGTGAAATAAGAAGAACCATTGGCCTACATGCTAAAGTGGTTTTCAATAAAATGCAAGCACTCCAAATGGCTGGTACACGGCGATTAAGTTTGAAAAATTTGCTATAATTTGATGAATATTTCTCTTCAAAGGCCAATTTAGGCGCTTTTGGGTTTGCTGATGATGCTCCATTGATTTTTTTGGGCGACCTTAATATGTATTCTGTAGCATAGAGCTCATAAATACAGATATTGTTGCTCGGTGTAACCTCCAGAATTTTTTAAAAGCCAAAAATACAGCGAAATGGTTTTTCCGCGATATCTTGAAAACAAGAGCTGATGGAGAAAAACCGAGACCAGTTTTGGAATCAGTGCACAAAACTGGATCAGAATTTGTCATCAATAAGGCTGGACCAAAATAGCTGTTGGCCAGTGTAATTGATTAAACGTCTGTATAATATAATAAAAATGTTTAAAACATCACAAAAAAAATAAAATGAAATAAAAATAAAAAAAAAGGAAAAAATAAAAAAAAAATAATTGCTGCTACGGGGACTTGATCCACGGTCGAGCTGTTGCGGCAGGCCAAATACCAACCGCGCTGCCTCATAAATATGCTTTCGCCGCTACTTGTAGCTTATCGACAATAGTCGAGTCGGTTAAGC
Organism: Lordiphosa clarofinis; assembly: GCA_018904275.1. NCBI lineage: Eukaryota > Metazoa > Arthropoda > Insecta > Diptera > Drosophilidae > Lordiphosa > Lordiphosa clarofinis. Next base: position 89,531 of record JAEIGQ010000246.1, read on the forward strand.
TGCTCGTCCAACTGTGTATGTTTCAGTTTTCGAGGTACCGAGTTCAAGTCCCAGTAAAGTAAGTAAAATAAAAAAGTTTTTTCTGTTATGTGACTAACTCAAAATCAATCACATTTTAGAAAAAAGTGGGTGGGGTGGCTGATGGTGACTAGCGAGCAGCGCGGAGCAAACAAACACCACGTCAGTCTGTGACGGGATGTCCCGGGGTCTCGGTCGTGTGTCTGTCACACCCAAACCCCCACCCCCTTCAATTATTATTTTTAGTCTTTTATTTTGAGAATTATTCGTACTTGGATCAAGTACTGAAACTCTTGAGTCAAGAATGTCGGGATCAAAACCTCACTCTTGGATCAAGAATATAGCTCCTGGATCAAGAATTTTCACTCTTACCCTACTTTTGAGAACGAATGCTCTTGATTCAAGAGTGAAATTCTCTATTTTTTTTCTCTGAGTGTATGATATTAAAAGTGTTAGTGATTTTTTTTTTTAACATATATATTTTTTAATATATGAAATTTTTTAACATAACAACTTGATACATGGTTATATCTGAATAATATTGATATGAAAAATATAATTTTTTTCTTGGTATTTGTATTGGCATCTAAGCTCATTTTTGAATCTAAGTCTTAAACTGGAAAATGCATTTAACAAAAATCTTGCATGAATTTGAATTGAAGTGGACTAAGTCTAGGATCGATAAATGGACACCAAGTTATCAATGCACCAATTCAACACCTTACGCCAGCATACAAAAATGGTCTGTCCAAAATCGTATCCATGTTATCATCTCGTTAAAGAGTCAAAAAATTTTTGCTATCCCAGTGGAATGACTTTCACCGAACCATATGACATCAGATGTCGACCAATTTGTATCTTATGATTAATTTAGTGCAAAAAGTTGTGATTTAAATTCAGATTATGATCAAATTTTCTTCAGTTAGCATTAATAAGTGGTAATGCCAATTGATAATGCTTAATTTTAATTGGCATTAAATCTGGCAATGCAAATTCAACATTTTTTAATTGGCATTATAAATTTCTATTCCAATTAAAATATTTTTTGAATTGGCATTGAAAAGAAATAATTTGAATTCAAAATTCTCTATTTAAATTAAAATAAAATAATTTTAATTCAAATTTTTCAATTGGCATTAAATTGAAATAGTTTTAATTCAAAATTTTTAATTGGCATTGAATTGAATGTCAAAACGCGTTTAACACGATTGAGTGAGAAAACGAGCAGTGAATTTTATTGTGAAATAAATATGACTTCTTTCGAAACCAACATCGATGTCGATTCCGACGATCCAACCGCAGATTCCAGACTTCACCGCCAGCGAAGCTAGCACAAGTTCAACTGATTACACTATTTTTAAATATTGATATAGAAATTCTACTAAAAGTGGACAAAAAAGTTGTTTGGAATTAAAGGGTTTAAAGATAAAACCAATTTTGTCAAATCGTTTCGAATGTGGCCACTGTGCCGAGCCAGACTGCCTACGATCCTTTGACCACTACTTTGTGAATTCACCCACTGTGGTGGGGTCAGAGTGCCCCCAGCTGTCACCAAAGATCATTTTCGAATGAATAAAATAAATAAATTCAAATTATTTCATTTTAATGCCAATTGAAAATTTTGAACTAAAATTATTTTATTTTAATGCCAATTTAAAATTTGGATTTTAAATTATTTCATTTCAATGCCAATTTACAATTTTGAATTAAAATTATTTTATTTTAATTTTAATTAAAAATTTTGAATTAAAATTATTTCTTTTTAATGCCAATTCAAAATATTTCAATTTGAATTGAAATTTATAATGCCAATTAAAATTTTTTTGAATTATCATATAAATTCAATGTTAATTCAAAAATTATGCTAATGCTTTCGGACCCAACCTTGAACAAAAGGAAACAATTTGAAAAAAAAAATTTTTATTGTTAATTAAAAAAAAAATATTTGTTGGCTAAATTTAAAACAAAAATACAAGCCTGATACTTAAAACAAAAATTGTGTTACATTTATTACGGTTTGTATGTTACAAATTTCCGGTGTTTACGTATTTTACGCCCTTAAAGGTGCGGGGTATTTGAGCATTCACTTCAAATTTCAAGTCGATAGCTGATATTGAATTAAGTCCCCCTAGATTGGCAAAATCTTACACTGTGCGTCGCCGAGTATACAGCTATTCCAAATCCTCTTTGAGTTTAATTAATGGAAACAATCAAGTTTCGATTTTTTCCAACACATTGTTTTTGAGGCTTACACTCTGGATTCTAACAACAACTGAGAAAATAACCGTTTTCTGCTCCTTGCTTACCATACGCTGCAACTATAAGCCGCGGCAGCACATTTTTGTCTGTTCCGCATAACGTCAAGTGAACCCCCAGGCACTGCACATACTCGTATATCAAATTTTTCCAATCAAAATAGCTAACTCAAATCGCTTTAAATTATTTGCGGCATTTTGGGTACACAATTTTGATTCGGATTCGCTTGATTTGCCCAGCGGGTGGGTGGAATAATGGGTCAGAGTCACAGCCAGACATTTGTAGAGCTGTTTACAATCCCCTTGAGTGTCGAGCGTTGCTTTAATTAGATCTCATGAATATGCAAAGGCATAACAGTAAATGGATTTAATAACAAAACACCGAGAGTTAAGCCAACGGAAGTATTTTAATCTACGACACCCATAATTGTTGTATGTGGCGCCGTTCCTTCAGCATTCCCGAGTGTATCAGCTACATGAAAATGCCATCAATTTTCGGTATTTTATCAAATGCCATAAATGGCATTAGACTAAGCTCCCTTGCTGATTCACTCTTGCTGCTGCATATGTGCATAAATTAATTTCTATTAAAATTGCACATTTTGCTCATTCTAAATGCAGTTAGATAAGAACGCAAAACAATGCGGCACACTTTTAGGAATCGGTTAGAGGTGGGTGGGCTGATGTCGCGTCATCAGCTCTGCCTCTAATCAAAACCAAACTGTGTAATTAAAACCAGGAGAATGAGACAGCAATGGCAGCGCTTGCCCACTCATCAGACACACAGAAACTGCAACTGAAACAGAAAACACATTTTGGTGGCATGACTCAATAGGAAAAGTACATACAATCATACAAATGTGTTGGTTTTATTGTATAATCGGATCGTTTACAGATATCGGAGCTGTTTGGTGGCATGGAAGTATGCGGTCTCTCTGTGGTGGTGGGCAAAGATGGACGTGAGTACATCATCAGTGCCTGTGATAGCACTTTTGCTCTCATTGGTGACAGTCAGGAGGAGGATCGCAGGCAGATTGCTGACTTGGTATCGGGACGCATGCAGGTGAGTGCGTTTTAGTGATTGGGTAAAAGGTCACTTTGATTTCCCCTTACTCTTATGATTCCAGAACGTTTGTCGTCCCAGTATGGCGCAGACTGGACCAGCTGGCAAGCTGCCCTCACGCTCGTCCGTCTCGTCACGAGCCGAGAGTCCCACAGACGATGGCATGGCACCCACACCGCCGCTTCCAACCGGACCCCGACCAGCCCCTATGGGTGGCCCACCCCCCATACCCGAACGCACCTCACCGGCCGTCGGCTCGATTGGACGGCTAAGCAGCCGCAGTAGCATTTCGGAGCTGCCCGAGGAACCCTCCTCCTCAGGACCCAGCACTGTGGGCGGAGTGCGTCGTGATTCCCAAACGTCGCAGGCATCCACCATCTCGTCGGTGTCCAGGGTCGGACAGCGTCCTCCGCAAACTCAGAGCTCGGTGGTTGAAGATGCGGAGGACACCATGAAGAACCTGAGGAAGACCTTTGCGGGGATCTTTGGTGACATGTAGGAAATCGCTAATAAGAAACGCAGCAGAACGGCAAGCGAGACAAGCAACGGCAGTGGCTTGGGCAGCGTGCCCAGCAGTGCCGGACCAGGCAGTGGCTTTAGTGGCTCCTTTCTGGGCAAGCAGTTCTCGTTCGCCTCGGGGGGCAAGTCTAGCGGCACGGATGTGATCTCCACACAGCCCAGCCGACCTCTGGAGGAATCAGTGACAGTGACGGTTAGCTCAGCCGTTCAGCCCCAGTCCGCTGCTAGCGTTTCGGATAGCGTAAATACAAATACGGATACAGCAGCCGGCGGCTATAAGCCGGTGACCAATTTTGAGCCACAAGAACGGGTGAATCCCTTCGACAAGGAGCCTCACAAATCGGGATCGGGCAGTGTGGCCTCCATAACAACTTCCTCCTCTTCGTCGATATCCTCATCGTCGATCTCTTCACGCATCAATCGCAATGGAAATCCCCTGAAGTCGCCACCACCTCCAACCGGGCCACCACCGCCACCGCCAGTAGTGGCTAGCAACGCCAATAGCTCCAGCGGTTATCGCAATAGCTTCAGCAGTTCCCTGAGCAAAGACAAGACCAGCTACGGCAACTACGGCAGTTCCACCTCCATTGAGACCATTACACGCATGGATACCAATACTACAAATACAGCGGCCACAGCCACAGGAGCTGGCGAGGCTATTGGCGCCATCACTAGCATTAGCAACAGTGGTGTTGCCACAGGAATGGGCGGGGCCATTACCACCTCGGTCACCACCAGCGATTGGCGTACGGCCATTGGCATCCGATCGGCGAGTGTTTACAGCGCTCCGGCGGCTGTGACCACAACTGCCCTGCCGGGAGACACTTCTGGCTATGATTCCAACTCAATAGCTTCCCAGGGTGATGAAGCCGCCGCCTACAACAATCCCAGCGATCTGCCCTCGTACACACGACCCTCGTACTCTCGCTCCGAGAGCAATGGTAATTATCTAGCTGTGGGCGTTCTACTGGTCAGCCTAACTCTACGCAAGACCTAGGACCTGCTCTCGCATCATTTATAACTCATTATCGTTTTAATCAGCTACACCCCCCATACTAAGTACATTCTAAGCAGCCATCTAGAGACCAACTAAATGTAACCAATTTTTACTATTAGCCAAGTAGGCAGCAGTGTCAAAGTGTTAGCCAAAGTATATCATTACATACATATATCGCATATGTACATACTCGAACTTACTTATAATTAGGTGCCTAACTATTTGGATTTGATACGCTCAGAGTGTAAGCCAAATATTACGTATACGTCATGCGAGCCGAGCAAAATGTGTTTGTAAGTCCATCGCCCAGTGTGCTAACGCTTGCTTTTCGCACGCACGATACACTCCAAGTAAACACACACACACTCACAAGTACAACAGGAACTCCGTACAGTAATTATTCGTTCGAGTGCACCGCATACTTAAGTTCATTTCTGGCTTTTTGGGCACGATCACAGACAATAACAATACCAAGCAACACTTTCCAAACTCCACAATACAATGCAGAATTTTTTACCAGAGATTAAAACCAAAGCGAAGAGCGGTTATAAATTTATTTGCGACTTGCTCACAGTTATTGGTATAATATATTTGCAAATCACTATAACTAATTAGTTCGGAATAAAACCGGTTGCAAGGAATTTTAAAACAGTTGAAATGTGATACCGATGTGTACACTCAGAAAAAAACGACCGGGATAGTTCTAGACCAATCGGGATAGAATTTATACCGTTTTGTACTTGAAATTTTAAGTATGTTTTGTTCTTGAATGTACTAGAATAGAAAAACGACTGTTAAAATTATTCAAATGAGAACAAACGTTCTTGAATCAAGTACTACTAAAAATTTAAGAAAAGATCGTACTTAGTTCAAGTACAAAATTTCTTGGATTTAGTACAGAATAGACTTACAATGCCATCTCCAAAAAGTGTGCTACGAAAGCTGCGAACTATTTTACGTTGATTCTGTTCTTGAAATTCCCTCCTGGTTTTAACACTTTGGTAATGGAATGTGGGTAGATTTCCGACCTACAGTATAAACATCTTGGTCTTTGGTTAATTCATTTCCTTTGGATTTTGATATTATATAGAGACCTTTATAGGCTTAGACCAAGAACATTTTTTACTTATTTTTTGAAGTATTTTTTGCTTCAAACATGGATTGGGGTTGACTTTTGAATTATTTGACTTCGGATAAAGAACCTTTTTGCACTTATTTAGAGAGTAAATCGGGCTGTATTTAGGACCATAACAAATTAATAATATGACCAAAAAGATAAAATATTAAAATATCCCGAAACAGTCTTCAAACAAGTATTTTGGGACTAAAAAAATCGTACTTGAAATAAGGATTTCGTACTTGAATCAAGTATTTTCGTTCTTACCGTACTATTGACACCGTTCGTACTTGATTCAAGTACTAAGCTCTTGGTATTTTTTCTGAGTGTATATAGTTTAGAACGGATGTAGGTTGAAAGTAAGGTTTATAAGTTGTTCAAAGCATTATCCAGAAACTGCTCGAGCTTTGAAATGAAAATTCGATAAACACGTCGATAAAATAAAGTAGGATATTTTCACAAAAGTATATATATTCTTCATCAGCGTGACGAGCTGAGTCGATTAAGCTTTGTCCGTCCGTCTGTCCGTCTGTCTGTTTCTACGCGAACTAGTCCCTCAGTTTTGAAGTTATCGAGCTGAAATTTTGCACAGAGTCTTCTTTTCTCTGCACGCTGCTAATATGTCGGAACCGACCGGATCGGATGGCTACTTCTCGTAGCTGCCATACAAATGATCGGTCGACAAATGGATTTTAATGAGAAAAACTGGTTTTTAAGCTGATCTGCGAAGTGTGGTCGAAGTCGCTAACCGTTGAGACAAGCGATTTCAAGTGTATAAAAACTTCGGCACGGACGAAGTTAGCCTTGCCTTTCTCGTTTTTAAATGTTATGTGTATTTCCAAAAAATGCACTTTTTTGTTGTCGTTGTTTTTTATGTACTCAAGTTTTTCACCAAAATAGCTGGCATTGAAATTTTTTTAAGCTTTTCGATCAAAACATTACGCGTGGTACTCTATCCATGAATATGGAAAAAAATGCTTTTTCGACTGTTTTTTGAAAATTCTGTAAAAGGTTGACAATTTAAAACTGTATAATTTATCTTAACAAGCTAATGCATTTGTTAACCAGTTCAGATTATATTAGCATAGATGTTTTTTATTATTTTCCCAAATCAGAACTAAAAAATCTAAACATTCATGAAAGAATCGTTATCATCATAAGATTCATCATCATCATTGTTAGCAGAAGCCCTATATAGACAACTTTGTTACCTGAACTCAAACGGTAAAGCAGTTTGGTAGAACCGCCCCTTGTTCACCTTACTCAGTCGGAAGTTTTTGGCTGAAGAGATTTAAAGGGGTATTCTCCATGTCGAGGCTGTTTTATGGACCTTTTTTAAAAAAAATTTTATTTGAAAACGCAGAGTTTTTCCAATTCTGTTTACAAACAGACTAAAGTAAACAAACAAATTACACTGTGATAGTCAAAAAAAAAGACAAGACCAAACTCGACGGTTTCCCCCTATTTCGGGTCCTACGAATCGAACTGCATCATTACTTTTTTGAGTTACAATCATGGTTTCATACAAAATTTTTTGTTGAAGTTTTTCATTGTATGGCAGCTACAAGAAGTAGTTATCCGATCCGGTCGGTTCCGACATATTAGCAGCGTGCAGGGAAAAGAAGACTCTGTGCAAAATTTCAGCTCGATTGCTTCAAAACTGAGGGTGTCCTTATAGCCAATATGTCGAAAAAAGTGAAGTTCATCCGATCTTTATCATCGGCAAATCGATACATTTTGCTAATTACTAACTATCTCTAGAAGGTACGAATCGTCTAGCTTCAAAACTGTAGAAGATATACCGTTTTTTCCAAATTGCGGGGCGGAAAGGGGCGTGGCAAAAATTGAAAATAAACTTGATCTGCCTGCAGCTATAAGAAACATTTGTCCCATACTTGTCAAACCTCTGTCTCTTACCATCTCCGAGATCTGTTTGTTCATACGGACGGACGGACAGACGGACGGACAGACGGGCAGACGGACATAGCTATATCGACTCGGCTGTTGATGCTGATCAAGAATATATATACTTTATAGGGTCGGAGATGATTCCTACTCCCTGTTACATACTTTTGCACAAACTTAATATACTCTATGTACCTTCGGTACAGAGTATAAAAAATCCAAAGAAGTCAAATACACACTTTTGGGGGCATTTCAGAGGATGTAGATGTACTCAGATGGTAAAATCTTGTTCAGAAGATTTGTTCATTATTGCCATGGAAAGTATGTCAAAAATTCGGAATTCGGAAAACTACTGACACCTGTTTTTGGTTGTCACATCCAATTTCAAAAACTTTGAGGGTACATAAAAAAAGTGCTACCAATTTAACAAAACGCTGCTAGAAATTTACTTAGTTCGTGTAGCACTATCGATTCCGCATAGGGTAGTTTGGTAGTTTTTTTGACTGTTTCTCTGTGTTATTAGTGCAAAAAAGTTTCAAAGAATTATTTTCAAGTTTGACGCTTTGTTGTATAAAATTCATTGTTTCAAGTATTGTCCATCGCTAGCCACTACTTTTTCCCATCTTTGTGGCAATTTTCGGATACCTTCGAAAAAACGAAGCGTCTTCCACAGAGGCCGAGCTGTGACAAAAATTACCTTGTCGTGCCTTTGCTTGTATTCTGCCCGTTTCTGCTTAAATGCTCGGCTCAAACGCATTATTGAGTTCAATAGATTTGGCCATTGATGGTTTCAAGCGGCCGTAGCAGCTCGTGGTATACCACGCTTAATTGGTCTTATCAAATACAGAGCATGACCTTGCCCCATTGTATATTTGGCTGTGATGTCGATTTTAACGTGTGGCCGGGCGGCCTTTATGACTTTTTGATGACAAATGGGTTTCCTATAAGCATCTTGTGGCATTTGATGGCCTTCTTCAAATTAAAGCAGATAAGTAAACTTTCCAGCAAATTGAGAAATGTGTCACAAAAGTTGACACTCCAGCGAAAAGACATTCGATTTAATACTAGTGACGCCACCTTTGATAAACCATTAAACCAAATCAAAAAACAACGAAGCCTTGGTACTTTAATAATAGCAATTGCCACATTGACCATTTTGTTATCAGCAGCTTTAACAGAGTTAAGTAATTAATCAGATTATAAATCATATTCTTTATTGCAAGCTAGATAATTTAAAACGCGAAGGCCAAGCTAACTGCGTCTGTGCCGATGCTCATAAATCCTTGCAAATGGTGGATTTGAATTAACAGAAATAAGGAACCCAAGCATTAAAATGTATTCTACCTTGAACCCAATATCCGACAGATTGTCATTCGATTTGACCAAATTTATCGAATATGTTTGAAAGCATATCAAAATAACAATCACCGAATTTTAAAACGATAACATTGAAAACAGAAAAGTTTTTCTCACTAAGACCCACTTTTCGACCGATGGTTCTTATGGCAGATATATGATAAGTCATCCAAGTTACAAACAAGTTATTCTCACTGACGCGTTTTCCGACCGTTTGTTTCTATGGCATCTATAAGTTATAGCAATCCCATCTGTTGAAATCCGACACGTGCAATAAAATGAAGACTGAGAGACTGCTTGCGTAGAATCAAACGTAGAAACAAGTTGGAAAACATGTCTCAGTCAGTTTGAAGCAGTTCAAATGTGGATAGCGATTCCCAACCAGTTAAAACCTGACCATAACATAATGTATACAGATATCAAAAATATTCTAGAATTTCTGAAAAATTTTTTCTAAAAGAAGCACAATCTTGAGCAGTGCGATACCGGGTTACGGTTGCGGTTCAAAATTTTAAGCCGAAATTAACGGCTAACTGTTACGTTTTCGGTTATGGTTTTAATCTCTGTTAACTTTTTTTTTATAAAATTAGCTTTAATAGTACTCGATGCTTTTAGTTGACCAAAATTCCTCAGATTTATAGTACAATGCAACCCTTTATAAGTTTCAATTGTGTCTGTGTCTATGCGTATGCGTGTGTGCGTGTCTAAAATATAAACAAATGCGAGTTATCAAAAAGATGTGCCTTGGGTATCCCCAGAAAAAAACTAGATGAATCAGATTTCCTTATTCGAGTCAAGCATCATTCGCCATCATTTTCACTCATATGTTTTTGGTAACGCTCATTTTTAGCCATCCTCCATCACCCACAGTCAAGCAATTGGCTTCATGTAGTGCTAATTGATAAGTGCTCCTCAACTGCACCCACGCCAAACCGATGTGCACATTGCCTACCATATTTGCAACCTTTACTAATTTTGTCTCTCAACTCTTGCAGCTTCCAAGCAATCTGATTTGGATATCATATTCGGTGAAACCAAAGCTTCTTCCCATGGCAATGGCAAATTTACGCGTGCTACAGGCTCTATATCCGATGCTGACATGATTTTTGGCGGACCGCCTTCGAACTACAAAAGCGATCGCTTTGGCGCGGCCAAAAGCATGAGCATGAGCTCCAGTGGAATGGGCTCAGCCACGGGGTCCTACAAGATCTATGAGGGTATACAGAACGCTGCGTTCAGCGATTATAGCGACACGGGCAGTGTGAGCAGCATGGGATCCAGTAGCAAACGTTGGAGTGCCAACAAGGAGGAGGATGAGGAAATGGATTTGAAATAAATCTGAAAACATAAACACACATTGAGCAATCACATAAATTCGACAAACGGGGTTCGAGCTGTCAACTGATATTCGAAAATTGCAAATCACTTTCAGCAGGTTAGTCGCCACAACACACTTAAATGTTGTTTAATATATATATGTATTTCGAATTTTTTTTTTGAATACAAGGTAGGGTTGTCGAATATTTCAAAAAAATCTATTTCGATATTTTTGTCGATATTGAAAAAGAATCATATCGATATAAATATTTTGTCGAAAACATCGATACTTTGGATATTTTTCAATAAAAACCCGAAACAATGAACAGGTCTTTTGAGGCGACTTTTGACGCGTAATAAGGACTACAATCTGACTTCGATAAAAAAAAAATAAATTTTATGTATATTAATAAAATTAACAAAAGGTTTTTATTATACCCATTACTCGTAGAGTAAAAAGGGTATACTAAAATCGTGCAAATGTATGTAACAGGCAGAAGGAATCATTTCCGACCATATAAAGTATATATATTCTTGATCAGCATTAACAGCCGAGTCGATATAGACATGTCCGTCTGACCGTCTGTCCGTCCGTCTGTATGAACACCTAGATCTCAGAGATGGTAAGAGATAGAGGTTTGACATGTATGGGACAAATGCTTCTTTTATCTGCACGCAGATCAAGTTTGTTTCAAATTTTGGCCACGCCCCCTCCCGCCCCGAAACGGTAAATCTCCTACAGTTTTTAAGATAGACGATTTGTACCTTCTAGAGAGAGTTAGTAATTAGGAAAATGAATCGATTTGCCGAAGAAATGATAAAGATCGGATGTACGGTTCTCAAGTTATGAGCAAAAAAGAGAGCCAAGCCCCCGCTACACGCCCTCCCACCCTAAAAAAGTTTTGTATACTTTACGGATGGTCACCCTAAGGAACGCAGGAACACTGTTAAACATGTTTTTTCATGAGTAACGGGTATATCGATGTCGGTTAGAGCCGACTTTAACTTACGCTCTCGTTTTTATTTTATTTTTAACCTAATAGAAACTTATTTATGAATTTTTTAGGAAAGAAGTGTGTACTTTTTAAATTCATCATCTTTCCAAATAGTTACAAAACATAAAAAAACGAACTCAGTTAAATCTCCAAACGTAAAAACTTCTGATTTTACCAATAATAACGTGTAATGGCAGAGATATTAGAAAGACACGTTGAGTTTACATATGTGCTTATCGGTCATTCGGCTTCTGGTGTCAGCTGAAACGAAGCATCTCCATGGCACGGAACTTTCCGGTGTTATTACACTAGCATATTACAATGCTAAGTCAGAAAGCACTGGCAATGCGCTTTTTTCTTCCATCCAGAACTTAATGGGGTCCTGATTTAGGGTAAACAACGGTAAGTTCAAATTCAACTTCACTGTAATATTGGTTATTGTGATAGCATGGCAGTATTGTTATCAGCGAAGAGCGATCCTTTAAAAATGACGTTTTCAGTTTGACGATAGTCGTCATGCAGCAAGCATGTTATTCATCCTTCAAACTCTAGTGTGCGATATCGAATCGTATGCCTTTTTTACGTAAAGTCGCTGCGATACGATATGAGCCGTGTGCGGACACCATTACTTACATTTACAGTTTTTAAAAATGAGCTGCATTTCAGCCTAGCATCTCCATGCTTTGCAATTAAGTGCGTCTATATATTTGTTGAGTTGCCACTGGTCCTTACAACTTTATTGCACAGTTTGCACTGTGATTTCTGTACATCAACTTCAAAAAAACAACTTTTAAACATTGTGCTTCACATGTCCAGAGTGACAGAAGGCTATATCAAAAATATTGCCGAAAAATATCACCAAAAAAATATTTGATTTCCTATATGGTATTCGTAATTTCGGGAAAAAATATAGTTATTTTGATATATCGATAATATTTTCGACTGTACTGTACAAGCAACACATGGATCTACCTTTTTTTGGTATCGTGTCTGTAACATATGATTTCGACGATCCTTGTCACTTTGACAACAGCTTGCCGAACTTTTTCTCGGCTAAGAAACCATTTAAGCCCTTCGGAGACTAATTTTGCTAGCCTATCAATCATTGCTTCCCGTATATAACCGAGTGGTTGGAAGTTCAATAAACTATATCTACATGGATCATGTATTTGTTTATAATCCGCCTGCAGACCTTACTATTGATAACAATTTAAAATCTTTAGTGAACTGCTTTTAAGTAGTTAACATTTACATATTATTTAATGCAAAATTATTTTCAGATTTGACAATTCGAACCCTCTTCACAACTAAAGCTGCATACAACATACTACGTGGAAATCTATCTGTTTTCTGCCTCTGAAGTTTCCTGGTTTCATGGGAATAACATTAAACACATCTCGAACTCTACCTATGCATACTTAAACGTTTGGTTACTATCGTTTCACCTACAATTACTATATGGATATTTAAACAATTGATATGTATCTACTTATAAACTGTATTTATGTCTTGTTATTGAATATTATGTAATAATAATCGTTTAAATTTTGAGTTAATACTCTACAACCACATCAAAACTAATCGATATAATTCTAACCACCAAAGCAACAAACAATAATGCAAAGCCCTTAATAACGACGATGACTTGACTGGTTTTGCAGCAGAATTAAAAATATACAAAAAACACAGTTTTGAAACATTTTCGAAATATATATATATTATTGAGACACAACAGTGAAATTATATACTACACACTACAAGTTGCTAAAAAACGTATTCGCAAGCATATACAATTTGAAATTAAATAAAAAGATAATTGTTAAACTAAATAAAAATACGCATGCGACTGAAAACAAGAGAGAATCGTATGCTTGAGTAAATGACAATATGCGCAAAGTATAACAACAAAACAATTTTGAACTATCTAAACTAAATCTATGTTATATGGTATTTCAAGGATAACTACGAGCAAATGTTATACAAACACAAAACACAAATTAAATACTACTCACACACACAAATTAAATGTTTATTATAAAAATAAATTCATTACAATTATCGAATGAAAGCAATGTTACTTTAAGTTAAACCCACTAAACCAATTATTACAACGAAACTTAAGTATGTCGCCATCTGACTTAGCCACAAATATTTAAAATGTTTTGTTACGCACATGTTAATGGATTAATTGTAACCATAGCCAATAATATTTAGAAATGGTTTTTATTTCGTTGTTATAGCCAAAATAGTACGAATTCTACAAAAAAAAACTTTTTAACTTGGGTTGTAATCACCATAATCATCATAATTGAGACTTTTAAATCAAACAAATAACTTTCTCTTTCGATTTATGTAGCAAATATACAATAAAAGCATATTAATTTGAAATTTTTTAAACATACTCACTATATCATATACAAACATAGGTAAATCTTTGGCTACATGTACTACAATCAACTGGCACATATTCAACCAAACGCAAATGCGAATATTTATAACGACAAATGTAGAACAAAAAGTACATAACTTAATACAGGCATCCATCGTATCACATCTACTCGTACACCCAACATACATATATCATGGCACAATATATCATGCAACTCATAAAGTGCACAAAACACAAAATGTAAACAAATATAATACTCAAAAATATATTAAACACGTGCATACCTTCTTATCTGTTGCATAATATACCAAGTAATTACTCGTACAAGATATACTATGTACTTATATGTTGTCTGCAAATGCCTCTCTCACAAAATGGGAAAGTGCACGCGTACGCATTCATTGTAAAACAACAACAAAAATACGAAGGCAAAATTTTGAAATACATACACAAATTTAATGCAAAATATATATATACACATACTTACAAATTATGAACTATTCAAGAAAAATGCAAGTAACAATAAACGAGTTGATGATTGATATAAAAGCAAAAAACACATATTGATTTATTTTGTAGGAGGAGAGCTCAAAAATTAATCGGGTTAGGTATCCTTAGTTTACAAGGACCGGCTATTAATAACAAATCTAATCTAATTGAAACCAACTTATGAAAGGGAGTGGGTAGTGCTGTCCTGAGTTGGACCATCAAATAAAATAGTTTTTTGTTTGTTTAGAAGATATCTTTTACACATTCGGTCACCTTCATCAGCTATTGGCGCCATCTGTGAAGTTAACTAGCCATGAAAATGCTTCTCAAACTTTGCCGTTCGGACTCGGCGTTAAGCTGTAGGTCCTTTTCTCTTGCGCCAAAAATTATAAGTACACACTCCAAGAGATTGAGAAAAGCTTGGCTTGGCTTTTTGAGGCTGTTTTACCAATTATTCCTTACAATTTTAAATTATAATGTTTTTTTAGTCCTTTTGTGGCTGTGGAGTCAAAAAATATAAGCCGACCTACGGCTTTCGACTTGTATTTAAAATATCGTAAGCTTCAAAGTGCTCATAAGGGACATCATAACGGGCCTGACAATTACGGGCCGCACTCCTAACCCCTTGAACCAAGTTTGGGGCATGTTGAGTTTTAAATTGAGCCTCGACGTGGAGTTTTGTATCAACCGACGTTGGACGTTGCACCTCGCCATGGAAGAATTGTCTCGTCCGACAGCTTGCTTTGCAAATGGGTATCTGGGAGACTCCAGTCTTCTGGGGGCGCTAGGCGGGAGCCACCAGCCAGGCTCATTGTATCGTAAGCACTTTTCAGTGCGTACAGGGTACTGTGAATCTAACGTATCTTTTGAACATGCCATTCTGTGTGAGAGTCCTGAGACATTGATGGTTGCTTTTGGCATCCTCGTCTTTCTTCCTCCTTTTTATGCGAGAGAGGTGCCCTCTGGCTACACCCTAACCTATTCGTATTTCATACTCTGCATTTTTTTACTGATGCTTTTTAATCCTCATAAATTTTTATAATCAAATCGCATCTGGAAAACCATGTTATTAACTTAACCTAAAAATCACACATTTTTTGGCGTTTTTTTTATTTTTTGGCCATCTTAGTACAGTATTATATTTTTAGGATCCACTCGCGCAATATATGACTTGTTTGTGCGCCCAAACCGTATGGAGTACGCCATACCTTGCTTATTGCCAAACTGTGTGTTTCACTTGTAAATGTAAAATTGTCTATACAGCTTCTCCAACGGAGCCAAGTGTTTCACTTGGGTCCTCTCAAGTCTATGCATAAATTGCTGAAACAAATGAGTAATTACTGAAAATAGTATATAGAAAAGAATAAATACTGACAAATAGAAAAAGGGGAAAGTAACATTTAATTATTCTAGTCTTTTCCAACGACATAGGAAACTGTTCAACACTAAAAACAAGTAGGAAATAAAATAGTATCAAAATACCCTGTACCAAGCAATGTGGTTTCTATGCCATTGACTTCGTAAGTTAATATTTAGTTAGTCTTCTTCTTTTTTAATTTTTTAAAAATGTAACCATCTTTTAAACTGCATCGTCAGTAGATATTTTAAGCCAAGATGAGTTTGTCAGCAATCTAAGTTATGGCAACTGAATTCGGTATGTTACAACAATTATTCCTAGTAATTTCACTTCAAAGAGTGCAGATTTGCATTTTCGGTGTGGAAACCAGTTAAGGCTCGACCAATCGCGGTCGAACATAACATTTATCTTTTGAAAAGTGTGAAAGCCCGGCACGTTATTCAGTTTTATTTATATCCTAAAAGATCCAGAGAACTCACTCAAACTTGTTAGCTGCATAATTGCTAGCATGAATACCGTGAGTGAATCTCTAAATAAAATTCAAAAGAAACTATTAATTTTATGTTGGTAGACACAATTTATGACCACAGTCGATCACTTTCTTCGCATTTACCTGTTGGTGTACTTAACATTGACATTAGCCAGCCAAATCCTTGAAGTGGAAAAACGGTGCAACAATTTTAGGCTAATGACATCAGGAAAAACACTCTCACTTACATCTCTCCTCGCTTTTGGTGTTTTTATGGTGCAACGATGCCTGCCAAATGACTACCATTCAGCATGCAATATCTGTCTGGGTCTAATCCTCTAGTAGCTACCTGGCTGAAAAGGCGGAACAATTTTGTTGTTGGGCGACAGATAAAAGACAGTCACTCAGCCCAACCTCAGACTAGTCACGACGCGTCATCTTAGCCAACGCGCACGCGATCTGCAAAATGCAACGAAACTTGGATTATATAATAATTTGGCTACTGTTGGAGTTGGTGTTCTGTCAGTCAGCGAGCGTTGAACTGCAGACCTACCAAGTGGATAATGAAAACTCCAGCCCAGTCAGCACAAGCGAAGTTCATCAGCCAATTTCTTGGCTAAGGAATGCTCAGCATATGTTTGGCAGCCCTGCTGGACATGTGGTTATCCAAGTGGCCAAGGAGCTGTTGCATCGCTCGGCAGGAAATAGCCAAGTAAGTAACGCACTGGGCAACAAAAAGAAATCACTAATATAAGGACTTGTGTTGGTTTAATTGATATTTTGTTCAATATTAGCTTAAACGGGAACAATGTCTGATTTTAGAGGCCAATTAAGACACTTCCCGCTTTACTTATATAGCGCCTTTGATTTTTCAAAAAAGTATTGATACATATCGCTCACTTACTTCAATACTGGCATAACTCAAAATAATCCATTTTGAGAAAAACGCGTTTAAAGTTCTCAATGGGTTTATCACAAAAAAAAATGGTTCTTTTAGTTTCAGGTTATTCTAGTAAAATGTTATTTTAAAATGCTCATTAATAAAACTTGAAAATGATGATGTTTTATCTGAAAGCTTAGGTATAATTGTGTCATATCGACTGCAGGACAACTGATATATGACGCTCTTGCATTAACATGAAAATGAACCTGTAAAATAATTTTTCGACCAATTTTGATCTCACGTGAAAAGTACAAGAGATATCAATATGAAAATTTTACACAAAATAGTAAACAACACAGATTATATATCTGCATCATTAAGGCAAAAATCTTATTTTTTGAGTTATGCCAGTATTGAAGTAAGTGAGCGATATGTACTTTGTCGCAAATAGCTCATAAACTCAGATATTTATGCCTAGTGTGGCCTCCATAAATCCTAGAGTGCCAATAATTCAACATTTTTGTTTTCCCGCCTTACCTTGGAAACTAGAGCTGATGGAGCTAAACCGAAACCAGTTTTGGAATCAGTGAACATAAACTTATCATATTTTTAAATCAAACGGTCTACACCTCACAAGGATGGTCATTTAGTTGGCCTGTGCAATGCTTATTTGTTATTAGTTAAAATAAATTTAACCATCAATATTAAGCTGGCTCGAGGTCTCGTTATGCTTGCACGTAACTCCAAAAAAGGGGAACACAACACACCACAAGGGACGCTAGTTGGTCGTAAAGCCGTGCAGCCAATTTTGTTTTCTCTGTGTAGTATAATAGTGCATGGTAGAACTTAAATGGCAGTGTATTGAATCAATTATTGAATCTACTAGATTCACCGTTCGAAATTCAAGCGTTTCCAATTTTATCATTGCGGCTTTTTATTGATATCCACGCAGAGGAAAAAACCTGATCACTCAATACAAGAACGGAATTCTCAAAAATTTGCTCACTGCTTTCGAAAGCATGTACAAACTCACATTGTAGGCCACTCTAAGCACACGTGTAGGCTCTAAGCAGAATGCCGTTAGTCGAGAGCTCGTTCGAGAGCTGGGGGAAATAAACCTGCTATCGGCGAGCAATACGAGACCGGGAACTCGAGATCGTTAAAATAGTAGCCTCTCTCGCTCATGAGCCACTATTACATATAGATGCCACGAACGATAGGTCGAAAGAGTTCTCTTAGTTATATAAAATCTTTTTTGTCTTCAACGCAATCGTCCTCAAACAATTAGAAATTATTAGTTTTCTATTCTTTCACATAATTCCATCAAGTTTTATAAAAATCGGACAATTATATGGTATGACTGTCATACAAAAGATAGGTCTCAAAAGTTCTTGTAAGTAAACTTTTTGTTTTTGATGCTATCGCTCCCAAACTTGTTACTGATCAATACTATATGCCCTTATACAATTCTACGAAGTTTGATCCAAATACGATGACTATATCATATAGCTGCCACAGAAACGAACGGTCGAAATAGTAGTTTGAGAAAAAAGGTGTGAGTGTCGCTAGCACTTACGAGTCTTTGATGTGAAACATGATCCTAGTTTAAAAGCTTATTTTCAAATCACAAGCTCTCTCAATGGTATATAAAACAGCAATGGCACTCTTTCGAAAGACGGAAATGAACGGGGAGCATAAATACCAGAAACAAGATCACTTGCTGCAGTGTTCTTTCATTTTTTCAGGAAGTTTATTATGCTGATCCATAGATAAGTGATGATGTTTTACCCCCCCAGATTCCACCAAGGTGAGATCCCACTTATATACCTCCCAGATCCCACCCCGGATGCTACCCAGATCACTTCCAGATCCTACCCAGATCCCTTCCAGATCCAGCCCAGATCCCTTACAGATACCGCCCAGATCCCTTCCAGATACCGCCCAGACCCAGATCCAGATCCCGCCTAGATCCTTTCCAGATCCCAGTCAGATCCCTTTCAGATCCCGCCTAGATCCCATCCAGATCCCAGTCAGATCCCTTTCAGATCCCGCCTAGATCCCACCCAGATCCCATCCGGATGCCGCCTAGATCCTTTCCAGATCCCGCCTAGATCCCATCCAGATCCCGCCTAGATCCTTTCCAGATCCCGCCCAGATCCCATCCAGATCCCGCCAAGATCCCATCCAGATCCCGCCTAGATCCCACCCAGATCCCGCCTAGATCCTTTCCAGATCCCGCCCAGAGCCCATCCAGATCCTGCCAAGATCCCATCCAGATCTCGCCTAGATCCCTTCCAGATTCCGCCCAGATCTTACTCAGATCCCATCCAGATCCCGCCTAGATCCCACCCAGATCACTTCCAAATCCCGCCTAGATCCCTTCCAGATCCATATCCCACCCAAATCCCACCCAGAACTCTCCCAGGACCCACCCAGAACTCTGCCAGATCTCGCCCAGCTCCCACCCAGATCCTTATCTGGATCCCACACAGATCCCACCCATATCGCTCCCATATCGCTCCCAGATCCCTCCCACATACCACCAGATCCCACCAAGATCAGTTTCCCCTTTTCAGCATCTTTCCTACCTCTTCGTTTCCCCCCTCTGCCCATCCTATTGTGTGTGTGGTTGCCAGGAAACTCCACAAATCAAACCAACACTGCTAAAATCGTCCGTACCGAAATTACAGATGTTTCACATCAAAAACTATTTTTGATTTCAATGGAACAGTCTTTATTCTTTCTAGTTATGAATATTAACTGCTTCCACAAAATTTTGTGGAATTTGGTTAAAATCTGATGAATATATCGTTTAGATGCCAGAACAAACTGGCAAGCAAATGGTCAAAGCCCATACTTTATAAGTTTGTGGAAAATAATTTAAAACCGTAATTTATATAAATTATACAAGCTGCAAGGGTTTATAAACTTCGGTCGTGCAGAAGTTAACTATCCTCTATCTTGTTCCTTTTAAATCTACTTAATTGGTGAAACTTGACACTGTGCAGCGCACTTCAACGGACACCTGTGTAGCTGGAAAAGCCAGCGCAGTCTGTACAAGTTTAATAAGGCTTTCACAATGTGCAGTTGATTATGTCTTCCAATAGTCCAACATTATGGTCGGGCACAAGTTAGGCGACTTAAGCTAGTATTATTGTCCTCATCAGTTTATGCAATTTTTGTAACTGATGTTCCAGGCAGCACAAGATTAAAGCTGTGATCTGTAGCAAGCAGTGGCTCAGAGCTGAAATCTGTCGCTCGCGAGCTGGGAGCTACCTGGCCTCAATTATTATTCTTCTTTTTCACCCGTTTTACTTACTCAGGAAGTACGAGTTTTGGTTCCCAGATTACATCAATTTTTATATTATAGTATGCTCTTTTTCATCTTTAGCTCTAACTAAAGGTCACATAATTTACAGGTTCTCAGCTTAAATCTAACGAATTTGCTGATCATCATTCTGCTCAAGGTTTTAATTTTTTCGGCTGGTATTTTGGGAGCCGGACACTGGAGTGGTTATGGGTATGGACATGGTCGTTCCCTAGGTCGCAGTGATACCGGCTATGGCCTGGGCATAACATCGGGTGATGATTATCTCATAATGGGCTTCCTAGCTGCCCAAGGAGCCGGTCGTGATGAGTGCCTGTATGCAGCTGCCTGTGCCTGTCCTAATGCGGCCTATGAATATGCCAAGGCAGGTCGTGCCCTCATGGGAGCCATTGAAACATTTGAGGGGTAAGTGAAAGCTATAGTTAATAGATATAAATATATACTAAGTATGGATTATCACACAGGGTGCCACTGGAAAAGCCGCGATACAATGATCTAATCGTTTTAATGGAACGTGCCGCCTACGATGGCTATCGAGGAGTCGCCTGTAATACCACCCAAACCTGTGACGGTCTCTTATGAAGTTCTGAGAAATGAGTGTACCAAATTGCAATGCTTTTCTTATTATTAATAACAATATTTATATTTTATAATTAGTAGTGCAGTATGTTGGCCTCCAGTCTCAATGGTTCAGCTTGGAAATAATATGCAATGCTACAAATTTAAACTAAGTTATGTCTATTATTGTGTTCACTACTTGAGCTATTGTTAACCTTATGGATGCAAGGAAGGGTGTGGTGTACAATTTAACGCAGCATATTCCGGTCTACGCCCAGTTGTTCCTTGCCGCCGGAAATGGCCTTGACGAATTCTGGATAATGTAAGAGTCCATCATTGTTATCATCAGCAATCAATAAAAATTTATCAATTGCCTCTGCGAAAAGATAGTAAGGTTTTTATGTGTAAATTTTTTTTAAGACATGACAATAAAAACAATCAAATTTTGGATGTAATGTTTCCATTTTAGAAATATTTACTTCTGTAGTTAAACTTAATACATTTCTGTTATTTTATTGCAAATCAAATAAAGGGCCTGCAACCCCTACTTCACAGCTGGCGCCAATAGCTGGTAAGGGTGGCCGGATGTGTAAAAGTAAAAAATAAACTATTTATTAGATGTTCCAAAGCGGGATAGAACCCACACGTCCCGCACAAGCACACAGAAAAGACTGATGGATAACTGTCATAAAAAACTGAAAGCCTACTAGTGTGTCCAAACGCACTGTCATAGCCTATACACACCAAACCCGCAGCTTCAAAAATAGATGACACATACTACTGTTCAATATGGTTGCAAAGTATCGCCAAACTTACTCGGAATCGATAACTTAGGGCGCCCGCACACATGCGGCTGAAAGATGAACTGACTGCCATTACATTATAGTACGTCAGCAAGCCGAAAAAACCAAACATTCTTGATTGATTCCGCAAAGCTGAGCTTACACATGAATACTAAATTTCAAACCTGTGATTGGACGGAGAGTGGTTGTTTGTTAAGCTCAGTCTTAAGTTCTTAAGTAAGCCCCTACAGGGTACAATATATGTATAGGGTTAGTGAGTCGGGTTTAATACCATAAAAAAATACCACCAATGAAAACTCCATTGAAAAAAATCTGTGCTGCAGCTTGAATTTTGCTACTTTTAAGTGGCCATCCAGCCCAGGTGAGTCCCATGAGAAAAAAAAACTCTGCTAAGAATCGTTGTTTTAAGCATTCCTTCAGGCGTTAAAATTTCGCTAACTAAGAAACCTTTCGTTACCTGTGTCTAAGCCTCTTATATGCTCAGTTTTCTATTTTAGATGTAAAACACACTTTATGGTCCTGTCTTATTTGATTGCTGTGATTATCACGACACATTCGTAAGTTATGAACAAATAATAATTGACCATAAATGTACCTATAAAGTGTTCCAATTCATCACTGGCATTTTGCAGGTAATCATCTCTTTCGCTATTTTTAAAGTAATCGTAATTATGATGCATTGCCGATTGTATCATTTCCAAACCATCCAAAGCATTGTTATTATCATTGTCGTGGGCCTGAAAGTGGTTGACGATTCATTTAAATGTTAGAAGTAAAGATTTATTTCTATTACCCACCTTGAACATGTAAAATATTTTCTCTTCTTCGCTTAGATCATCTATATTTGCTTGGATGCCCATATCCTTTAGATCATCATCTATGCGGCTGGTAATAAACAAAAATAATAAATAATCAAATTTGGGGGATTAGTAGTTTATCAATATGAGGCGAGCAGTAGACACACAAACAGATTTCCGCCTGAGAACCGTTAGTATTCAATACTTGGAATAAAAATTCGTGAATTCCAAATTGAATTGAATAGGTTGTAACTCTAGTTAAAGACTAGAGAGCGACTTGCAAGTGTAGTGCATTTTCTTAACATGAGCTAAAACTAAGCTACACTTGTTAACGCACTAATAATTTTAAGCATTGTCATATGCGTGTATTCGGTATGCTTCTCCTCCAACGACTGCTAGGCATTGACTGCCCACTTACTGCTCTTCATGTGTCAAATGTTGATCCACTCTGCGTGTTTCACCACGTGGATGGTGCGGTCCCCGTTTTACAGCCAAAGCGCCATCAAATGTTTGACTAAAACTGGCTATGCATATAATAAAATTAAGCACATTGGATAAATTGCACATTTTATACATTGAAAATACGTAAACGGTGCAAAATGTTGAGAGTTGTTTTCGTGCAAGTGTCAGTATGTATGTATATATTGGAAGGGCAGGCCTAGTGTCAGCTGTCAGAGGGAATAGTTCAAAGCGCAGGCGCCAGTTGTGTCAAATTCAAACCTAGCAACCTTTGTTGATTCCATAAATCTAAATTATTTTCATCTCTTCGCTTACATCCAACTTACAGAAATAAAAAATATTCGTTAAATAAAAATGTGCGAACATATTTGTGACGATTTGGAAACCTTCAATCCGCAGGTGGAGTTTCAAAAGTTTATGAAACGCAAGCCTGTGGTCCAGACAGCCAAACTTTATGAGAATTTGCACAAACGCGAGGATATCAAGTGTCCCTGTAAGTATTGCAGAATGTTACATTCAAATCATTTAGATTTATTAATACCTTTTTATCAAATTTAGACAATTTCAAAGGCTATGGCGTGGAGACGGATACCAATACCATGTACCGTACGGGCAACTCGGAGTATGGTTATTATGCACCCAATGCCTATACCATACCATCACGCTTCTATCCATTGTCGCAGAAATTTTCGAATGAAGTGGTACGCTTTGGCATGTATCGCAATTTCTCTCTTAATACTCATATGGATCGGACATTCTATTAGGAAAGTACCAAACTAACAATGGGACGGAAGTTCAGCTAGCAGTTAAACTGAACCCAGAAACTTGGGTTTTTCAAATTTAAAATATTTTGATGTTCTCTATTACCCAAATCTAATTTCACAAATTATAAAAATTAAAAATCTCAAAAATTGCGATTTTCATTCACTTGTATTTTGTGACAAAAACAAACGAAACCCCATAGGGTGCTTTGATTATTATGTTAATTTTCTACATATATTTTCTGTCTATCAAACAAACAAAACTAAATGCAAAACACAATCAACAACCAACCACTGTTTCAACGTACGAGCTAGACCCCCAAAAATGAGGTGAGCTGGGCCCTCGTATTAGCATAACTGATAAAGCCGACATTCTATCACAGTGAGACCAAACAACTGCTCGATGCCTTACTATGCGACATTTATGGCAAACAGCAACAGCAAGCCAGACGTCTGCAATGTTGCAAGGATCCTCACCGTTGTCGGAGATCCCCTAAAAAAGGACAACTTTGCCGAATGGCCAGTGGGATGACGGGCAATCGACCAACTTTGCAAAGATTGGGTGTACGCGAGTTAATCGATGTTTGTGCCATACTCAAAGTGGAAATATTAATGATGGGTTATCTATTGGAGCGAGTGCTAATAGGCCGAGATCGATTGCGTAGACATCAGGAAGTGCTCTGTGAATTTGTTACGGCCGTTCTTTTAGTGGAGAGTCGTAAGTATAAAAGGTTCATTTTAAAGAAAAACGCGGCTAAATCATTAAAATTTGGTTTCGGAAATCAGGGATAAAAATAGAGGCCAGCTAACTTCGGCTCGACCGAAGTTTATATACCTTGGAGCTTGATATATGCCTGACAGTTTGTATGGCAGCAATACTATATAGTGGACCGATTTCGACAAGGCTTAATGAAATTATGTAAAATTATTAAAAACTTATAAATACGAGCGTTGGGAGCGATAACATTAAAAACAAAAAAGTTTTTCCCACTAAGACTTTTTTCAGACCTAACTTTTGTATGGCAGCTATACTATATAGTTGTCCGATTTTGACAAGGCTTGGTGAAATTATGTGAAATCATTAAAAACTTATAAATACGAGCGTTGGGAGCGATAGCATTGAAAACAAAAAAGTTTTTCTCACTAAAACTAGTTTTTCAACCGATCGTTCCTATGGGAGCTATATGCTATAGTCATCCGATCCGGCCGGTTCCGACAAATGTGCAGTGTATTTGTATCAAAAGACTTCGTGCAAAGTTTGGTTATGATAGCTTTAAAACTGACGGAGGAGATAGCATAGAAACAGACGGACAGACGGACGGACGGACGGACAGACGGAAAGACGGACGGACAGACGGACATGGCTATATCAACTCAGCTCGTCATGCTGATCACGAATATATATACTTTATGTGGTCGGAGATGTTTGCTTCTGTGCGTTACAAACATTCCGCACAATTTCAATATACCCTCTCCAATGCGATTCGGTTCCAAGCAAGGCCGCAAACCGGTCCGGAACCAAATTGGGTATTTTGGGTCCTACGAACCGCAACATGCACCGATCACCTCAAATTTTTGACTCCTCTAACCTGAACCCGAACTGAACCACTTTTCGAAAAATTAGGTTAGGTTCACAAATTCGAGTCCAACGACACATATTGGAATATATTTAAATTTCAAGTAATCTGACTGCTATCATTCAAGAAGTTTTCCAATTCTTTGATACATCTCTAAGCTTTCACCGTCGAAAATGGAGCAAATACGATTTGAGCGGGAGAACTTTTAAATGACAACTGCCGAGCAAATAGGGAATGCAACTATAAAGAATAAAATGTTGATAAGGTTTGCTCATGCTAATCAAAAGCATTTCTTGATTTGGACGATGTCCAAATTACCTCAATAGATTCCCTGGCAGGCTTTGCAATTACAGTTCGTTGTGCTGCACGCACTCTAAATTTCGAAGTTAACGTTTTTTTTCAAGAAAGTTCAGATATACTCACAATATATGAAAAAATAGCCCATTGATAGACTGTGCTACTCAATGGAACTCAACCTACAAAATGTGCGAACGATTATTAAATCTTGAAGATTTTTGCATTCAGAGTTCTTTATAAGACCTCCACCTCAAAAATCTGAATTCATCTGAATCTTAATAGCCAATTTATAGAACTTTGTTAACTTCTGACCATAAAAAAAGTTGTAAAGGGGCATATTACAGACACGCTGAGGCACAAAAAAATTCCTAATTAGAGATTTTTATACCCTTGGAGAGGGCATATTTAAATTGTCCGGATGTTTGTAACGCATAGAAGGAAGCATCTCCGACCACATAAAGTATATGTATTCTTGATCAGCATGACGAGCTGATTTGATATCGCCATGTCCGTCTGTCCGTCCGTCTGTCCGTCTGTCCGTCCGTCCGTCCGTCTGTCTGTTTCTAAGCTATCTCCTCCGTCAGTTTTAAAGCTATCGTAACCAAACTTTGCACGAAGTTTTTTGGTACAAATACGCTGCACGTTTGTCGGAACCGGCCGGATCGAATAACTATAGCATATAGCTGCCATAGGAACGATCGGTCGAAAAGCTAGTCTTAGTGAGAATACCTTTTTGGTTTTCAGTGCTATCGCTCCTAACGCTCGTATTTATAAGTTCTCAATGATTTCGATGGATTTCGAGGAACGATCGGTCGAAAAAGTAGTTTTAGTGAGAATAACTATTATTTTTTGTAACACTTTACACTTTTCAGTCATGAATATATTGATGAATTTCTTTTATAGCTGCCATAGAACAAACTGACAGGCATATATCAAACTCTGTACCAAAGGTACATAGAGTATATTTAGTTTGTGCAAAAGTATGTAACAGGGAGAAGGAATAATTTCCGACTAAATAAAAAGTGTATATATTCTTGATCAGCATCAACAGCCGAGTCGATATAGCCTTGTCCGTCTGTCCATCCGTCTGTCCCTCTGTCCGTCCGTATGAAAAAACAGATCTCAGAGATGGTAAGAGCTAGAAGTTTTTTGCCACGCCCACTCCCGCCCCCGCAATTTGGAAAAAACGTTATATCTCCTACAGTTTTGAAGATAGGTGATTTGTACCTTCTAGAGATAGTTAGTAATTAGCAAAATGTATCGATTTGCCAAAAAAATTATAAAGATCGGATGAGCTGTTCTCAAGTTATGAACAAACGAGAGCGCAAGTTAAAGTCGGCTCTAACCGACTTCGATATACCCGTTACTCATGAAAAAACATCTGAACATCTGAAAAGTATGCAACACTTTTTAAACTCGGCTATTTTTCACATTTTTGCTCATAACATGAGAACCGCTCATCCGATCTTTATCAATTTATTCATTTTTCTAATTACTAACTATCTCTAGAAGGTACGAATCGTCTATCTTTAAAACTGTAGGAGATAAACCTTTTTTTCTGAATTGCGGGGGCGGGAGGGGACGTGGCCAAAATTTGGAATAAACTTGATCTGCCTGCAAGTATAAGAAGCATTTGTTCCATACATGTCAAACCTCTATCTCTTACCATCTCTGAGATCTAGGTGTTCATACAGACGGACGGACGGACAGACGGACATGGCTATATCGACTCGGCTGTTGATGCTGATCAAGAATATATATACTTTATATGGTCGGAAATGATTCCTTCTGCCTGTTACATACATTTGCACGACTTTAGTATACCCTATTTACTCTACGAGTAACGGGTATAAAAAGTAAATCACCCTCCCCCCACCCCATCCCACCCTTTTACAACTAACACCGCACAATCTTAGAGAGAGAGAGAGAGACTTAGAGATGAGCGCAGCACTAGCATTGCATTCAGCTTCTACTACAGGTATAGAGTATGTTATAGTCGGGCTTGACCGACTTTCTCACTTGTTTAAAATGAAACTTTAAGTGACTCGACGTTTATTTGCGAAGAAGAAAGCAATAAATAAATATAAAATATAATATCTTTAACTGATGTTATAGATTCTTTTGAAAATTGTCCAAGACATTTGTCATACAAAAATGTTTTTATACCCTGTACCCATTAAAAATTGGTAAAAATCACCCTACAATTAATGTAAATAATTATTTCCTGTGCGGAAAATATACAGAATTTTGCGAATTGGACCTTTGCTTTACTTCACCGTTCCTTAGAGCTTGGTTTAAAAGCGAAGTACTTGATTTTTGTCCGAGTGTAGTTACTGTCAAAAAGTTGACTTAGTGCGCAGGTCCTCATAAATGACAGCTGGTTTGCTGGTCAGGCTATGGCCTGGCTTTTGGATGTTTCAGTCAAGTGCGGAACTCTCAGCTGTGTGGATCGTTTGAGCGGAAATCAAAAGCGAAAAGCTGGAAAATTCTTCGCACGCGTCACGCAACGTGCATGTATGTGTGATTTTATTGAATGAACTTTGTTGTCGTGCCAAACGTGTTCGTGTGTATACGTGTATGTGTGTGTGTGTGTGTTGGTATGGAGGGCAGGTGAAGCCTATGCGTGGGCTTATATATTTGGATGGGAGCGTGTGTGTGTGCGAGTTAGGGGGAGGTAGATGACGACACAACATTAGGCGGTTGCTGTTGGTACTTGGAGACTGTCTGACGTGCCCCACACACACACACACTCACCCACACTTTTTTATGTGAGTGGGCACGCGGTTTGTAATAACAAACATGTATATGTGATGTAGCTTGGCCTCCGTCAGTATTTCTTGCCAGTTTTATCTATGTTTTGTTTTCTTTTTTTTTTTGTGTGGCTGTCGTTTGTGTGTGGCTGCTCGGACTCTACCCTTGATACCATAACATCAATAGAAATACGCGCGTGCAGAAGTAGCATTTACTTGTTATTTATGAGAGAAAGACTATTTTTTAATTGAATTCCGCTCTTGCTTGTGCGAATGCACACAATATTTATCGATCTGTCCGTTCGAATGGGAAAATGCAATTAAAAACCTGCAGCACTTGAAAGTTCATTAAAACAGGCCCACTTCCGATTTAGCACTGAAACGCAGCGCGACACTTCGGCGGCCCACTTCCTGTCAGCTTTGTTATTGTTGTCGTCACATGTCCTTTCCCATACTTTGGATTCCTTTTATGACTTTATTTACCACTATAGCACAAAAAATATGTTGCTTATATTTGCAAATGTGCTTTGTTTGATATGGCAATCAAGTATTCAAGCCATGGTTAAAGCAGCTTACGAAAGGCTCTCGACTTTGCTTTGTTGTTGCTTCAGATGAGTGTGGATTGCATAACTATGAATTTGGCACACAAAAGTGAAGGCCGTTTGACATAAGCGAGCATAGTGAGCATATAAAAAAAACTTTTTTGTTTCGTTCTGCCTGAAAGTAGGCAATAGGTTGTCCTAAATTTACTGTTAAAGGGAATATTTAAAGATAGTTCAGCACACAAAACTTTGACCAGTAATTATGGATTTTAAATAGCAAATCGAAACAAGCTCTGTTGTGGAAAGGGGTGTTAATAAACATCGGATTTTAGTATTTGAAAATTTGGCTTTGAACTAATACTGGCAAGTACTGTAAATGGATCAATGCGTGATATTTAAAACTCAAGTACAATAAATGATATACGTGCGGTAAATATCGATACGCGTCCCTACGTCCTGACAGCAAAAAGGAGTACCGAGTTTTGGGAGTGTGTGCGAAAAATTTGTAAGTTAAGGACGCAAATTAAAAAATATTTTATTAGCGATTATTTTAGTGCTCATGCATTGCATTTGGCAGGCTTCTAAACTTAGATACTAGCGAAAATGTTGGACCTACAGGCAATATCTTCGCATTTTTCCTGCATTGGTCCGTGAATTTTTATACCCGTTAATCGTAGATTCGATATTGACTTAAAATTTTAAAGATATCGATATCAAATTTAAAACCCATATTTATATACCCAATAAAAAGAGAGTAATTAGAATATCGCCTTCTGTCAAATAATTCGAGTAAATAAACCAAAATTTCATACTTTTTGGGTTTTCCTAAAGGAATACAACTTTTGTCATATATTTGAGTTCAGCATGTGCTGACTTTAATGTAAATGCTCTTAACAGCGGAAAAGGCTATTACACATTTATTTCCTAAATAAAGAGTATATAGAAGTTGGATAGGGCCAACTTTAACTCACACTGTCTCTTAAAACTTGTTCGGAAGATTCTGTCTGGTATTTTATTGCAAATTAGTATTATCTCAATCATCGTAATGCAGATCCTTCAGCCTTGAAAAGAAGAAGTTTATTAAGTATTTATCGTAAGTATTTACGATTGTGCAATTGATCTAAAATTATTTACCACTTTATTAGCTCAAAAATAAGTTTGCATTTTTTAATTCTTTTGACGAAGGCAATAAGCTCCCATTCTCTACTCTCTGTTGTTGCACCCGGACTGCAACGGACGTCGCGTCCTTAACTTTTAAAAATTTGAAACTGTTTTTCTATACTTGGGGAAAACAGAACATTACTAAAACGAGCACAAATCAAAAGTAGATGAACGGGTTTTCACAAGCAATGTTCTCACTTCGAGAACAATTTATTGAGAACGCAAAAGCTCAAATTGAGTTGACATTGTTCCATTTTTGAGAACAAGATTTGAACAAGTTTATATTGTTCCATTTTCAAGAACATTTTAAACCCACCTGGACAAAAATTTGATTGACTTGGACCAGTGGCGGATTACTCACATTTGAATGGAATACGGAACGGGGGAACGGGACATACCTCTTTTGATTGAAAGTGAGAGAGGCAAGGCTACCTGAGGGTGCTGCTTCTGCACCCCCACCCATGCATAGAATCAGAAACATCGCTCAACGACCCACTTCACCTGACTCGTTTCATTTAAGTTTCCAGAAAAACACAGAAAATTTGTCGGTTGACTCGATTTGAGCCCGTACCTATGCACTCAACGTAGGAATGACGCACTGACAATTCAGCCATTGAACAGTTTTGCAGATGCACGTCAAGAGGGCTACTTAGCTTGCTAAGCAGACAAGAGAGAGAGAGCAAAAAGAGAACCAACCGCTGTCTCTCTTGTATACTCTCCTGAAAACCGGTGTTGTTGTTGTTTAAAGTAAATATTATTCGTTTGAGAACAACTTTACTCATTCCAAGAACATTTAGACATATGTTCTCAAAATTTTGGAACGTGTTCTCATGTGACGCAACATTTTCTGAACACGTTTTTTCCTCTGTGTAGAGTATATACAGTTTACGGGTATTTTGAGACCTTATTATAATAAAACCTTTAATCTGATTATAGTTATTGGGTTAAAAGGGTAAAATAAATATCCTGCACTACGGCTCCAACAAGCGATAAACTAGGCACAACAGTCTGGGCAGTACGGGTAGTCGGCGTGCTTGAATCTATGAAGATAGGATTTGAAGCACCCGTGTCCCGTCAAAAGTTGTGTTAAGTAGTACTAAAGACACTACATATATAGATACCGCATCTCATACAAAATTTTTTTTTTGGGATCCAATGTCAGCTCCCAAGAAAAATCTATAAATTTTTGCTCTCAATGGGATCCAATGTCAGCTCCCAAAAACAATCGTTTTTTGTCTCACATGCGTCATCTATAAGATCCATAAATATTTGGTAGTACGTAACCTGACCATGTCCACTGTTTATCCAGGGCCCCATATTAGGGATAAGCTTGCGCCTCCATCGTCCCTTAGTTAAACTTTGGAACCGATCTAGCCATTTCTGCAGTGCTCTCATGTGAGCTTCGGTCTTGTAGGTTGTCGTCGTGACGTCTTCTTCTCCTTTGTGCAAGTCGCAGCCTCTTGCGCCCTTAGGTCAAATGGGATTAGTCCCGCTACCACCAAGGCCGCATCATTTGATACCGTTCAGTAAGCAATTAACTCTGAAAGCGCAGATGCGCAGCACTACATTTGCTATACGCACATAGGAGCTGTATGCCGTAGCTGATGAACAGATTGGGGCTGCGTAGAGCATCATCGAGCTCACAACACTTGCCAGGAGTTTTCTTCTTCTGCTTTGGTCCGTTGGTGGTTATCATGAATCTGGCTAGAGTCGTTGCCGTGTTGCTTGCTTTCTGGCTTGCGTAGATCAGGTGCTCCCTAAAGTTCAGCCTGTAGTCTATCATGACCCCCAGGTACTTTATTTAAGGCCGTGAGGTTATTGTCGCATTACCAATTTTAATAGTAGCCAGAAGGAGACGCAGTATACTATCATGCATTATATTCCAGAGCAGTGGCCCTAGGACTGAGCTTTGTGGAACACCTGGGGTGATATTGTATTGCTGCTCACCATGATAACACTCTCGCTCAGGTAATCTTCCACGATAGCAGAGAGATATGGAGGCACATCTATCGCACTAAGAGACCGTAGAATATGATGCCACCTGCCGAGTTAATTGAATTCTTAATGTTTATGCTTTTTATGTGGTGATTAACAATTGCGATTGGTAAATTTAATGTCATGATTGCTAGTTGGATTCCGAATTCAAAAAAGGGAACCCAGTAATACTAACAACGCATAAGTGGAGCAGGTCGTCTATTAAGCTGGTAATAATAACACTAGTTTACAAAAATACAAAAATTACATTATCTGTTTCCGCTTTAACTCTTTTTTAGTCTAGTTTGAAATTGTGATTTCAAAAATAAATAACCATTTTTTTTTTAATTTTCGGGGATGCACTTACACTTACACATTACAAGCCATATCTTCCTTCATAATCATCAGATGAAGTCAATCAAGATATGAATCGAACGCTAATTTCATACAATTTTGAAATTAGATTCGTACTTTGTATGCAATGACCAAGAATATTTAAAAACGAGAAAGGCAAGGCTAACTTCGTCTGTGCCGAAGTTTTGATACCATTGAAAACGCTTGTCTTAACGGTTAGCGAGTTCGACCAAACTTCGCAGATCAGCTTAAAAACATTTAATATTACCCATGACCGTGATTGAGAGCGGTAATATTGAGAAAAAAAACCCGTTTTTCTAACTAAAACCCACTTTCCGACCGATCATTTGTATGGCAGCTACAAGAATAAGTCATCCGATCCGGGCGGTTCCAACATAATAGATACTAATATAATACTAATATAGATAATAGATGACAATAGAATCTGTGCAAAGTTTCAGCTCGCTAACTTTAAAACTGAGGGACTAGTTCGCGTAGAAACAGACAGACGGACAGACGGACGGACAAAGCTTAATCGACTCAGCTCGTCATGCTGATCAAGAATATATCTACTTTATGTAGTCGGAGATGATTCCTTCTACACTTTCCAATTGTATAAAAACATCGATTTTTTGGACGGAATTGCAAGAAAGTTATTTTTAATTGCCTTGGAAATTGCGACTATTTGCAGCTCAATTACCTTTCAATTCATATCTTGCTTGACTCTATCTGACAATTCTGAAGAGAGATTTGGCGTAAAATGTAAACAAATTTATATTTCAAAACCGGAGCCATGAAAAAATTTTTGAAAACGATTTTTGAGATCCCCATTCCAATCTACACTAAAAAATAGTTTTAGTAGATATGGGTCCTTTTGGCTGTAAACTTGTGAAACCTGTTCCCAGCGTATTTAGTACCTACTCACGATAAATTGCTTATGAATGTATTGGTAGTGTTAAGCAACAAGGCACCAACAAACCACTGAGTGCGGACATAAGTTTAACTTTTTATACTCACGAAGCCAATTTCCATTTGGCCTTAAGCCAGCTATTTTAATTTTGGTCTCAATAAGACCCGCTGAAAAGCTTTTGCCCTCCAATTTTACATCTCTTTCACTTTCTTTCGCTCTCTTTTTAAATCGTTTGCCCAAAGGTTGTCATCTTAATTATACCAAAGCTAATGCCACGTGGCATTCCTGGCATTACGCTCTGTTTACCTTTTGGCCAAAAACAGAATTAAGCTTGTTAAGCTTTTTCATTTTGGTGAAATTTTAATTTAAAAACTGTACATTAAAATTCAATGAAATGTTTCAAGAAACTCGCGGCACACACAAAATAATTATGCCTGAAGTTAACTAAAAGTGGGTCAAAACAGGCAAAGAATCGATGAAGAGCAGTCATAAGCGCAAAAACCGAGGTACAATGGCTTTGCGAGTCTTGAGTCGTCGACGGTTGCTTTCTTACCTAATCCTTGGCAAACGGCAAAACTGGGTCTGCAGTTGTCGCTGTCAAGGTTTCCGTTTTTTATTTTTGTGTACTTGTTACCTTCCATGTGGGTTGAATTTGTTTTGAGTTTTGCTGCCAGAAGAAAAAAAAGTTTTCAATGACATTTGCACTACTTTTCATGCGGCCTGCAAGAGTCTGTGTGGGTGTGTGTGTGTGTGTGTTACATAACTTCAGCATGCTACAAATATATATACAAATAAATACATACGCATGCCTAAGTGTAAGTGAATTGATGTGTCTTTATGTAAATAATACAATAATAGGGCAACAACAACTACAACAACAACAAGTACAACGCAAAAATGTAAAAACTAACTACCGAAACCCACAACTAGAAACAACTTTAACATCAACTAAACGAAGCACCGCTCACAGAACGGTGGCAGTAATCATAGCATACCGACAGGCGCACGTTTACTTAACATGGGTAAATATGCCAAACGCTCAAACAACAACTAACACACTTACTTAAACCAAAGAACACAAAATATCTAGATGCAACATTTCATAGCAAAATAAATTTTTGATTTTCTTTTGATTTTTGTACATGCGGGGGAGATAGCAAAGAAATAGACGGACGGACGGACGGACAGACGGACATGCCTACATCAACTCAGCTCATGCTAATCAAGAATATATATACTTTATGTGGTCGGAAATGATTCCTTCTGTACGTTACAAATAAATATAAATATCATAATCTCGCCTCTCCTGAAAATAGGAGAAATTTTTTATGATATGCTCCGACTCACATCAAGTGGGCGGAGGCAAAGACTTACAACTTCTGGGAAGAAAAGTGTGACGACGTAATTGGTCCATTCGGATTTTCCAATTTTGGGTCACTCTTCTCAGCAATGCTACGGATATCGCGAATTAAGCGAGTAATGTAGGCTTGAATCGTAGCTGGCTTATCGATGAAAACATTTTACTTCACGTAATCTCACAGGAAAAAGTCCTAGTTGACAAATGTCAAATGAAGAAGGGATTTCTCAATAAAACCAATGTTTATCGTGCAGTGTGTGCGGTTTCACCGTCTTCCTAAAACCAAATGTAACTGACTTCAAGGGCTTTCATTTCATGTAACAAAAAGTCAATTATCATGGTACGGTTACGCTCGCCATTGATGGTTATGTTCTGTCCGGTTCAGCAGCCCATACACCACACCAAACAGTGCATTTTTGTGGATGTAACGTTATTACGAGAGTCTCTTTGAGTTGCTCATCAGCCCAAAGGCGACAACTTTGTTTGTTGACGTGTCCATTAAGCCAGAATTGAGCCTCTTCACTGAACAAAATTCGGCACTAAAACAGCGAACCTTCATTAAGCATTTTCTGAACCTATTGGAGAAGTTGTTACTGTGTAAGTCTTTTCATGATGATTTGTCTAACAATCCTTAAAAATAATAATAGACAGAATGGCACCAGCCACGCGTGGTATCAAAAAAAATAATACTGAAAAAGACCTCTTGATGAATCTTTAACGCTTTATTTAACGTTTATTAAAGATCGAGCTTTTGCAAAAGAATTAAAACTTTGGAAGAGACTAAAATAACGTGCTTTTTAGACTGCTTTTTTAATGCGTCGACAAATGTTGCATTTAGGTATTATATGGTCTTTGTGTAAACTATATATACAAATACAGTCTCTATACCTCTTTATATTACATCTTGATGTTTTTATTGATTAACTGTATATTTTTATATGCTCTCAAAGTTTTAGCGCGTCTTAAAAAGCAAATATGATAACCAAAACATTTGCTTTAGTTTGTTTTTTATTTTTAATGCGTTTCTGTTCTTTCTCTCTCTCTCTCTCTCGCTCTATTTGTGTGTTTTCGTTTATGTATTTGTGAAAAACCGAATACCAACAAAAAGGTAATTTATGCAAAAAGAACTTTAGCGCCAATTCGCACCCGATCAAGCATATTACTCATGCTTAAAGCGCACAATTCTAATTTTGGGACCCTCTTGTAATTAACATTTGCATTTTTTAACTGACAGCCCTAAGCTATCCACCCTCCACTGCGTCCCCTTCAGGCATTACATTTCCATTTTCTTCACAATTGTGCAAACATTGAAGTATTAGCGTTTCATTAAACCCTTTTAGGAATTTTATTTATGAACATCATAAACTTATACACTAGGGGGGTCGATTTGTATGGGCGGAAAAAACGTACAAAGCGTATAGCAAACGCGAAATCTACTTTTAACTCTAAGAAAATTTCACCAAGAAACCATGGGTCTACAATGAATTCGTAGTACGCGCAAATCGAATTGAAATATTTATGTTACATTTTCCCCAAAAAACAAGTTAGAAAGTCGGTGAAACCCGACTATGAAATACTCTATATTCCTCAGAACTTGCAATTATCTTATAAATTTTAGTTAGAAGCCACACAAAGTGATAAAGAAGCCATCAAGTGAGTCAAGTGCTGCCCATCGCCGTTGAACCGGTGCTACCCAGCAAACATTTTTGTTCTCCTTATAACTTGACTATAGTTCATCCGATCTTCATCATTTTTTGGCGAATCGATTACAAAATATTTCTAGAAGGTACCAATCATCTATCTGCAAAACTGCTTGAGATATGAGGTTTTTTCTAAATTGCGGGGTCGGAAGGGGGCGTGGCAACCTGTGACATAAAAATTTATTTGCCTGCAACTACAAGAAGTATTTGTCCCAAACATTTCAAACCTTTATCTCTTACCATGTCAGAGATCTGTACTTTGTACAGGTATATGGACAGACAGACGGACATCACTATTTTTGGTATTACATTTTTATCGCTTGTGACATTTCGACCTAACAAAAAGGTGGTTTGCCGGAAGATACTTGCAAAAAAAATCGTTTACACTAAAATAACTGCAGAAATCAGCAGGCTTTTGTTTGGAAACTAAATATAATAATAACACAGGCCAACAAAATGACCACTTTTGTGAGGTCCAGCCCAATTTGTATTAAATCCAGTTTTGTGCACTGATTCCAAAACTGGTCTCGGTTTTTCTCCATCAGCTCTTGTTTTCAAGATATCGCGGAAAAACCATTTTGCAGTATTTTTGGCTTTAAAAAAATTATGGAGGTTACACCGAGCAACAATATCTGTATCTATGAGCTCTATGCGACAGTATACATATTAAGTTCGCCCAAAAAAATCAATGGAGCATCATCAGCAAACCCAAAAGCGCATAAATTGGCCTTTGAAGAGAAATATTCATCAAATTATAGCAAATTTTTCAAACTTAATCGCCGTGTACCAGCCATTTGGGGTGCTTGCATTTTAATGAAAACCACTTTAGCATGTAGGCCAATGGCTCTTCTAATTTCACAAATTTTGTTGCATTTAAATCTTCTCGATGGACAAAGTTACAAGCGGTTAATCCCGAAAAAATGAATTAAAATTTATGGCAGGATAACTAGATTGATACACAAAATCTGTATAGGAAATATTAAAAGACTACTTGATCTAACATAGTCCTTACATAAATTGTCAAGCAAATGTACAATAACCTTCAATAAGTACTAGATTCAAACAATTTTTAAAATTATATGAATTGGGCTACAATTGAGCTAAATGTGTTCCGCACTCACTATAATCTATGGATTAAGCCCCTTGTGACTATTCCAAATTTATCTAAACCAGCGGTGGGCAACAACATTCTTATTTTTGTCATTTGCTTTTGATCAGCGCGATGTGCGACAACGTGTGTTTGTTGTAATTTCTATTGCGTCGTAGAATTATATAAATATCGGGCCGGGTTGCGCGGGTAAGAAGGGCTATGAGGCTGCCCACCGCTGATCTAAACTATAGATGCTTGTCTATTACTGGAGTGACTTCGGATGCTTGCAGTGTGCCCATCCAGTACACATTTCACAAGAATGAAATTTAAACATCCCACAGCAAGACGAAGATGTGCCTTTTGAGAAAGAGCTCAGCCATGGCTTTTATATTAACAAGGCTGTAACCAAAGCGTCATATGGCCTTGCTCATGCCTCCAGGAGCTTGGCATTATTATCCGGAAACCGTCAAGCGATAGTGTTAACGGGCCATAATAACGGATTTGGTCATACCAGCTCTGACTGCTAATATAGAAAGTCCAAATATATAATCTCATTGTAATAAAAAGTTAAAAAAAAAAAAACAAAAAACTTATTGCCAAGAAACATCTAGTTATCCTGCCATAAATTTTAATTCATTTTTTCGGGATTAACCGCTTGTAACTTTGTCCATCGAGAAGATTTAAATGCAACAAAATTTGTGAAATTAGAAGAGCCATTGGCCTACATGCTAAAGTGGTTTTCATTAAAATGCAAGCACCCCAAATGGCTGGTACACGGCGATTAAGTTTGAAAAATTTGCTATAATTTGATGAATATTTCTCTTCAAAGGCCAATTTATGCGCTTTTGGGTTTGCTGATGCTGCTCCATTGATCTTTTTTGGGTGACCTTAATATGTATACTGTCGCATAGAGCTCATAGATACAGATATTGTTGCTCGGTGTAACCTCCATAATTTTTTAAACGCCAAAAATACTGCAAAATGGGTTTTCCGCGATATCTTGAAAACAAGAGCTGATGGAGAAATACCGAGACCAGAATTTGGATCAGAATTTATCATCGATAAGGCTGGACCAAAATGGCTGTTGGCCAGTGTAATTGCTCAAAAATATGAGGAAATAGCCGACAGTGATTAAGACATTGAGTGAATTTGAAAACATTGATCCGCCGAATAACCGATTGAAGGAATGCTAAACAGCTTCCTGACGGTCCTGGCAAAAGACTTCTCAAGCAGAAATCTTTTCCTACCGGCCACCAAATCATCTGCAACACTAGAGGAGCAATGTGTAGATGGGATAACCCGGCTCGGTTCGACCTGAGAACTTGATTTGCTTTTCTTTGTACCATCTTTCAACGATAAACTGAATCAGTTTGATTCTGCATCGTTGCTCGTTGACAACGACAATGACTCATCAATTATATCATCTTCTTCAGCGACAAATTGGATCGTTGTTATCACTTAGAAAAGATAAAATACTGCATTTTAAATAGGATATAATTGTTCACCAATAAATTTGAATTGTTGCCGTCAGTAGTTTTCGATTTCAGGGACAACTTTTGATCAAAAAAATCGGCTGCTATCTCGTCAGATTTTGTCAGGCCCGTTTTCCGGCAAACAAATTTCGAATAAAACTCTTACCTTTTTGTTATGGAACTTTGTCGAAAAGTCATAGGCTAAAAAATGAACATAATACCGAAGATTGCCATGTCCGTCTGTAAGTCCACGTGGAAGTACAGATCTTTGATATGGTAAGAGATAGAGGTTTGACCATACATGTCAAATACTTCTTGTAGTTGCAGGCAGAGAAATTTATATGTCACAGGTTACCACGCCCCTTCCCGCCCCGCAATTATGAAAAACCCTCATATCTCCCACTGTTTTGCAGATAGATGGTTTGTATTTTCGAGAGATATTTTGTAATCATGATTATTTATCGATAGGAAATGATGAAAATCGGATGAACGATAGTCGAGTTATGAGAAAAACTAAAATTTTCTAAATTGTTTTTTGGGAAAATGTAACATAAACATTTGAAGTCGATTTGCGCGGACTAAGAGTTCATTGTAGACCCATGGTTTCTTGGTCGAATTTTTTTAGAATTAACCGTAGATCTCGATTTTGCTTTTTTGCGCTTTGTGCGAAAAAAATCGACCCTCCCTTTTATACACACATACACACTTCTAATTGTTGCATGTAGTTTTTGTTTTTTCTACTTATTTTTTAGTCCTTATAATTAACGTTTTGTCAATTCGACTAAGCATTTGCAGCTGTGCGTGCTTGGCGGCGATTTTTCCGCCTTGTTTTTGACACCTTTGACATTTATTGCCATTAAATTGTAATTACGGTTTCAAATCAACTCACAACTGTGTGGTAGTTTATTTTACAATCAGCGAACGGTATTTATGACACTCATCAAAATTGACATATTTTGCGTGGGCTGCTGTGGAAATGGGGATGGAAATAGGGGGGTTGGGAGAAACTTGTGTACACAATCAAGGAAATCATATTTCTTTGTAGGCAGAAGAGAGTTTCCATTTTTAGAACCCGGAACCCTTTAACCGAAATTAAGTTGGACACAAAACTTCATTTAAATAAGTGTGCAGCTTAATATCAATCAGATTTCAAAAGCGTTTCTATTCATGTGAAGTATTGTGCTAACCTAAATTTATATTGCAACTAAGCATAGTCCTTTAACCTAAAACAGTTGTATTTATGTTTCTCTTCGTTGAACCGATGTAAATATTAAATCCTCTTAACGGGCTGTCTGGCTCCAGTTGCTCCCACCAAAATTGGCAATGTCTTGCCGCAACTACTCATCCCATTTGTGCTTGTCCAATCTGCCGACGCTCCCAGTCTTTCGATTTCCGATTGCATATATCTCATGAAAAAATTAATATGCATACCTTTAGGGATGGCTCACTTCAAATTTTAAGCGAAAACTTATTGAAATTGACAGGCGCTGCTTATACAAAATTGATTATCTTCATTTGACGGCATGCCAACAGCATTTTAAACAACCTTATGCACATTTTGAAATACCTTCAATAGGATTTAATCAAAGTTATGCCAACAAAATTGATTGTATAAAACTGCTAGCAATAACAAAAAAGACAACGCACAGTGGGGATCCATTATAAAAGCCAGTCAACAACAATGGCAGCCACTTGAGCGTGGCTTACTTACAAACATGCTAACATACATACAACACAAAGAGTGCAGCCTTCAGGACGCTCATGTCTTGCTTGTGAAGCGACTGCATAATCGCCTTGCCAAGTGTTTGTCTATGCCGCCGCGTGATAAAAATCAAACTGCAACTGCAAAACGATAAGGATAAGCAATGAGGTTAAGCATTTCTATGGTCTAATGAACCGTAAAGTATATAATTTATTATCTAACCGGTCAGTGAGTCGTTGTTTCATAGTTAGCTATGCATTAGAAAACTAAAATAAATAGCTTTTGGACGTGCTGTCTCATTAAAGACTGGGATCAGGAGGGTAGATTACTCTTTATGGATTAATTTTTAATTAATTTTTTGTCATTGGCATTATTATTGTGAAAAATATATAAGAAATGAGATATAAGAATAAATATATAAAAATGAAAAATATTTAAGATATCATGATCAATACGATTATGGCATTACTTGTCGCACAAATACACTGCGGAAAAAATCAATCTAAAATCTAGATTTGAAATCTCGTTTTCGAGAATCGTGCAATGTTATAAAAATAAGATTGAAAAACCTTGAAATGAAGTTAGAAGTCTCAAAAACAAAATTTTCCATCTCTGATCAACTATCCTACAGTTTACTGTAAAGCTTAAGTAATAACTTACTCTGTACCCTCAAAGTGAGTATATATCAGATCAATTTAAGTTAGAAGCCACACAAAGTGGGAAAAAAGCCATAAAGTGTGACAACTGCTGCCCATCGCCGTTGCGGACAATAGCAAATTTTTCATAATTTGTTGAAAAATGTTATGTATACAATGTGTTTACGGAAAAAACCGCTTGTGAAATCTGGATTTCAATAATAATTCGAAATATTGCTCTTTTTTGCTTCTCAATCAACCTTTTTTAAAAGGACATTAAGCTCAATCATTAATTTTAAAATTTTGATTTCGCTTTATGATTGAATTGCGGACGCAGTCAATTTACATACTACATTTCCTTTGAAACAAAAAATTGTTTAAAAGTAGTGCAGGAAATAAAGGGCCAAATCCAATAATTTCCTTAACCAGCAATTTGTATTTTGCAATTTTTATTTTGCTTTTGGTCTGCATTGTGAACATGGAGATGATAATGCAATTTAATTCAAGAGGTAAGCCGAAAATTATGTTTAAATCTGGTACTATGTATTAATGAGCATGTTCCTGAACGCGGCAAAATCTATTAGCCTCTCTCATGAAGGCTAATTCGGCCGACTGTTGAATATTTTTGCTGTTTAGCCTACAATTAGGTACTCTACTGCTTTCTATAAAATCTTTATTAAATTTAGTAAATTCTACACCTCCAATTTACTGGCCTTTTACTTCAATTTAAACTTCAATTAGTATATTGGAAAATTCGCGATTTTTTGAACTGTTCAATCTAATACTTTTTATTAATCAACTTCAGCGCTTTCGACAATACTTTGATGAAAATTTTAAAAATATAGCGGTTTTTGGTCTACACTTCTTATATATGCGTCTTCAATTGCGATTTTCAAACTTTTTCGACAAAAAAGTCGTTCTCCCTTGATTATGTTCGCAAATTCACTGAGTACAATGTTAAAAATTATCATTTGAAAGATTCTGAAACTTAAATTGATTCCATTTACTATGAATTTTATGGAGTATTCTTAGCACTTTTGTTATCGACTATCTTGTGAATTTTTAGTCCAAAAAATCACGCACTTGGAATAGCCGTAAAAGAAAAATTTGTATACCAAAACTATTCTTTTTTGATAATCTATGCAAATCCACCATTTATACCCTTGGAGAGGGTATATTGAAATTGTTCAGATGTTTGTAACGCATAGAAGGAAGCAACTCCGACCACATAAAGTATATATATTCTTGATCAGCATGACGAGCTGAGTTGATATAGCCATGTCCGTCCATGTGGCAGCTAAACTATATAGTGGTCCGATTTCGACAAATCTTGTTGAAATTATGTAAAATCATTGAAAACTTATAAATACGAGCGTTGAGACCGATAACATTGAAAACAAAAAAGTTTTTCTCACTAAAACTAGTTTTTCAACCGATCGTTCCTATGGCAGCTATATGCTATAGTCATCCGATCCGGCTGGTTCCGTCAAATGTGCAGCGTATTTGTACCAAAAGACTTCGTGCAAAGTTTGGTTAAGGGTACTGTATACCTTCAGGTGTCATTTTTTAAAGGTTTACAAAAAATTAGATTACTCAAAAACTATAAGTGGTATTAAGAAGCGGGTTTTTTCATTGGATAGGTAATCGGTTAAACTAAATTTAGTAATTTTTGTTGTTGTTGTTGTACCTACGGTTGTTGTTGTATTTTTGTTCAAAGTTAACCAAAAATTTAAAACATAGGCCCATGGTTGCAAAAATTTTTTGAGAACGGATGATCTGAATTTAAAACTGAAGACAGGGTTTTGTTAAGAAATAATGTAATTCTGGTGTGAACTAGGATATTTTGGATCGGTCAATAAATGACGTAGTTAAGGGGTTTCAAAGTCAAAATTTCGAAAATCGACTATTTTTTCCCACTGTATTGGTCCTAGCTCTGTTATTTGTTGACCGATCAAAAATATCCTAGTTCACACCAGAATGGTGGGTATTAGGAGCAATTTAAGGGAAAGAATTTGAAAATCGGTCAACAGGTACTCTTTAAATCTTTGCAACCATTTTGGAAAATGTGGTTCCGAGATAATCGCATTTAAAGATTCGACATCTGTTTTCGATGAAATAAAAATTATTTTTAATAAATGTATAAATCGGATTTGGTGCATTTGGGTGTTAACTTTCAACGAAAAAAAGATTATCAAAATCGGTTAAGCAGTTCTCCAGAAATTTGAGTCAAAGTGCGACAAGACATGGTAAAAAATAAAATCTCCAAAAATTTCCAAGTAACATTTTTTTTCCAAAATTTTTTTTTCTATAACATCGAACATTTTATAAATATTTATAAAGTTTTTTACCAAAAAAGGGGAAAAAATATGAATTTCTAAAAATACGAGGGTCGATAAAAACAATTTTCATATAAAAGGGTCGGAAAAAATAATTGTTTTTGTTTAAATCTTTAAAATTGAGTTTCGGATCAGCTTGAAAGTTTTGCAGGATTTTTATAAGATCCTAATAGAACGTTTAAGCAAATAAAAAAAAATCCAAAAAATATTTTTCTGAAGGTATACAGTACCCTTAAGATAACTTTAAAACTGACGGAGGAGATAGCATAAAAACAGACGGACAGACGGACGTACGGACAGACGGACAGACGGACATAGCTATATCAACTCAGCTAGTCATGCTGATCAAGAATATATATACTTTATGTGGTCTGAGATGCTTCCTTCTATGCGTTACAAGCATCCGGACAATTTCAATACACCCTCTCCAAGGGTATAAAAAATTATTCATTTATTAAGACTATACATCAATACTTACAAATACAAATATTCCTTATGGTATAGCCGAGATTTCTTGTTGAGTTTTATTTTTAAGCAAAAATAATCATTATTGTTGAGTTTTAAAAATATTACTTAAAAATAATCATTATGGTGTGAGCAATTGATATATAAAAAAATAGAGGCAAGCTAACTTCGGCTCG
Organism: Lordiphosa clarofinis; assembly: GCA_018904275.1. Classification (NCBI taxonomy): domain Eukaryota; kingdom Metazoa; phylum Arthropoda; class Insecta; order Diptera; family Drosophilidae; genus Lordiphosa; species Lordiphosa clarofinis. The sequence continues at coordinate 133,864 of JAEIGQ010000246.1, forward strand.
ACCGAAGTTTATATACCCTTGGAGCTTGATATATGCCTGACAGTTTGTATGGCAGCTATACTATAAAGTGGTCTGATTTCGACAAATCTTGTTGAAATTATGTAAAATCATTGAAAACTTATAAATACGAGCGTTGGGAGCGATAACATTGAAAACAAAAAAGTTTTTCTCACTAGGACTCTTTTTCAGACCTAACTTTTGTATAGCAGCTATACTATATAGTTGTCCGATTTTGACAGGGCTTAATGAAATTATGTAAAATTATTAAAAACTTATAAATACGAGCGTTGGGAGCGATAACATTAAAAACAAAAAAGTTTTTCTCACTAAGACTTTTTTTCAGACCTAACTTTTGCATGGCAGCTATACTATATAGTTGTCCGATTTTGACAAGGCTTGGTGAAATTATCTGAAATCATTAAAAACTTATAAATACGAGCGTTGGGAGTGATAGCATTGAAAACAAAAAAGTTTTTCTCACTAAAACTAGTTTTTCAACCGATCGTTCCTATGGCAGCTATATACTATAGTCATCCGATCCGGCCGGTTCCGACAAATGTGCAGCGTATTTATACCAAAAGACTTCGTGCAAAGTTTGGTTAAGATAGCATTAAAACTGACGGAGGAGATAGCATAGAAACAGACGGACAGACGGACAAACGAACGGACAGACGGACAGACGGACATGGCAATATCAACTCAGCTCGCCATGCTGATCAAGCATATATATACTTTATGTGGTCGGAGATGCTTCCTTCTGTGCGTTACAAACATCTGAACAATTTTAATATACCCTCTCCAAGGGTATAAAAAAACGAGAAGGCCAAGCTAACTTCGTCTTTGCCGAAGTTTTAATACCCTTGCAAATGTTTTAATACAACAGAGTTTACGAACGTCAGCATTAAAACAACCCAATTTTCTGATAAAAGCCACTTTTCAACCGATAGTTCCTATGGCAGCTATAAGATATAGTCATCCGATTTTAACAAAATCTTCCAAATCTTTGTAAAAGCGTATAAAACTAATAATTGCCGAAGCGGAAGGCGTTTACATTAAAAACAAAAAAGTTTTCTCACAAAGACCCACTTTTCGACCGATAGTTCCTATGGCAGCTATAAGATATAGTCATCCGATTTTAACAAAATCTTCCAAATCTTTGTAAAAGCGTATAAAACTAATAATTGCCGAAGCGGAAGGCGTTTACATTAAAAACAAAAAAGTTTTTTCACAAAGACCCACTTTTCGACCGATAGTTCCTATGGCAGCTATAAGATATAGTCATCCGATTTTGACAAAAACTTCCAAATCTGTGTAAAAGCGTATAAAACTAATAATTGCCGAAGTGGAAGGCGTTTACATTAAAAACAAAAAAGTTTTCTCACAAAGACCCACTTTTCGACCGATAGTTCCTATGGCAGCTACAAGATATAGTCATCCGATTTCGACAAAAACTTCCAAATCTGTGTAAAAGCGTATAAAACTAATAATTGTCGAAGCGGAAGGCGTTTACATTGAAAACAAAAAAGTTTTCTCACAAAAACCCACTTTTCGACCGATAGTTCCTATGGCAGCTATAAGATATAGTCATCCGATCCGGTCGGTTCCGACATATTAGCAGTGTGCAGTAAAAAGAAGACTCTGTGCAAAGTTTCAGCTCGATAGCTTTGAAATTGAGAGACTAGTTTGCGTAGAAACAGACAGACGGACAGACAGACAGACGGACAGACGGACAGACGGACAGACGGACAGACAGACGGACGGACAAAGCTCAATCGACTCAGCTCGTCGCCCTGATCAAGAATATATATAGTTTATAGGGTCGGAAATGAATATTTCTATGCGTTGCAAACTTCTGGGCAAAATTATAATACCCTTTGCAAGGGTATAATAATCATTATGGACCAATTTTTATTTTAAAACTTATAATGATTACGGTCCCTTAAAAAAATAATATATAATATTGTTAGTTTGGTCGGAAACTTTTCCAAATCAGTTACATCCAGTGTACTTCCTAATATTTTTTGAATTTTTTTAATAAATACCAAAACAACGGGTTTGGGGACCATTATGCGTTATGATATACTGGGTATCTTGTAGGCCATCCTCTAAATATTGTATGTTAAATATAACACACAACCCAAATGGGCTTATGGCTCATTAAACCAAATGTCGCGCATTGCGTTTTTTACTTGGACGCACAAGTCCCAAAACACACAGGCAAACACACTCATTACGTTTTCCTCTTTGCGCACGTGATGCTGTTGCTTAAAGGTTTACTTTTGGTCAAGGACTGGGCAAGCACTCGTTCAAAGTGCCTGCCTAATAATCCCAGCCTTGACACGCGCGCACACACAAACGGCGCATTCGTATTCATGTCCATGTCCTTCGTTCACGACAAGCTGTCCCGGCTAGTGCATTTAAAATAATTACGCGCAGCCAGAAACGAGCCTCCAAACTGTCTCTACTCTTATTTGCCATTGTTATATAAAACCCTCATGGAAAATGCATTTGAAAATCGCAAGAAAAAAAGATGTTTTCATATTTATGATCCTTTGGGGCAGATCTTACCATAAAAATGTTTTATGACCCTTAGCGTAATTGGTGCGAAGTTAGACCCATTACATAAGCGTTTGTGCAATTAGTTTATCATTAGCTGGAAGCAAGATTCAAGCTAATGGAATTTCTTCAATATACGCTAAGTAAACATGGCGGAAATGTTTGCTCAGACTCAAGTCAAGGTAAACACATTTCCCCAACCAATTTAATTTGGGGTATTCTTGCTGTTAACTTGTCTGCAGCATATACAATTTTTTGAAGCCTTTTAACAAGAGCGGATTTTATTTTCCTTTTGTCATTCTCGTTTTATTGCCTTCATTTTTCATATACTTAAAAATTTTCCTCACGTTTTTGTGCACGCCAAATGCAAAACAATATGCTTAATAAAACCCGAAAAACGAATTATCGGCGGTAAAATGAAAAGCAATTGACCGCACCCACAGAATGCAAAACCAGAAAAAATATCGATTCAAAAAGCTAAGAGTACTAAACAAAATTTGAGTTTATGTTGCTAACATAAACTCGACATATTTGGTTTTTTTTCTTTCTTTATTAACTTGACCTTTCGCATCAGTGTCTGCTGAGAACAGCAACCAGCAGATGTGTTAAAAGATTTATGCCAGATAAAGTTCAGTCAAGAGGGATATGATTTTCTCAGCATGTAAAAGAAGAGGACAAAATAACTACCCCCGGTATATACTGACATACTCACACAGGAAATAAATGTCACGGTCAATTTCACACCAAGTCGTGTCTAGATTCAACAGCAACAGAGGATGATTTAAGTTATTTGCTTTCATTTTGTAACAATAAAAAGGAAAATCCCAGAAATAACTAACTTGACATGCAGGTGTGGAAAAATATACTGAAAAATCTTATAATGACTTTGATTGATATTTATCAGTTACGTTTTACTGAGTTTCAAAGTGTGAAAATAGCTGTGATAGATCTTTTTTAAATGCTTTGCTTAATCAAATTAGCGAGTCTTAAATCAATCACGGATTTAATGAAGGAATTTATTTTGTATGCGATTTATAGGGTAGGGGAGCGACAGCGACCCCAGCAATAGCAAGTAAATAAATTTAAAAATTAAGCAAAGTGAAGGAGAGGGAATAAATGCTGTATTTCCTAATAAAAATTGAATTAAACGTACTTCCGACCTCTGATCAACGGTAGCTCCGCCAATTTTCTCCCATACTTTATGTATAGGAGGCCTCCCTCACCCTCCGGAGTGTGGAACTTTTGCAAATCTGAAACAAACTTGATATCGGTACAGTATACACCTTAAACGGTAAAAAACTGTCAGAGCCACAATATTAAAGTTACAACATTGTCGCTTAATATATATTATCTAAGGCCTTACATATATTTATTCTGAAACGCTCAATGAGATCTGAGCAAAAACACCGAAGTTATTCACAAAACAAATTTCGCTTCGAGCGTTGAGTTTACTTGAAGCGCATTTGTAGCACGGGTGAACGAGCTTACTCGTGACAGCTCGTTGCCGTTCTCTGATTTAGAAGTATGAAAAATAAGCACGAAAATGCACTTCCATAATAGCGCATGTTTCATATTTTCCAATTAGTTTCAAGGTCTTTCTTAAAAAAACCGTTTCTTCCATCCCTTTCAATGGCATTTTTCTCGCATTTATTCATTTCATGTCAAGATCAAATATGAATTAATCAATTGATTAAGTGTCTAACCTAAATATATCTATATTTTTTACATTCTCTCTTCTTCTTCTATATATTTAAATCTTAATTACTAAACATCTTTTAATGTAAAGTTTGCATACTGCACGGATATTGTAAGTGGGAATTGGTTGAGGCCCCAAAGAAATGTAACTCAAAATTCAAACTAAAAGTATGCTTTAAAAATGGTTTATTTAACTCTTCCAGACGATGCACAGCCTAAAATGCGTTTTAGCCTCTCACCACCGCCACAAAAAACCATTACCACCACCAGCTTAACCTCACCCACGAGTAGCACCAGCACCAGCATCAGCAGCAGCTGCACCACCACCAACATCCACATCAACAACAACCGCAGCGGCAGCAATATCGGCAGGAGTCCAAATAGCCACAACAACAATATGCTGCCACGTAATGGAGAAGAACCCGATAGCAGTTTGAATGCTTCCGATGATGATGCTGCCTCGGATTATAATCAATGGTTGCATGCCATGAAGTTGGTGGCACGCCTACCGGGAGGTACACCACCCGAGTTTCGACGCAAGGTAAAGACCATTTACGTCCTTACTTCAGCACTCATAACATACGTACTTCACTACAGTTATGGCTCTCGTTGGCCGACAAATATCTGAAGTCCAAGAATGTGGATTGGACGCAGCAACGTGAAAAATGCTTCTGCGAAGAATGGCGGGAAGATGATGAAGAACTGGGCATACAAATTGTCAAGGTAAGTTTCCACACCTGAGTTGGATAAAGGAAACTGCATATACTATTGTGTAAATGAAATGAAATAATCTAAAATAAGAACTAGCGTCTTGTAGTAAAAGTTTACTACGGAAGCTTGTAATTACAGATTGGCCATTTACATTTACTTTTATACAAATTGCATTCGAAACAGAAAAGCTAACACAAAAATCGACTCGGAATTAGGAACTGGGACCAATAATGCGCTCTTTAACTTTTCTAATCAGCAGAAATTGTGCAGATGTTATGATTATTATCTTGTTGTTCGTTGAGCAATTTAAAACTGGTTTCTTGCGAAACGAAACAAATGTTGTTGATTGCCATCATATCTAAAATAGATTGTTGATATTTTGATAGAAATGAAAATAGTGTTGTGTGCCTGACAGAGAAGGCTGTTCTTCACTTACCATTTCCGAGAGGCTTGGTATGAGGCAATCTGCGGTATTTCCAAATAAGCTACTAACACAAAACGGTGCTTCTCTGGCTACTAAGAAACGAGAGCGTTAGTTAAAGTCGGCTCTAAGCGACTTCGATATACCCGTTACTCATGAAAAAACATATTTAACAGTGTTCCTGCGTTCATTAGGGTGACCATCCGAAAAGTATGCAACATTTTTAGGTTGGAAGGGGGGTTAGCAGGGGGTTTCACTTTTTTGCTCATAACTTGAGAACCGTTCATCCGATCTTTATTATTTCTTCGGCTAATTACTAACTATCTCTAGAAGGTACAAATCGTCTATCTTCAAAAGTGTAGGAGGTATAACGTTTTTTCCAAATTGCGGGGGCGGGAGGGGGCGTGGCCAAAATTTGAAACAAACTTGATCTGCATGCAGATAAAAGAAGCATTTGTCCCATACAAGTCAAACCTCTATCTCTTACCATCTCTAAGATCTAGGTGTTCATACAGACGGACGGACGGACAGACAGACGGACATGTCTATATCGACTCTGCTGTTGATGCTGATCAAGAATATATATACTTTATATGGTCGGAAATGATTCCATCTGTCTGTTACATTCATTTGCACGACCTTAGTATACCTTTTTTACTCTACGAGTAACGGGTATAAAAATGCAGAATATGAAATGCTTTTGATTAAGATATCTTTAAAACTGACGAAGGTGATAGCATAGAAACAGACGAACGGATAGACGGACGGAAAGACGAACATGGCCATATCAACGCAGCTCGTCACCCTGATCTAGAATATATATATATTTTATCTGGTCGGAGATGCTTCCTTCCTTGCGTAAAATAAAACATTAGGACAATTAAAATATACCCACAGTAAGGGAACAAAGCTTCAAAAGAGTATAACTCTGGAACTTTAAGAACTTTTTTTTTCATGCAAACTTTATATATTTATTAACATATGGAACCTAAATGTTGATTTGAAGACTAAGAAAATAGTGGTTATTAACCAAGCTATTTATAAGTAAAATTTAAAAACAGTGCAGAAAAGCGATTTTTGGGGCAAACTCGACTTGCGTGACGTCTAAAAGTTTGCCGAAAAATATGAAAACGAGAAGGCAAAGCTAACTTCGTCTTTGCCGAATTTTGTATACCCTTCCAAATGCTTAAATACATCAGAGTTTAAGAACACCAGCATTAAAACAAACAATTTTTCGAAATAAAACACACTTTTCGACCGATAGTTTCTTTGGCAGCTATAAGATATAGTCATCCGAATTTGACCAAAACTTCCAAATCTGTGTAAAAGCGTATAATATAAAAAATCGCTATAGTGGGAGTCGTTTAAATTAAAAACAAAAAAGTTTTTCTCATTAAAACCCACTTTTCGGCCGATAGTTCCTATGGCAGCTATAAGATAAAGTCATCCGATCCGGTCGGTTCCCACACAATAGCAGTGTGCAGTAAAAAGAAGACTCTGTGCAAAGTTTCAGCTCAATCGCTTTAAAACTGAGAGACAATCGACTCAGCTCGTCGCCCTAATCAAGAATATATATAGTTTATATGGTCGGAAATGAATACTTCTATGCGTTGCAAACTTCTAGGCAAAATTATAATACCCTTTGCAGGGGTATAAAAATCTCAAAAATACTTTTCTCTATAAGCTTTCAGTAAATGCATGTGCGAAAAAATGTATTTTGGGACACCCTAGTGTATACTAAGTTTATACTTCGAAATGTGATAATTTGATACATATCCAAAAAATAAACTTTACTTTTTTACTTGCAATTGGGGTTTCTCTTTGATACATGTGGATATTTTCGTCATGTTATAATATAGTTTCAAAAATTTACAGATTTTCATTTTAATTTCAAACCAAACATGTATCTATAATGCGATCTTATAATATCTTAGATTTTTCAAATGCAATCCGTGACTTTATTTTTAGTCTAACTGTTTTTTTCTGTAGTGTAAGGGGCTTTGGATTTCTTAACTGTGGAAAGTTTAACCACCTATATATCAAAAATTAGAGATCTTATACTCAATTATTTAAATGATCACAAAATTTAATACTTAGGCCAGGTAGAGAACCTCGTCTGGTTATTCAGACTAACCTGAGCTTAACCGAATTTGAGTGTTGAGTGAGCGACCTTTATAATAGTGGGATGCCTAAAACTGATTTAGATTTGATCATTTGTTCACAACTGCTCTCTACAAAATTTCCAGCGTGCTCAGAAAAATTGAGGAAACAAAGTCAAGCTTTAAGCTTGGTATGGAGATACCCGCGAAATACCCGCGAAATGAAAAAGTCCATATAAAAAAATGATTTCGCACGGAGTTCACGCGCGAAATTGGCATATCGATATCACAGCGTTGCCACCCGACGTCAACGTGTCACGCGATAGTCACCCGATAGGCAAGTGATGAGAGATGATTTCGAAGGTGTGAAATATATCGCTCACTTACTTCAATACTGGCATAACTCAAAATAATCCATTTTGAGAAAAACACGTTTGAAGTTCTCAATGGATTTTTACCTAAAAAAATGGTTCTTTTAGTTTCAACTTAATGAAGTAAAATATTATAAATTAAGAATGCTTATTAATAAACATTGAAAATATGATGTTTTAACTGAAAGACGAAGTATGTTTGGTCAATATCGACAGCAGGACAACTGAGATATGGCCGTTCTTGCATCAACATGAAAATGAACCTGGACAATGATATTGCGCTTATTCTCATCTCACATGAAAAGTAGAAGAGATAGCAATACGAAAATTTTTGCATAAAATAGTACAGAAGAGCGCACACATTTCGGCATCATTAAGTCAAAAATCGTATTTTTTGAGTTATGCCACTATTGAAGTAAGTGAGCGATATGTAAAACATATTTTTTCGTACTCTACATGGCGATAGACACTCACATACAAACAAGTATTGTGGCGCGGAGTTTTAAAATGAGTAGGACAAGTATACAAAAACATTAAAAAGGCCGAACATCTTTTCATTGGAGGAAAAGTTGATAGCGGCTTGACCAAAATGATCTGTAAGAGTATAGATATTTATTGAGTTTAATTACGCTATTCACAATTGATTATTTTGGCAAGGAGATCATTGCAACGCGGCTTTGGCTTAATTAAAGGACAGCGCCACCGTTCGCTGGCGGCGTTCTCAGCACGCCAAGAGTGAAAGCGGTGGTGGAGTATCCATCGCAAAGATGTGAAGTGGCAGTTAGCTCCATTTGTGTCGTTTTTGACCAAATTGTCGGCACAAGGTATGTGTGCCACGCATATGACCAAATAAGTGCTCATTCTCTTTTCAAGAACCTTAGCTCCTCGAACGAAAGGGGTGATGATGAGGAACTTGGTCCAGCACAAAGTGATTCAATTGTGAACGACGGCGATTCCGTATGTCGACCGGTTGAGCCGCAGAACTTTTCAATGGTCAGACTTGAGACTTCTTTGTCGCCGCAAGTCGTGGACAACATCTTCTAATCTATGATATTGCATTATAAGTACAAAACGTCGAGATGAAATGGCCACAACAGTCGATTCTGCCATATCCCTAGTCGTGTCCAAAGAGCACCAATTGCCAATTGGAGCAAATGATTGAAAAGTTACAAATAAAGGTAACGATGAACCTACAAACGATTTATTTTATTTATTATTATACAACTGCCTCCACATGGATATTTACAGGAAGTAAGGATTAAACAAACACTGCCGAACCCTAGGTGCCTTCACTAAAGCTTCTTACAAATTACATAAACTAGAGATGAGCAACTTATTTCGCACTTGCTATCGACGAAATAATGTGCAGAGATTTCGCACACTTTTCGCAAGTATCTCCATACAAAGCTTTAAGCTTTAATTGAATCAGCTTCAAGGCTGATTAAAATTAAGTCAGGTTCTGTTTGCTAGTATTACCGTTTTCTACGAAGAAATTTATGATGGCACTACAAAGTGTTTTCTGAAGAGAAGAAAGACCAGCGGCCTAAAGTGGACGAGGTCATAGGTAGTAGTATTGCACAGCTATTATAATTTGTTGTATGTCAATCATTTTTCCACAATTTTATCTGGCCAAATTTAATTATTTAATAAAATTCACCCCTGTAAAGACTCCAGCATTCATAAAGCAAATTTTAGAGACTTAGCGAAGTGGTTATTACATTTTCTTTAGAAAATTGGTATTTTCGCTTCTCTGTTTACTTTAGAGTTAATTATCAATTAGCTGTTCTGTCAGGCTATCAGCTCTGATCTGGAAAAAATCCTATAATAACAAAAACCAAAACAAAATGAAAATTCGATCGATATGTTGGTCAGCTTCAGACTTGCAGGGATCGCAATTAATTGATGTTGAGACCACCCGACCTAGCGAAGGGAAAATTTAGTACTTCAACTTAGGCTATTTTGAGCACGAAATTTTTCAGAATTTACGTCTGCTTAGATATAAGTAAATAAAATGAATTTTGTTTTTACATCACAGCTCAGTCTTTGAATCTGTTTTGCTTTATTTTGCTCGACTACACTTGAGCCTGAAAATCTATCTAAGCCCTTTGAGAATATCTTAGTTGCTTTTACAATTTTTGAAGTTAGAATGCCGAAACCAGGGAATCAATCCGAATCGTATGTCGGTTCCGATTCTGGTACGTACCAAAACTCATGTTTCGGCAAAAAGGTTTTGGTTTTAACATTATTCGGTTCCGTATTGGTATCTAAATTTTTATTTCGGTATGTACTGGTAAAATATAATGAATAATAAATTACATATAAACTGTAGGCTAGGCTATTTTATTTTTGATGCATATTTTCCGCTTCCAATCATCAATATTGGGCTTAATTTTCAGAGTCAGAACTACAATCGCTTTTACATGCGTCATTTAAAATTTGATTAATCCTTTAGTTTTATCTTTGAGCTTAATTTACTCTCTATGAATTCTAGGATTTGCATCGCACGGGCTCCAATTTGTGCACTGGTCCAGCGGGTTCCATCAATCAGGCCAAATTAAAGCGTATACTGTTAGGTTATGCTCGCTACAATCCAGAGGTGGGCTATTGTCAGGTAAGTAGTCCTCGTAGTTCTCCTGTCCCTTTAATGAAAACTCTTTTGTTACTTTATTGGCAGGGTTTCAACATGTTGGGAGCCTTGATTTTGCAAGTCATGGACAAAGAGGAGGAGGAATCGATGAAGGTCATGATCTATTTGGTCGAGGGCGTATTGCCAACGGGCTACTTTTATGGCTCGATGGGTGGCCTGCAGGCGGATATGGGCGTCTTTCGAGAGCTCATGCAAACAAAGTTGCCGCGCTTGGCCAAACATTTGCAGCGATTGCAGGGTGGGCCCGTCGAGAATGCCTATGAGCCGCCTTTGACCAATGTTTTTACTATGCAATGGTTCCTTACCATGTTTTGCACTTGCCTGCCCATGTCTTGTGTTCTGCGCGTTTGGGATCTGGTTCTAATCGAGGGTAGCGACGTTCTATTGCGGACTGCTTTGGTGCTTTGGGGTCTACTCGAAGAGTAAGTAATAGCGGCAAAGGGAAGGGTGGAAAGACTAAAAATGTTTGCTCAAAATATAAACGAGAATTTGTGTCAAGGCTCGCGCAGCCCAAGCAAGGTTGATGGCATTTTGGCACAAGTTTTTATTCGCTTGGCAAATGCAATTTGCTAAACAAGAATTTAAGTGTTGAAATAGGAGAATCCGCTTTATATTACTTTTACATTTTCTTGTTTTCCGATCTTGTTTTTATTTTTGCAGCCTAAGATTTCTTTTCAATATATTTAATCTCTAATCGAAACTCAAGTTTCGGTATCTACCAGAACCGGAACTGACTTACGAAAAATATTGTTCAAATACTTACATATCTATGTCTATTCTCTTATCCGAACTCGCTTATAGACGCATTCTCTGTGCACGCACGGCTGATGAGTTTTACGGCAAAATGGGTTCGTTTTCGAGTGAATTGCTTAACGGACATCTCATCGACTCAAATGGCCTCATCGAAAAGATCGTTAAGCTGGGATCCATTCCAGACTTGCGTCAGCTAAGGGATAAGCACCTGTATAATATAGCTCCCTTGCGGCAGAAGCAGGGATTGCAGTAAGTATTTTGGTTACTGAAATTTAAAATCCACAGCAACTGGAGATTCTTTTTGACACTTACAGACTTTACTACGATGAAGAGGATACGCATTCAGATGAGGAACGCATGGCTGTGGCAACCGTCTGGGGATTGAACTGGGGCAGACGTGGTTCGGTGGGACCTGGAGTAACAGTTAGCAAGCAGCAAACGGAGCATAAGGATCGTTTGGCTTTGGATATTTCTCTTTTGAAGAAACAATACGATCGACTGCGTGAACGTCAGAAGCAGGCTCATGTCATACTGACCAGTGCGTGCTCCACCACATCGCGACAAGGCTCTACTGGCAATACGCAGACTTCGTTGCCGGTCAATCAGTTGCTTCTAGGACGCCCAGCTATAGTAACCAACAAAGGCAAACGGGTGAATCCCCCCTTAGGGGCCATACCTCCAGCTAGAAAGCCCTCACTACCAGCGGTATTGCATAGCCAACCCAAAGTGGGAGAGAAGCAACTGCGACGTGGAGAAACTCTGCTCTGGCGGGACACCGATGCCAGTCGTCGTCGACGCGACAGCCTGACATGGAAGGAAATCAAAGCGGATCGTGCGGCTCTGCTAAGGCAGGGATCAGAAATCGGCTCTCTTAAGACTCAAAAGCTACGCACGCGAATGGGTAAGAGTGATAGTTCTTCGTACAGTGAGGAAAGCGATGCCGAGCAGGAGACAGGAGAAGGAGGCAATGGCGGCTCTAGTACAGATACCAGTCTCTGTGACGACGATGATCCCAAATCTACAGAAAAAAGTCCAAAACGTAAGGCTAAAGCCGCACGAAAGCTTAAAGAGAAGCCTCAGACAACTGGCTCACGTGAGTCCAGCTTGGAGCGTCGACGACCCAAGTCTTGGGCACCCACTACCCATGAAATACCGTTCATGCTGATGGGCACTGAGAGTGGTGATGAAAAAGAATCATTGTCATCAACGGTGGTGAAGCAGGAGGACGAAGACAGTGCCACCGAAAGCGGTCGTTTTAGCTATGAACCACAACTGGACTGGTCGCAGGCAGCAGGTGATTTGGCCTGCGGTAGACGGGAACCCCTTCATCTGCAGGTGGAAACCGAAAAGCCAGGCACTACTAGCTTAGGTGAACTATCACCGTTGCCAGATATAGCTAGTTACCTGGACGTTAGTCCGCTTCCAGCGCCCAAGCCAGTCGTCAGCAAGGATAGTATCAAGGGTGAAGGGGAAGCTGAACTAGAATCTATCACCAAGCAATACGATGTTAGTGACCATGGTGTAACCAATCAGTATTTTGAGCGCGTTAACAGTGTAGAACGTCCCAGCCGATTGGAGCTAGACTACTCGCTAAACGAAGTGGAATCGAAACAGATGGAAGGTCCCACCAACCACGTACTCTCTCCAGAGACAGAGCCAGGCAGCAAAGTTCCGCAAATTCGAGATGATAATATTCCCGGCGAGAACAAAGATGACTATAAAGAGGTACTGAGTATGACGATAGAAGCGCCGAAGCCTTCTACTCCACCTGCAACCACAAGCCTTCGACAAAAGCGACGCGATCCCAGACGTAAAACATTGACCAGGTCTTCAACTATAGAGATAGAGGAACGTTTCCTGGCTTTGGAACGGCGACTTAGTCAGGAGCAGCCACCCCGTCAATGTGATAAAAAAGCCAAGCTCATACCCAGCACTGCTTCCTTAGAAGTGCGTTACAATACACTAGAGAAACAGCTTAGTGCTGAGAAGCAGCGAATGGAAACGGAACGAGTTCCCTTAACCCTACAGAAACAACAGAGCGCAGAGAAGCAGCGCCAGGAACAGGAAAACGCTTCCTTCAATCTAGAGAATACCTCCGTACTACAGCTGAGTGCCGAGTGTCAGCGCAACGAAAAAGAACTTGCTCCCTCTGCTCTAGAAAAACGGCTGAGTTTTGAGAATGAAAATGCGCTCTTCACCCTAGAGAAACAAGCGAGTGCCGAGAAGCTGCTCCAAGAGGAGGAAAGTTCTACCTGGATCCAAAATAAACAGCTTAGTTTTGAAAAGAAACAAGCTCACTCCTCCTTAGGGAAACAGCACAGGACCGAGAAGCAGCGGTTGGAAAGGGAATATGAGCCCTCCAACCTTGTAAAAGAACCAAGTCTTAAGAATGAAAATTCTCACTCCACTCTAGAGAGAGCGCTGAGCGCTGAGAAGCAGCGCAAGAGAAAGGAACATATACCCTCCACAGCTGATCTTGAAACCCGATTCAATGCCTTAACCAAACAGATGAGTTCTAGTGAGCCCAACTCCAAAACTCCCATTGATTTAACACATAAAGAAGAACCCGCAAAGGGAGAAAAAGGCACCGAACAAAAAGATAGTGGGATGCCAAATAAAGCAAACGAATCCGAGGAAACCAGCTCAGAACTGAAAAAAACGGCTTCAAAAACTGAGTCTTCTGACGAAATGGAAAGCAGAAAACCCCAGCGAGAAACCGAACAGCCGCGTCTTAAAAAATTGCCTTCAACCGCGGAACTGGAAGATCGTTTTAATGCCTTGGAACGTAAAATGAGCGTTCAAAAAAGTAGTCCCGCGAAAACAAAGAAAGAACCACCCGATGAAGAAGCAACTGGGGAAGAAAAAAAAGAAAGGAAGGAACCAAAGACAAAATCCGCAGTCAATGAGCACGAGCGTGTTGATGCTAATTCTTCTTCCGAAAAGGGACATAGCTTGAAAAAGGAATCAACGACAAAACCCGAAGAAAATAAGCCAGCGATGGCTAAATCTCCTTCCGAAATTGCTGACAAAGCAAATTCTGCTGAAAGTAAAGAAAATATAAAAGAAGACCTAGTAGATGAGTCTGTTATACGCAAAACGCCACCCTCTACAGAGGAGCTCGAAAAGCGTTACAATGCCTTAGAAAAACAACTCAGTACACAAAACATAGATTCAGAGCCAACAAAATCAGGTGCTCAGTCAACTCCAAAAAAAGTCGAGACTGAGAAAGAAGTACCAAGGTCAGAGCACCACTTTGAAGATAAAGTCAAGGCAGTGAATAAAGTCTTAACAACTGAGGAAGAGCATAAAAACGAACCTAAAGAAGAGACTACAGACCTTAAGAAATCAGAGGTATCCCAAGTAAAGAAGTCTTCCGAAATACCTCCCACAGAACTCACTAAACGAAGGGCCTCTGAACCGCCTTCCACTGAAGATTTGGAAAAACGTTATGAGACCCTGAAACGTCGCATGAGTAGTAAAAATAATTTTGCCGCTCCAAATGAAACGGTTAGTGAAGCTCTGGAACGGACCGAGCATGAAGTAATTTCAGAGATTGACGAAAAAAAACAGCCGCCACCCACCACGGAGGATTTAGAAAGCCGTTATGAGGCGTTACAGAGCAAGGCGAAACCTAAGACTCCTCCTAAGCAGGTGGATGTGGCCATTGAGGCGCATATACCACCGCCGCCACCACCACCACCAAAGCCCAAACCGCATACCGATCCGGCCATTCATCAACAACGCGCACTCATCGAAGAGTTACAAAGCAAAATGCAAACACAGTCGCTGGGTGAAGAGAATCTCAAGCCCAGCGAGATTAATCCACAGCGCAAGCGTCCACTCCAACAGCGACCTACAACCATGGGTGATGAGACCTCGGAAGCACCTGCAAACACCGCTTACTATAGATCGGGAAATTACGAACCCTGGCAGCAGCAGTCGCAGCGTATGGTTCGTCGTTTCTCCGATTTGCCCTCAAGAGCAGATCTGGAAAATCGTTTACAATTCCTGGAGAAGCAATTGTACAAGAAATTCTACAAGCAGCGCTGTGCAAGTGATTCCGAAGTTGCATCGAGGGCGAGCGATGATAGGCCCAGTACCTCAGCACGTCGAGCGGAGGTGCAGCTGGAGCAGCGAGTTTTAGCACTGGAAAAACAATTGAGCGAGAATAGTCTTAAATTGCTGGCCCCAGTAGATACAAGATCACCGCGTAGACTGAGTACCGACACCATCGATGCCACGGGTAAAGAGCTGGTGCGATATACACAGAACTTTGGTGAGGTGGAGGAGGCTGGAGGCGATGGTCACAAGCCCATTAATATCAGCATCAACATTAAAATGCTGCTCAATAAAGAGCAACAGAAATCAGAGCCTAGGCTATCCACGACCGAGGACTTGAAGCAAAGATTATTTCAATTAGAGCAGGAATTGCAGGAAGAACGAGCCAAAAATGGTACGGTCATGTCTGAGAACGAAAGCGATGCTGAGCTGGAAAAGCAGGCAGAGAAATGTGAAGAGAGCGAAGCTTGTCAGAAGCAGGAGAAGGATTGTCACAATCAGACACAAAAAATGGAGGAGAATATTGCGCCTGAAACAGTAAAGGAGACTAAGACCCTGGAGAACGAAGAGATCGCGCAAGCTGGTCAAGAGAAAGCTCTTAAGGATGATCAAAAAGAAGAACCAGAAACAGAATTAAAGGTAGAAGAGAAAGAGGAAACTGTAACTGAACCTGAGAATCCACCAATTCAAGAGGAGTCAACCTCTAACGATGTCCACTGCTCCACTGAGAAGTGCGAGGTGAACGATGAATCTGCAAAAATGATCATTAACACCGACGACTTGGTTCCTGTAGATGCCAACAACAAAACTGTAGTCCTTCTTATGGACAATGAACCCAGAGCTTCTCGTGTACGTCGTCTAACCAGAGCCAATACCGAGGAACTGGAAGGTTTGTTTCAGGCTCTAGAAAAGCAGCTCCTTAATCGAAATCTTATAAAGTCTGAAGATGGCAAACTTATACGTGCACCCGAGACAATACCAACTGCTGAGCAAGCAGAGCAGGCCCAGGCCATTAGTGCTCTAACTAAGGAGATTGAGGATTTTACCAGTGACAAACCAGAACCTAAATCTGAAGCAGAAGTAAAAAAAGAACTGCCAGTGGATAATTCAGATGACTATGATTGGGGACCTAACCCCGTCAAGCATCATTTGAAACGTAAAACGGTTTATCTACCATCCACCAAAGAGCTAGAGGCGCGATTCCGTTCATTAGAACGACAAATAAAATTGCTAGAGGATGTGGAGAAGATCGATGTAGAGCAGCGGTTGATCGAAATCGAACGCAAGATTAAGTTGCAGTACTCACTTTCACATGAAAAGGATCTAAATAAGTATCTAGAACTATGTGAAGGCAAGGGCTTGGATGATGATGATGAGCAAGTTCCAGAAGAGGATTCACCTCCTCCGGCCACACAACGTTCGCGTAGTCCCGCGCGTAAAGAGGCCTCCAAATCACCATATACTTCGCCCTCGCGTAAGTCTATTACCAAGTCTCCATATACGTCGCCCTCCCGCAAGGCCAACACAAAGTCACCCTATACTTCGCCCCCGCGGCAACGTCAGAAAACCCCACATACATCACCAGCTCGTACTCGCCGTCAGCCGCATCCCGGTGATCTACCCATCTCTGATGATCCAGAGTACAAATATCGTGTACTCGATCTGGTACGCTCCAAGTCCAAAGACAATCTCAGCAAACGCAAGAATGATCGCAACAAAAAATCGCCCATACATCCGCTTGAAATGCTGCTCGACCCGAGTCCGGATGACAGCGATATACCTACCACCGGAGAGTTAGAGCATCGCATTCGCCTTCTCGATGAAAAGTTAAAGTCTCCTGCTCGTCACAGATCACGATCACGCTCACGCTCGCCCACCATCGACGACATTAAGCGCCAGAAGATGTTAAACGAGCAGCACCGCCCAAGGACGCCGGTGCACAGTCTGGAACGCCTGGTCAGTTCGCCCAGCAAGCCAGAGCCACCCACTGCCGAAGAACTGGATCAGCGTATGCGGGCCTTGGAAGAGAAACAATGCTTTGATTTCAAGACTCAAAAAGATTACAAGGAATTCAATCGAAAGCTCAAGGATGTCGTTTCACCCTCATTGTCCTTTGAGGAGTTCAAGGCGGCCAAGTCGCGTGAACAGAGTCCTCGACGTCAGGGCGCTACCACACCAAAATCGGCCCTAAGACGTGACGAAGAGTTGCCCCACTACAGACCCACAAGCCCTAAGGTAATACGCTTTCGCGATGAGGATGAGGACTATTACGAGGACACCACACAGCGACTCAAAAGGCGACAGACCAGCGAACGAATGGTGGGCACAATTAAAATCGTCTTGCAATGTATTGAGCAGAATTCTAAAATTCTTGATCGTATTCTTAAGAAGACTCTTGCAGATCATCAACCAACGACAGCTGTTCGTAACTATAGCAGTAGCTCTGAGGGCCTGGACGCCTTGGGTAGTCGTCTGATGAGGGTAAGTGGGCATTTTTGTGCTGTTGCCACTCATCACCTAGTTTCATCTTTCAGGAAACCTCACCCATTACACGTACAGGCACCCATACGGGCGTGCCACTATGCACTGGAGAGAACATCAATGACCGACTGAGCTCCATCAAGGATACCATCAAGTCCATTGACACTCTGTGCGAGGAGAAACCCTATCAAAAGGAGAAATGCCAGCGCTACATTGACTCTCTGTTTTCCGACTCATTGCATTTTGCTAGCAAAAAGAGCTCCGTTGAGGATCTAACGCACAGTCGCAGCGAAAGTCGCGGACGTACCACACAACGAACCAGTGACTACAACTCACCCTCCATACGCATCACCTCAGAGCATCGTTCGCTGGGCTCCCGCGAGTCATTGAGGACGAGTCCGCTGCGTGGTTCCAGTCCCTCGCATTATCGCTCGCATAGGGATATCAGCAGGGAGTTATCACCGCGGCGTCGCCGCGAGGACGAGGAACGCGAGGAGCGGGAGAGTAGTAGGGTAAGACGTGATAATATGTTGCCAAATTATTTTCTCGATAATCGTAGCGAACTAAGTAGCGGAGGTAGTTTAACTAAGTTTCATAAAGTAGATAGACAACTAGAAGAAACGTGCTCCAAGTACGAAGCTGACGATCGACGCTCGGCCAGCAGAACACCGTTGAGCTCGCCATACGAAACCAGAACAACAGCCACACGCTACCACACAACAACATCAACAGCATCAGGAACTACAACAACCAGCGATAGTTTTCAAAAGCCCGTATCGCCCTACCGCCAGCCCTATGACCCATATCGGCGCTCGAATGCTGCTGCAACTGTTTATCAGCCAGCTAAGCTAGAGATACGCCATACGACCGTTACATCGACCTTCTACGATCGTTTCTTGACCGAGAAACAAATTGAAAAACAGTGTCTCTCACGTCCGCCCAGCCGTTCGCCTGTCATCTCACCAACGGCCACCTCCAAGAGCTATTCCGATCTTCCTGATACTCTGAATGCAGTGTCCATCTCCACCACCACCAGCACTACTACAACTACCATGTCCAGTAGTTATTCGGGCACAAGTAGTAATGCATTTTCTTTGCCCCGTAGCAACAATTCATATCTCAGTTCTGACACTGTTCTCACCACCACTAGCATTCCAACCGCCATCAGCACCACCACCCTTTCAAACTCTGTGGGTGTCAGCGCCTATGTACCCTACAAATTCACCAGCTCATTTCCCAATCGCCTTAGCGATCCCATTGCCACTTCTGGCATATCAAGCGGCAGCACTGGGGTCTATAATCCCATGATGACATTTACATTGCGCGAACCAATTCCACCACCATCGGCACCACTGTCAAGCACGAGCGGTCTATTGGGTCAGTATCAGTTAAAAAGTACTTTCAGTTCAAATTATATCTCGTCTACCACCAAATCTCCCAGTGATCAGGACAAGCTTTAGGAAAATCCAATTCGTTAACCAAAGGTTGTCATTAACATTGTGACGAAAAAACAGCAACAGAGGTGTGTACACAAAAACAAAATAATTGTTTCATATCCAAAGTTTATTGAGCAGAAAATTTTAGTTTAGATCCTCTAAGCATGGGTGGGGCGTGATTTCTGTTTAAAGGGAGTAAAGCCTCCAGATCCATATAAATAAAAAAAAATGCTGAGCTTTTGTCATTTTTCGAAACGAGTCGAAAACGTATATTTAATTTATAAACGATTTTATATTTTTCCTCGGTTTCTTGTTGCTTTGTGGTTGTCACCTCCTATTACTGTAGTTGCTAATCTTTATTGATTATAGCATTCTTAGAAACAATCGGTTGAAAAATGTATACTTATACGGACGGTGTTCTACGATTTGCATTCTAAGGGCCGATTTCTCTTCTTCCAGATAGCTACAATGTGTCAGATAAGCGCACAATTTACTCTGATATTTGTAACTTTATGTGACATATTGCTCTATGTAGAAGATGAGAAATCGGCCCTTAATGATGTAACTGAACTTTACTTTAATTTTAATTTTTAAATCGAACTACTTTGGTTTATGTTTTCTTTATAATACTTTTTTTGAAATTAATAAAACTTAAACCACGCTATCAGAGTACCAGACCGTACGTATTCTTCTTTTAAACCCTTCTTGTTGTGAAACATCTTTAAATGTCCCTGAAACATCTTTAATTTCGGTACGGAAGATTTTAGTAAGAGTAAAATTTGTGGGGGTGACTCAACAGTGACAGTTGCTAAAAAGTGTGCCAGTGATCTGGCAGTGACTTGACAGTGACTGAACAGTGTCTCGACAGTGACTAAACACTCACTTGAAAGTGATTCAACAGTTCTTCACAGTGACTAAACAGTGACTGGACAGTGAGTTGACAGTGACTTAATTTGACCTTACGGTGAGTTGCCATTGACTAAACCGTGACTCGACAGTGACTAAATACTGACTTGAAAGTGACTAAACAGTGTCTTGACAGTGACGAAACAATCACTAAACAGTGACAGGACAGTGACTTTTCAGTTACTAAACAGCGACTTGACAGTGACTTAACAGAATTAAAAAATAAAAAGAAGAACACAGCAGCCAGTAATTCTACTCCCTGCTTTCTTATATACCATTGAGATTAAGCCCTCAAGTTTACCATCATGTTTCACATCAAAGCCTCGTGAGTGTTAACGATACTCACACCTTTATATTTATGACAAAATGTAGATTTAAACAAAATTCAATTTTGAACTAGCACGGCGCAAACCGAAAATTAATTTAATTAAAAGTATCCTTAACGACTGCGACACTTGACAAAGTTTGTGGTTAAACATTAACTTAAAACGTGGAAAAATGCAGATATTCATAAATTAATTCACAATCCCTAGACCGTTGGATCGGCAACAATGTACAATATCTCTACCACGTACTCAAATACCCGTGCAACCATTTTTCATAATTAAGCATGTCTTCCTTATTAAGCAAGTCTTCTTTATTGTTGTATGGGAAACCCGCATGGTTTTTACCCGCAGCCCCCCTCATGTAACAGTAATCAAACTTTTTCGTGTACACACCTCTGTTAAAACTTATCAAGCTCAAACTCAAACCAATTACTTTATGCTAAACCAAATGTTACTCATTACAAATGACCCACAAAGCAATATACATATATTTACAACTAAAAACATCCATACATAAGTCGGCAGCAGTTTTCGATCGAAACGCCTCGAATTACTATATACGAACTTTAACATCAGATATATTTACTCTTCAAAATTTTAACCGAAACTCTTGCACCAAAAAACAAACATTTTGGCTTCTTGCAATTTACCTCATCTACATTCAAGGCACCAACCGATATGTATGATCATTTAGCAAAAGATTTTTTATACAATATATCTATATACATATACAAACCTACATATAAATGTTTAACTATCCAAACTATAATCAATGTAAAACTCAAGCATAACTGTCGAGTTGCGAGTAATTAAAGAATTTTTCTGCCTTTACTTAAACTAAAGTTAGCTAAATTCCTTCACAAAAATACAAGTCTATACTCTTATCTCTCAGTTAGCATTAAGACAATGCGCCTTTCTCAATTGTATTCGACAAAAGAATCTTCTTAAGAATATTACACACATACACACACACAGAGAGAAGTTTGTTTTTAAAGAGCTATACGGCAATGGGCCGAGTTAGTTGAAATGTTATATAATAATGTTCAATTGACTGAACAACGAGCCGTACAATTAGTTGATTAAACATTGTTATACACGAATAATTATACCATATTCCAATTATATTAAATACCAATTGCAGTTGTTGAATCTCAATTCCGCCAGCAAGCAAATGAACCCAAATCCAATTGGCTATAAAAATAATTATTACACCAGGCTGAGGAACAAAAAGTTAATCAAAACGATCAGAAAAATTTTATGACAAGCTTTTCCCCCATTTTAAGGAAAACTCTGCGATAAGCCAATTGTTAAGTAGTTAAAACCAAATGTTATGGCTTCAGTTGAGAAATGGTTTTAATTTTTTGCAATTTCTTGTTAAATATTTTGTGAAACGCTTTTAGTTATTGTTCAAAAAAATTGTCAAAAAATACTAAAAAATTTATTTTTGTTACAAATTGTTGAAAAAAAAGTTTTGAGTTTACAAATAAAAATTTAAATTCATTTGAAATGCCAAGATGGTTTTTTAATGCAAATTGGGGTTCCCTCCTGTAAATATCGAAGTTGGAATGTTCTTGCAGCCTACATAAGGCACAAAATGTGTAATTTTAACAGCGCTCGTAAATCAGAACTGCAGGGTTTTTCTGGAGACAGGATCCCCTTTAGTCGAAAGCTGTCCGTTTTATAGTCGGTCGCACAGAAGATGCACGTGGTGCTCTTCCTCAGCAGTTCTCCCGATTTATACTCTGCTACTATTTCCTGTTTCCAAACCTGTGGAAATGGCGCTTAAGAATTTTGGTCGAATAATGAACTTATCACATAGAAAAACGCCTATTTCCAAAATTTAGAAGAGATACAAAGAAATAACTCTTCACTAAATGGTAGCTACAACGTGCGAGCCAAAGCAAACTGAACTCAATAAACTAAGAACACAATGCATATTTTGGAATGAGTTTTCTTTAATTAAAATATTCACTAGCCGTCACTCATCAATGAAAAGTATAGTTTTCTTTAATATGCTCTTTTCACACACCCAACTGATCGGTTAAACACAGCGCGCTTTAGCAATATTTGGGTTTGACTAAAATGACGTACAAAATTTTAATCGCAGTTTTGTTAGGACTTGATAATAGATCATAAAACTGTTTTCAGTAAAATCTTAGCGGTTAGTTCTTCTATGTCTTCTATATAATCGAATTAGTTATACTAATAACGGATTTGATGAAGCTAACCTCAACGGTTAGCGGACCAAATATCGCAGATCAGTTTGAAAACGGATTATTTTAATGATGACCGAGTTTTGAAACCCTTAACAAAAAAGTCGTTCTCACTAAAACCCATTTTCTGGCCGTTCCTTTCTATGGCAATAACAAGAAAATCAGAATTATTTGGAAAAAAACATTTTTGGTCAAATCGCACGGAATTTCTTTGTCAAATG
Source organism: Lordiphosa clarofinis (assembly GCA_018904275.1). Lineage (NCBI taxonomy): Eukaryota > Metazoa > Arthropoda > Insecta > Diptera > Drosophilidae > Lordiphosa > Lordiphosa clarofinis. Next base: position 156,759 of record JAEIGQ010000246.1, read on the forward strand.
CCTAGGAAAAATATTCAAATAAACAAAAAGACTTTTTTTTCTACGAAGAAAAGCAATTGAGTGTTGGAAAAAGTGTTCTTTTAAATTTTTTTAAAATAAATTTACATATAATTCGACTTAGGTTTTGTTGTGGCATTTTTTTCTGATCCAGTATGAGCAGCTGTTCGAGCTTTTTTTGGGCGTCCAAAGTAATACAATTTATATATTTATACGGTCAATACTAATACCGTTTACTTCGACAACTTCCAACCTAAATGGATAAAAATGGCCGTAATGTATTAGTTTTCACCCGTATGCTTCAGATATTCCAATTTTTGGTCAGAAGCAAAAATAACGAGAAAGCCAAGCTTACTTCGTCTTTGCCGAAGTTTTTATACCCTTGCAAATGTTTTTATACATCAGAGTTTACGAACGTCAGCATTAAAACAAACAATTTTCTAAATAAAACCCACTTTTCGACCGATAGTTCCTATGGCAGCTATAAGATATAGTCATCCGAATTTGACCAAAACTTCCAAATCTGTGTAAAAGCGTATAAAACTAATAATTGCTGAGGCGGGAGGCGTTTACATTAAAAACAAAAAAGTTTTTCTCACAAAGACCCACTTTTCGACCGATAGTTCCTATGGCAGCTATAAGATGTAGTCATCCGATCCGGTCGGTTCCGACATATTAGCAGTGTGCAGTAAAAAGAAGACTCTGTGCAAAGTTTCAGTTCGATAGCTTTAAAACTGAGAGACTAGTTTTCGTAGAAACAGACAGACGGACAAAACTCAATCGACTTTGCTCGTCGCCCTGATCAGGAATATATATAGTTTATAGGGTCGGAAATGAATATTTCTATGCGTTGCAAACTTCTGGGCAAAATTATAATACCCTTTGCAAGGGTATAAAAATGTCGGAAAAGAAAGGTGAGCGTAAAACTTGTTTGCAGAGCTTTCATGGGGAAAAATAAATTACATTGATTAACACCGTAGAGGCAAAGATAAGTATTTGGGACCTCACCAAAAAAAAAATAATTTTGTTGGAGTTGACATGGAGAAAGATCTGCATATCTGGGCCAATAGCAGCGACAGTAATACTAAGTTTTTTAAAATAAAAACAAATATGTATTATTATTTTTATAAGAATATATATTACAATTTTGATTGATCTTGTACGCCACTAGATTCGTATTGCGTCTGGAGAGGGTGTTTGGTTTTTGGCGCCAATTGCTGTTCCAACAATTCAAAGAGGCAAATAAAACTGTTGGCGCTTATATGGATTTTTTGTCTCGATTATTGTGGGAAAGTACGTCCCGAAACGGGCATGATGACGAGGGACATCATAACGGACCTGACAACTATGCGGACCCCAGTCCTTACCCTCTGAACTAAGCCTCGGGCTTGCTGAGTTTTAAATTGAGTCTCGACGCGGAGTTCAGTATTAACCGGGTAAGATCAGCAGAGGTTGTAGTTGAACGTTGCGACTGTTTGGTTTTCAAATGGGTATCTGGGAGGTGCTAGTCGGGGTACAGGGTACCGTGATTTTAACGTATCTATTGAACGTGCCATTCTGTGTGAAGTACATTAGATTTTACAATCCGTCTTCGCATTATCAGAAAACTCATATTGGTGTTTGCTTTTGGCATCCTGATCTTTCTTTTCTGTCTTCTCTTCCTAAACGATTTGTGCGGCAAAGCATTTTTTTATTGATGCTTTCAAATCCTCCTCAATTTTTGTTTTTGGCTATCTCAGCACTTTATTTTGTTCTTAGGATCCACTCGCGCAATAAATGACTTTTCTCCCAGTTTAGAGTACTTCGTACCGTGCTTAATGTCAAACGGTCACACTGCACTATTCCCTATGATTTGCATGCATTTAAGTTTTGTTAAATGCTTTTTTTTTAATTCAGTGATATTTGGAAGACTCAAGTTAGCGGCGCCATGGAAATTTCAGTCTGTCTGAGTTCAACTTTTAAATAGCAGAAAAAATATAATCTTTTAAATGCATTTCGACTTTTTTGTAACGAGTTATGAGATTCACCGCACTTTTCTCAAGGCCTCTCCGAAGATTTGCTGTCACGGACTTACACAGGCATGTTCTCAATTCCACTTCTTTTTGAAACGTAAGTCAAACCCCATGTATGTTATAGTCGGGCTTGATCGACTTTCTTTCTTGTTTTAAAAAAATATCGTGTTACCTTAGGTCAGAGGTTCCCAGCCACAGCCCCTGGGGCACGAATATACTCGCCGATTCACACCGAATGCTTGCCAAAGACATGCTTCTCTGTGTGTTAAAGAGGGACACTCACATTTTCGCGCTCCCTTCTTAAAAAACCCTGACATTGGTACTTCCACTTTTGCGATTCACATCTCATTGTCAGTTTTGTTCCGACGGACGCCGATAAGCTGTGAAATCTCTCATAACGCTTCTACTAGAAAAATTTGCGTTCAAGTTAGGGACGTTTGTCTGTCCGTCAATTTAATGATAAGCCGAGAGCTGCCTAGCTGGCTTTATCAGCCGAATTATGAGATTGGATTGAACAGTCTTGAATTGAAATCCGTGTGGTGTGGACGTGTCTAGAACTGGTAACATGCAACGTTTATTAAGTAAAAGTAGCTGCAGTCTTCTGCTAAAAGGTCACCAACGTTACCTGGCCACCATACCAGTGGAGGATGTACTGTTCCCCACCAAATCGGATTTTCCAAGTCGTCATATTGGACCACGCAAAACTGATGTGGTGGCCATGCTGGATACTCTGGGCTTTAAGGTAGAACACTTTCTTTTTTGATTTGACAACCAACGATATTTTAATTTTAATACCTAAATTTTAGTCCCTGGCGGAGCTCACCGAGAAAGCTGTACCCCAGAGTATACAATTAAAACGGGAACTCAATCTAGACAAACCTTTAAGTAAGTAGCCAAAAATAAACACAAAGCACTGTTGTACACTCAGAAAAAAATCAATAATTTTAAACTTACACTAGGAAAATCGAGGTCATACCTAAATTTGGTGTGTCATTATTTTCTGAGTGTAGGGATCACCCCCTGGCGTGTTTTTGTCACTGATAGCGATAAGCTAGGGTTCAGTTAGGTCCACCGTCTTATCACTAGCCTGACAACAATTTTCCACTCACACACTTACAGATGAGCACGAGCTGATACGTCGCATACGCGACATTTCATTGAAGAACCAATTGTGGCGCTCTTACATAGGCATGGGCTACCACAATTGTCATGTACCGCACACTATTGTACGCAATATGTTCGAGAATCCAGGCTGGACAACACAATATACCCCATATCAACCAGAGATAGCCCAAGGACGCTTAGAGTCTCTGCTGAATTATCAGACTTTGGTGTCAGAGTTGACTGGTTTGGATGTGGCTAACGCGTCACTATTGGACGAGGGCACGTCAGCGGCAGAGGCCATGTGTCTGGCTACTCGTCATAATAAGCGCAAGAAATTGTATCTATCCAACCGAGTGCATCCTCAAACATTGTCTGTGGTAAAGACGCGCGCCGAGGCATTGGAATTGGAAATAGTGGTGGGACCCATAGAGCAGGCAGATTTACCCAGTCGCGATTTGGCTGGTATATTGCTACAGTATCCTGATACCTATGGAGATGTTAAGGATTTTGAGGATATTGCCGCTTTAGCTAAGAAGAATGGAGTAAGTTGAATTGGGTAAAGGAAGTGGTAAGCTGATATAGTAAAAAAAGAGAATTTTGTATTTAAGTTAAGTAAGAAATTACATAATTTAAATGCAAAATTCTCACTTAAGGTAGGATTCATTCAGTACATTTCGAGATTTTAAAGGCCTTACTCTTAGCCCAATCCCGATTTTCTCTGGAAACAAAAACTTCTATACTTTAAATATGTACAAAATATTCTTCAGTTGAGTCTTTAAAACTCTTAACTAACTAATGATACTCACCAAACGTAAGTACTAAAATAATAAACAAAATTATCCGCTATTAAGATCAACACTCAAAAAAATCGATCCATAAAGGCTAAAATCAATTTCAAGCAGTAATGAAAACTGGATATTCACAGTCGAAAAAGATTGATTAGAATCCCACTTGTTTTAATCATAAAAAAATCTTAAACTATTCCGCGGTAATCTCAATAAGATTAAAGTAAGCAAAAAATTTGAGCTTCCTTGGCGGGATAATTTTTTATTAAAGGGTCTAGACCGATAAGGGTAGGGGTGCAGCCTAAAGTCTTTATTATTGGATAGACTACTTAAAACAAACTGATTTTACCCAATGTTGGGTTATTTTTATGCCATGTCCTTGAGATATCGTCTTAAATTCTTTTTTGATAACCATTTTTATACTCTGTACCAAAGGTAAGCCTAGTATATTAAGTTTGTACAAAAGTACGTAACAGGAAGAAGGAATCATTTCCAAACCTTAAAAGTATATACATTCTTGATCAGCATCCACAGCCGAGTCGATGTAACCATGTCTGTATGTCCGTATTAACAAACAGATCTCAGAGATGGTAATAAACTTCTTATACTTGCTGGTCAAGTTTATTTACAATTTTTGCCACCCATTATGCCCCCTCCCGCCACCCGAAATTGGAAAAAAAACGTCATATCTTCCACAGTTTTGTATATAGAGGGTTCTAGAGATAGTAATTAGCATTATGTATTGATTTGGCAAAGAAATGATATAGATCGAATGAGCGGCCCCCTCCCGCCACCCGAAATTGGAAAAAAAACGTCATATCTTCCACAGTTTTGTATATAGAGGGTTCTAGAGATAGTAATTAGCATTATGTATTGATTTGGCAAAGAAATGATATAGATCGAATGAGCGGTTCTCAAGCTATGAGCAAAAAAGACAAAAAACGTGAGACATTGCAAATTAACTTAATTTTAAGCACCTAGTGAAAATACTTATAAAAATTACTATTTTTATACCCGTTCTCGTAGAGTAAAAAGCGTATGCTAAAGTCGCGCAAATGTATGTAACAGGCATAAGGAATCATTTCCGACTATATAAATTATATATTTTATTTATATACCTTATGGAGTCGGAGATGCTTCTTTCTGGCTGTTGCATACACTTGAACAATTTAAATATACCTGTGTTCATAAGGTATAAAAATCAAGTTAAAGCCATCTCTAAGTTCGACTAACATCGATATTCCCTTATCTAAGAATAAAGTCATCATATCAATCTAGTTTTGAAGTTAAAGAATTCCGTAAACTTCGCATAAGATCTTTTAGGACACATTATTAATAAAGATTGATTCATATTCAATTTTATTAAAATTTTAAAAATTTTAAGACGCGTAAAACTCAAATTCTTGCATAATAAAATGTGGGTTGTCATTTTTTTCTGAGCCATAGATCAGAAATAAAAGTGATGGCTTGATATGGTAAAATCATATAGTACTTAATACAAGATATTCTATAATTGAACTAAGACGCGTATTCAGGAATTTGTGGAGATACCTTTAATATAAAAGTATTAATACACTTGAAAAGTGCTCTTAACATCGGTCATTGTTGTTTTTAAGCTTAGCTGCGACGTTTGGTTTAATTTCCGAAGCGAGCTTTTTCAAGAGTATCTTATCTTCGGCACAGACGAAGTTAGCTTGCTCGTTTTAATTATGTGAGTAATGTTAAGGGTCGATCTTAAATTAAGAAATAGTTCAGACAATTTAAGTAAAGCCTCGTATGAAATTTTAGGCCTAAATTCCATCCTGACTTCCATTGACTTTTTATAAACTTTGTATATTTGCGCACTTCTTTTAGACTTTGGTGGTGGTGGCCACGGACTTACTTTCTCTTACTTTACTACGTCCACCGGCTGAGTTTGGAGCCGACATAGCCATCGGCACCTCTCAACGTTTGGGTGTACCTCTGGGCTATGGTGGACCACATGCGGGCTTCTTTGCTTGCAAACAGAGTTTGGTGCGTCTGATGCCGGGTCGGATGATTGGCGTAACTCGTGATATGGACGGTAATGATGCATATCGCTTGGCCCTGCAGACCAGAGAGCAGCACATTCGTCGCGACAAGGCCACTAGCAATATCTGCACTGCTCAGGCTCTTTTGGCCAATATGTCGGCCATGTATGCCATATATCATGGTCCAGAGGGTCTTAAGGCCATAGCCAATCGGATTCATCACTTTACCCTGACCTTGCAGACGGGGCTGCTGCAGACTGGCCATGAAGTGATTAATAAGAACTTCTTTGATACATTACACGTGAGACTTGATTTGGGAAAACTTTCTCTGGAAGATCTACGCGAGCGTTCGGAACATAAACGCATTAATTTGCGCTATATAGATGATGGTACCGTAGGAGTAGCTTTGGATGAGACAGTCAATGTGACGGATGTCAACGATTTGCTGTGGATCTTCAAGACAGAAACCACAGTGGAGGAGCTGGTAGCACGCAAGAATGTGCTAAAGAATTCCATTGAAAGTTCGAAATTCCTTAGAACTTCTCCCTATCTGCAGCATCCCATCTTCCATAGCTATCACAGGTGAGTAATTAGGCAATAAAACTGCTGTCACACGGTTGTCTTTCCAAAGACGAAACATTTCACTGAGTCATGAGAACGAGATCATTTCATCGACGAAAATATCCTAAGATGGGTCACTTTTTTTAGTCATCGGTGAAACGCCTTCAGTAAAACATTTGAATTGCTTTCAGTTTTTTCTCACTAACCCTATGATCCGGTAGTTCAAAGAAAGTAGTAATGTAACCCTTCCATACACTTTTCTACTCCTTTAGTGAATCCCGAATGGTGCGTTATCTCAAGAAGCTGGAGAACAAAGACATTTCCTTGGTGCATTCAATGATTCCACTGGGCTCTTGCACCATGAAGTTAAACTCCACCACCGAGATGATGCCCTGCTCTTTCCGTCATTTCACCGACATACATCCCTTTGCTCCTGTGGAACAAGCTCAGGGTTTCCATCAAATGTTCAATGAACTGGAACATGATCTGTGCGAGATAACCGGCTATGATAAGATCTCCTTTCAACCAAATTCTGGTGCACAGGGAGAGTATGCCGGTTTGCGTGCCATACGTAGCTATCATGAGCATCGCCAGGAGGGGCATCGCAACATCTGCCTGATACCCATTTCAGCTCATGGCACAAATCCTGCTTCAGCTCAAATGGCCGGCATGAAGGTGGAACCCATAAGGATACTTTCGGATGGTTCCATTGATATGGCTCATTTACGTGAAAAGGCGGAGGAGCATGCTCATAATTTGTCCTGCCTGATGATTACCTATCCCTCTACCATGGGCGTATTTGAGGAGACTGTGGCCGAGATTTGTACACTGATTCACAAGCATGGCGGTCAAGTCTATTTGGATGGAGCAAATATGAATGCCCAAGTGGGATTGTGTCGTCCTGGTGATTACGGCAGTGATGTGTCCCATTTGAATCTGCACAAAACTTTCTGTATTCCTCATGGAGGGGGTGGCCCTGGAATGGGTCCCATTGGCGTGAAAGCTCACTTGGCTCCCTATCTGCCGGGGCATCCGGTCATCAGTCCTTTGAGCAGTGAGGAGCATAGCTTTGGTGTGGTCTCAGCTGCTCCATTTGGTAGCTCAGCCATTTTACCTATTTCCTGGTCCTATATCAAACTCATGGGCAGCCGGGGACTTAAGCGTGCCACCCAAGTGGCCATCCTTAATGCCAATTACATGTCCAAACGACTGGAGCAACACTACAAGACTCTATACAAAGCGCCCAATTCGCAATTAGTGGCCCATGAGTTTATTTTGGACATCAGAGATCTGAAAAAGACGGCCAATATTGAGGCCGTGGATGTGGCCAAACGTCTGATGGACTATGGTTTTCATGCACCGACCATGTCCTGGCCGGTGGCTGGCACTTTAATGATTGAGCCCACTGAATCCGAGGATAAAGAGGAACTGGATCGATTCTGTGATGCCATGATATTCATTCGCGAAGAGATTACCGAAATTGAGGAGGGTCGCATGGATAAGGCTGTAAATCCCTTGAAGATGTCTCCGCACACACAAGCTCAGGTCATTTCGGATAAGTGGGATCGCCCATATACACGCGAGCAGGCTGCTTTCCCAGCGGTGGGTTATACGAGTAAAAGTACATAGTTTTGAGATTTTAATCCCTTTTTTTGTTTTTGTAGCTTTTTGTCAAACCCGATGCTAAGATTTGGCCAACAGTGGGAAGAATCGATGATGCTTACGGTGATAAGCATTTGGTCTGCACTTGTCCACCCATTCTACCCGATTTGTAAGACACCATAAATGAGACTTTTTTAATAAACAAAAATTTTGAAAAAAAAAATAACGGTATTCACTTACTTCATAAAATTCTGTAAGGAATTCAACGGAATTCTTTAAGCGTTTCTTAGAAATCACAAGTCTTACCAATTCCGATAAATCGGATTCGGAAACAGGAACACGCCTGAAAAGTAACTTTTTTCAAATATCCACAATAAATCATTCAAATTTGATCTAGAGATTTTTGGCTCGGTTGGATTGCAAAACGTTTCGGTTTAACAGAGCTTCAAGAGATTTCATTTTCTTATTTGAAAATCTAGTTTGAAGGTTTGTATCCAAGATAATAATCTCATCAAACAGGGTCGCATCTCTCGGATTAAAAATTTTCCAATATTAAGTTATGAGATTATTTGATGTTTAATTAAAATTTCTAAAACAGCTATCTATATATATTAAGGCTACTGTATACCTTCAGGTATCATTTTTTAAAGGTTTACAACAAATTAAATTACTTAAAAACTATAAGTGGTATTAAGAAGCAATCTTTTTAATTCGATAGGTAATCGGTTAAATTAAATTTAGAAACTTTTGTGCTTGTTGTTGTATTTCTGTTGAAAGTTCACCAAAAATTTAAAACATAGGCCCATGGTGGCAAAAAATTTTTTTGAGAACGGATGATCTGAATTTAAAACTGAAGACGGGGTTTTGTTAAGAATTAATGTAATTCTGGTGTGAACTGTGGTATTTTGGATCGTTCAATAAATGGCGGAGTTATGGGGATTCAAAGTCAAAATTTTGAAAATCGACTTTTTTTCCTCACTGTGTTTGGTCCTATCTCCGTTATTTGTTGGTCGATCAAAAATATCCTAGTTCACACCAGAATGGTGGGTATTAGGAGCAATTTAAAAAGAAAAGAATTTAAAAGTCGGTCAAAAAGGTTCTCTTTAAATCTTTGCAATCATTTTGGAAAAAGTTGTTCCGAGATAATTGCATTTAAAGTTTCGACATCTGTTTTCAATGAAATAAAAATTATTTTTAATAAATGTAAAAATTGAATTTGGTTCATTTGGTTCAAAGAGTACCTGTTGATCGATTTTCAAACTCTTTCCCTTAAATTGCTCCTAATACCCACCATTCTGGAGTGAACTAGGATATTTTTGATCGGTCAACAAATAACGGAGGTAGGACCAATGCAATGGGAAAAAAGGTCGATTTTCGAAATTTTGACTTTGAAACCCCGTAACTTCGTCGATTATTGACCGATCCAAAATATCCTAGTTAACACCAGAGTTACATCACTTTTTAACAAAACCCCGTTTTCAGTTTTAAGTTCAGATGCCTATGTTTTAAAGTTTTGGTTAACTTTGAACAGAAATTCAACAACAACCCCAAAAACAACAACAACAACAAAAATTATTAAATTTAGTTTAACCGATTACCTATCGAATTATAAAAACCGCTTCTAAATACCACTCATAGTTTTTGAGAAATTTAATTTTTTGTAAACCTTTAAAAAATGACACCTGAAGGTATACAGCAAGGCATACTAAACAAGGTAGGCTCACTCGCTCTCTCAGAACTCCGTATATTTGTGTCAAAGAGAGCGAGAGCGAGAGAGTAATATATTTCAAATACAAAGCCTACTAAGCTACTAAGTAAAACACAAAAAATTCGTCCGCGGAGATGCTTTGCTTACAACACCCAGCGGCGCAGAGCTCAACGTGCTCTGTGGAAAATATGCATTACGACTGTCGAAAATGTAATGCAATACAATCGCTGCTTTTCGTTAGAGAAATAGTAATCGGAAACAAACAGACTGCGAACAATTTGCATTACAATTTTAAAAATAATGTACGCATTCGTAATGGGAAGTTCGGCTCTGGCATACATCCTTATTACCTAGTAATGCAGGTTGTCGGCAGCCCGCTTACAAAGCGGCCATGCACATGGCAAAGTAATGCAGATTGTATGCGATTATTTCCTTCATACTGCTGAGTTCTGAGTACTGAGTAACGCGTTACGTTTTCAACAGTATGAAGGAAATAATCGCATACAATCTGCATTACTTTGCTTATGTCCCTTATGTCGCTCCATGCATGACATTGGTTCTACAGAGCGTGCCTTATGTCGCTCCATACATGGCATTGGGTCGAACGAGCGTCGCTTATGTTGCTTCTCTGCATGGCATTGGGTCGAACGAGTGTCGATAAAGTCGCACCATGCATGTCATTGGGTCAAACGAGCGTCGTTTACGTAGCTTCTCTGCTGGCATTGCATCGACCTAGCGGGCCTGGAGAGTCGTTAACGTATTGAGCGGACATCCCCTTGCAAAATACGTCAGTCGAGCTCATTGTGAGGGAAATAAGCGTGCGTCGACGACTGTCACAATATCGTCGCCGGAACGTTGATATAGCGTCGGACGGCCGTACTAGAGGGTAGCAAGTAAAATGCCTGTTGTCTGGAGAGAGCTCTCTTGTTTACTAACACAAGCTCACTTTTTTTTCCTCTCCATTTGGCCGCCTCTGGTCTATATACGTCAACCCAGCGTTGCTCTTTGAACGGTGATGAGTCGTGACGCCTGTCAAAATTGTTAGAGAGAGAGGGAGAGAGGCGCACGCTCTAATTTTTTTCCTCTCTTGGGTTGAAGGAACGTCGCTTATGTCGCTCCATGCATGACATTGGTTCTACAGAGCGTGCCTTATGTCGCTCCATACATGGCATTGGGTCGAAAGAGCGTGCCTTATGTCGCTCCATACATGGCATTGGGTCGAAGGAGCGTGCCTTATGTCGCTCCATACATGGCATTGGGTCGAACGAGCGTCGCTTATGTTGCTTCTCTGCATGGCATTGGGTCGAACGAGTGTCGATAAAGTCGCACCATGCATGTCTTGGGTCGAACGAGCGTCGTTTACGTAGCTTCTCTGCTGGCATTGCGTCGACCTAGCGGGCCTGGAGAGTCGTTAACGTATTGAGCGGACATCCCCTTGCAAAATACGTCAGTCGAGCTCATTGTGAGGGAAATAAGCGTGCGTCGACGACTGTCACAATATCGTCGACGGAACGTTGATATAGCGTCGGACGGCCGTACTAGAGGGATGCCTTGGGTATACAGTACCCTTAAACGAGAGCGTAAGTTAAAGTCGGCTCTAACCGACTTCGATATACCCGTTACTCATGAAAAAACATGTTGAACAGTGTTCTGCGTTCCTTAGTGTGACCATCCGAAAAGTATGCAACATTTTTTAGGTAGCGGGGACATGTCTATATCCACTCGGCTGTTGATGCTGATCAAGAATATATATACTTTATATGGTCGGAAATGATTCCTTCTGTCTGTTACATACATTTGCACGACTTTAGTATACCCGTTTTACTCTACGAGTAACGGGTATAAAAACGTGCGAAAATGGTAAAAAAAAAAAAAAACCACGAAATTTGCAAAATTTTCGAAATTTTCGACTGTGATGAAACTTTGGGGCATGGACTATGTACACAGATAATTGATTACCTGGAGTTGACTGTACTTCGGAGCGTGCGCGCACCGACTGGTTTCGGTAGAGGGCGTTCCTAGCTAAAGAACGAGCGGCTGGTCCGTTGTCTCCGAGCACCTGGAGAGTCAGGACAGGCATTTTCTCGCGACGTTTTTCTATGAGTGGTGGAAGCCGAAAATGCAGCGTTCGTTAGAGCAGAACAACGCGATTGAATTCTGTGTGAAACTAGGTAAATATGCGACAGAGACGTTTGATATGATCAAGCAGGCTTACCCAGATGCTGCTTAAACAAGAACTGGTGTGTTTTGGTGGCACAAGGCCTTTTTGGAGGTCGTCGATGAAGACCATGCTGGAAGACCTTCGACATCGACAAACACCGACAATGTGACTCAAACAAAACACTGTCGGAGATATGATATAGTATAACATAAACTTGATCCGCCTGCATGTATATTACCATCTCGACTCGGCTGCTGATGCTAATCAATTATAGACAGTTTGTGGACTTAAAAAGTAATTTCTTAGGTACCAATGGGGTTTATCATTAAATAGAACCCGCAGCTAAATTCTCTGCATTAGACCAGATATGTCCAGGCGTGGGGAGGGCTTGCGCCACGAAAGCAATCTGCTTTTCACAAGCCTTAACCGTGCCTACCTGTATACGATTCTTGCTGTGCACGGCTCTTTTGTTTAATATGCCAATTTCAGCTCATTAAAAAATAATAACAACCACTTGCAGCCCACATCTACTCAGTATAGCTCAATTTATTTTTAAGCTAGATAACAGTATTCAGAGACCGTTAATATTTGCGAAAAAATTTTGATACATGGATGTTTATATATATTTGCATTTTAAGTATTTAAAAATATTATTTGAATCTGGCGCCAAATCAAAATTGAGTCTACTTTTAGGGGCAATTATGTGAAAGCAAACATAAATATGTTAGCACACTAAAAAAAAATACTAGATTGTCTATGTGTACTCAGAAAATCGCGCATAACTTCGTAAATCGGTATCCAAATTCATTGGGACGTTCGACGGAGAATTAAATGGGCTTTTATTACAAACTTTAAGGAAAAATCGCATAGAATAAAATAGTTAAGCCAGTGATGGTCAAAGTACAAATTTCTCAACAAAAAGTTGAAAATGCAAGATCTGTAAGCCGCATTTCTCAGCCATCGAGTTAAATTAGTCAAACCATTGATTATAATGTTTTAGATCCCTCTCGTGGCTATCGGAATTGATAAGGTTATGAGCAATCAGACGGTCCATTCGCGAGTTATATTTATTTAAGTGAGGTAAAAAAGCAAAAAGCGGTTTTTGGACCATAACTTTTGATTTTGGGGGTGTTAGGAAAAAACCAAGTATGAGGAAATGCTATACTGGACCTGCTCTACAGCGTGTGCTAGGTCATTTCGAAAGTATATTTTGGCTGTAACACTGTGTTATTATATGAATTAAACCTAATAGTGTCGGAAATGATTCCTTTTCCTTGTAACATACTTTTGCACAAACTTAATATTCTTCGGTACAGAGAATAAAAATATTCTGCGCCAGTCATGAAACATAGTTCGGCAACTCTCAACCTGCTTTTTTGCTACAGATGGCGCAACCATATAAAGAAGGCGCCAGCTGAGGTTGAGTGAAAAGCAGATTTTAATAAAAAAAAATAATTCAATATTTACAGAATCATTTTCAGTATTAATATTTGTATCACTTGCAAATCTATATTTTACGAATACCCATTTGGGAGTGTCCTGAAAATCTATAGAGATTTTGACCTCGGTTGGTTCGCAAAACGCTCGAACAATCCGTCGGTGTCACAGAAGTTGGAGAGATTTCATTTACTTATTTAAAAATCTAGTAAGAAGGTTTGTGTCAAAGATAAATTTTACCAAATGGTTCGACTCTCAAGAGACATGCAACCTCTTAGGTTAATTTTAAACCCTTTTTATTTTCTGTAAAATCATAAAGGATCAGGCAGGCTAAGCGCTTTTAGGTCATTCTCTGATTCTAAATTTTTAGCAACCCAAATTCAAAATTCGCCCGAGATCAGGTCAACCCTAAAGATGCCCCCCAAAGTAGATTGTAAATGCCGGAGAAAGCGGGAGGCTTATGTTCTTGTTCTTTATGTGGGTGGTACCATTGGTATGATGAGAAATGAGGCGGGAGGTAAGTAGCTCAATTTACAAATGCCAACTCTTTTTCTCTCCTCCTATATTTGCAGTGCTGGCACCCATTGCTCATGAGCTGTCCAACCGTCTACGTGAGTATCCCAACTGTCATGATAAACGGTATAAACCCAGCAATACGGAAGATGTGGAACCACCTCTGGTGCTGCCTTATGTGGAGGGTGCACCGTATCGTGTAGTTTACGATCTGGTTGAGTACTCGCCTCTATTGGACTCCAGCTGCATGTCCATGAATGAGTGGATACGCATAGCTGGGGATGTAGGTGTATGTACATGAATCTTTAAACGAGAAATTGTTGTCCCTCCGATGAAGGAATCCCTCTCACTTATAGAAAAATTACAAGCGCTATGATGGCTTCGTGATACTCCACGGCACTGATACGCTAGCCTATACAGCCTCCGCCCTGTCGTTTATGCTGGAGAATTTGGGCAAACCTGTGGTACTGACTGGAGCTCAGATTCCCATCTTCGAGACCCGCACTGATGGACGGGATAACTTCCTAGGCTCCTTACTACTGGCGGGCAATTACAACATTCCCGAGGTGATAGTCTACTTCGGCAATCGAATTCTGCGTGGCTGTCGCACGACCAAGATCAGCTCCGACTCTTTTCATGCCTTCGATTCGCCAAATCAGCCGCCGCTGGGTCAAACGGCCATCAATATTGAAATTAACAGTCGCCAGATATTCCGACCCTGCAATTTGGGTGACTTCGCTGTTCATTCTGTTTTGGAGAAAAACGTGGGCATCTTGCGATTCTATCCAGGAATCACGAAAACTGTGGTCCGGGGATTCCTCAGTCAGCCAATCAAAGGTGTGGTACTTCAGAGCTATGGGGCTGGCAATGTGCCAGTGAGCCAAGAAGAAGTACTGGACGAACTGAGAGAGGCTGTGGATAGGGGTGTCCTGGTGGTCAACATAACGCAGTGTCCGAATGGCATCGTGTCGCCCATTTATGAGACCGGTAACGTTTTGCTGGAAATGGGTGTGATTCCGGGCTATGACATGACACAGGAGGCTGCATTCACCAAACTGTCTTATGTCCTGGGTAAGCCAGAGTGGGATCTAGCCAATAAAAAGAAGGTGATGCTGCTAAGCATACGCGGTGAATTGACGACGAACAAAATAGCCAAAATTAATGACATCGATCTGATCGAAGGTGTAGCTCGTACTCTTCATTTGTCCAGCTCCAAGGAACGTGAGCAAATGTCCTCGACCTTTTTCCGGCTCTCGTGGCGGCTAGCGTTATGGAGGGAGATGTACAGAAGCTCAGTGATCTTAAGGAATACGGGGCCGATCTTTGTGACTCCAATTGTGATGGTCGTACGGCCCTTCATCTGGCCTGTTACCTGGGAAAACTTAACTGTGTATGCTACCTGATACAGGTAGGCTGTTCGGTGAATGCTCATGATCGCTTTAATCGCACACCGCTCCACGAAGCCATCGATACGGACAATCATGACGCGATTGTGGTCTTGCTGAATAATGGAGCTGTCATCAAGGATCCACCCGAGGTGCAGGCAGAGTTGCTCCGTGCCCTCACAGAGCGGGGCAAGATCAAACGGCTGGAATCGTTTCGCATGGCCGGTGCGGATTTAACATTGGCTGATCGCACTGGTCGTACAGCATTGCACTATGCATGCCAGTTGGGTAGTCATGAGGTAGTCGAATACCTTTTGCCCTATTACACCAATCGCTTTATCAAAGATGAGCTGGGCATGACACCCATTGATTATGCCAAGGCAGCCAATCATGAGCATATTGTGACGCTATTGCGGGTCAGAGAAAAGCCGGAAAATGTAGACCCGTGTTCTCTTTAAAATTAGAAAATATATTTTCAGTTTGGTGAATACAGAAATATTTTTTTGGGAAAAGGCTACCTTTATATTTTTAAGCAAATATATTCACTTTAGAATTCACTCGAAGATGAACAATGAAAATATGAGAATAGTGTATTACATTAGATTACCGATAGCTAATCGCAAATAAAAGAGTAAAAGTGTTGTGACTACTACAAAGTGCTCATCACTACTTAAGGGCACGCCAAATGGCAGAAGGTTGGAGTTCCAATTAATTTATATTTTTAATTAACAAAGCAATAATTTCAATAATAATATGTAATAATTGTTCAATTCTGAGGGCGAAGAATTGGTAAGGTGCATGCATCAACTTCTCTGCCGTATATGGGTGGACGAAAGCATGCCCCACGATTGGTATCTTGAGAGGCATTAAAACACACCATCTTTTTGTCGAATATAAATCATACCACACCGAAAAGGTCAAGGTTCTTCGAAGCCCTGTCTACTTCAGGTATACCAGCAAAGTACGTTCAACTTTGCGTGATGACGTTGAGAAGTTCGCAAAGCTCCGTAAAAATAGGAATTAACCTCTCCGAACCATTTGATACCAAAGTTCTTCAATCTACGGATGGAGTTTATACTGCGTCAGTGCCCACATCCCAACAGAACCGGCGTAAAGCTCTAATGCTACTCGCATATGCAGATGCTATTGACATTATCGGCCAAACCGAATGGGCGTTAAGCAGGGCGTAAACGAGGACAAGACGAATTACCTAGTATCCTCGAAACAGAAGTCTTCGCGCCTTGGACAATCTGTAACAAGTTTGTCTACTTCGGATCGACGATAACCTGCGACAACAACATCAGTCTGGAAATCCGACAAAGAATCACTCTTGAAAACCGATGCTACTACGGGCTAAGTAGGGAGTTCAAGAGCAGAGACCTCACGCGAAAAACGAAAATAGCCCTACACAAGTCACTTATCATCCCAGTCCTGCGATATGGCGCAGAAGCATGGACAATGACAGCGGCGGATAAAGCGGCGATTGGCGTGTTCGAACGAAAAGTTTTTGGAGGATTTATGGACTTGTCTGGTCAACCACATAAAGCAACAGCGGCTGCGCTGGTAAGGACATGTCACCAGGAAGGACGAAGAAGCTCCAGTAAAAAAGGCGTATAAAGCGAAGGCGGCTGGCTAAGAGACCACCACTAAGTTGAAAAGACCAGGTGCGGGAACTGGTGCCAGCTTGCACGGAGCAGTTTTATATAACTAAGTCGAATTAGGAAATTCGGAGGATTATTTGGGTTATGTTTAGCTTAGACCATCAAGCGACTTTATTGATCCCCATAAATCAAGCATGTTTCGTAGTACACTTTCTCTTTTCCCTAGGATCTCTCTATAGAGGGTTCGAGCCGTACCTTATTCTTTTTAACTCAGTTTTTTTATCACCTCTTTATAATTTTTTGACCACAATGCAATATTAATATTAGTTTACTTGCCTTGTATTACCAATAAGCAGATAGTACGAAAACATAAGCGATAAATGGCGGTTCTAATTCACATAAACAAAAATGCGCGAACAAACAAAATTGTTCGGGCATTTCGGGCTTTTACGGCCTCTTCGGGCTTTTACGCGCCTTAGCCCCGAAGCCCCGCCACGGTCCGTTATTAACCTAAATCCACGACGCAATAGATATTACAACAAACACGGACTGCATCGCAGTTATCAAAAGCAAATGACAAAAATAAGGATGTTGTTGTACCCTTTCCATTATTTTTGCTGCTAATCGCTGCTTTGAAGCATTCTCAAACTGTGAGGAACATGCTACATAGAGTGGGGTACTTCGGCGTTAACCATTCATTTAAATGGTTTGTAAAAAAAAAAGGTTACAATTCGCCAAACATCGTGTAAATAAGTCGGTATCATTCAAAAGATTAACAATAGTTCAAATGAACTAAATGTCAAATAAATTAACTACCTATAGATAAATATACAGGCATGTTCTTAATTCCACCACTTTTTAAAAAGTAGTATAGAATAAAATAGCTCCCTTTTTACTTTTTTCAAGCCACCGGACCAAACGAGAATGTGACTAGAAAAGGGATCCCCAAGAAGAGAGCGTAAAATCGTGACTGTGTCTCTCTCTAACACACAATGAAGTATGACTTCGTCAAGCATTCGGCAAAAAAGTTCTTGCCGCCTAGATACATAAGGGAGAAACCACAAATCCCAGCGAAACGTACGATCGTTGAGAGAGACTGATTTTTAGATTTCACTTTCCGTTTTTGCTGGCGAAGCAATATTCTAGAATCTAGATACATTAAACAAAAAAATTCTTTGTAAATTAATCAAAGTCTTATATGCAAATCAAACTCCCACAATTTCTAAATTGATCACAGAATTGAAAAAAAATTCACTTTTTGTACATCGAGCAACTGTGCGAGTACGATATTTGGCCATCACTTTTCATTTCACCGACCATCGAGCAATACAATTTAAAACGGAAAACTTTTTCTTTGTGTTAAAAAAATAGGGCATTAAAATGAACTAATATTCCCAACTTTAGTTGGAATCAACTATATTTAATGCTGGGTTTACATTGCGTCGCAGTGTATTCCAAATTTGAACTAAATCAACTATAAGTATAACCCAGTAACAACATCGTGATGTCAGCCCCCGCATGAACGGTGCTGAGTGAAATGCTTTTTGGTAATTTTTAGTACATTTTGTAGTGTTGTCGCATTCAACAAATAAAGAAAGCAGCGTAATTTCATTTCCCATTCCCAATTCCAAAAATAAAAGCCACACATTAAATTAAACGAATAAATTGCACCCAACAGCGCATCAAGTGGGTCGAAGTCGAGCGATCTGCTCTCTGTTCAGTTGCAGTTGCACTCTCCCTGGCTGGAGGTGGCCAACGACAACGCTGAGCTGCAAAAGAAGCCCCACAAATTATTAATCAGTGTCCGTCCGCCGCTGCTGCTGGGCAGCTTGGTGGACAAGGGGCATGTCCCACTTTATGCATAGTGCTAGCAGTGATTTGGTTAATCTCAATGTGGGTGGCCAACGGTAAGTGGAACGAACAAAGAAATAATCGAAGTAGATAAAGTCGCTTGCTCTAAGATTCGATGATGTGATGACGCATGCAAAACGCATTAATGCTTCCTCCATCTATCTCTAGCTTCTCGACCTCACGACAGACATTGACGTGGATACCGGATACTTTTTTCACTGCCCTGCTCAGCGGACGCATTTCTAGTTTGCGGGATGAGCACAATGCTATTTTCATAGACCGCGATCCCACGCTGTTCTCCGTCATACTCAACTACCTAAGGACCAAGGACATTGACATCAAAAACTGTGAGATAAGGGCCCTGCGTCATGAGGCCGAATATTATGGCATCACGCCACTGACCAAGCGACTGGCTCTATGCGAGGATCTTAACCATTCGTCATGCGGTGATGTACTCTTCTATGGGTTTTTGACGGCTCCGTCAATGCCCAACAATGAAGCGGTGCCGTCTTGCACGGAGGAATCCACATTGCCCTCTACTTCCAGCAGTGCAGTTCCACGACCTGGGTCCATGGTTCGTGTGCCAGAGCCATCTCGTTCACACTCGCGTAACTCCTCGTGGGATTTGCGCTGTGGCCGAATAGCGGGCAATGCTAACGGAAACAACGGTCCATCCAATCCACCAGCTCCCATGCTCCATTCGAGAAATCCCTCGCTCGATTTTATGCGGCACTCGCGCAATTCTTCGGCAGATTTGAACAAGGTGTTCAGAAACGAAGTGGGTTTGGTCTTTAGTCCCAACCAAAGCTCGCATTGGGTAGACCCACTCCGAGTGCAGATCATCAAAGCTCATCAGAACTGGATCGCAGTGGCCTATGCCCATTTTGTGACCTGCTATCGGGTAAAGGATTCGAATGGTTGGCAGCAGGTGTTTACTTCCCCACACATTGATGCCACCATAGAGAGAATTGCCATCAATTCCAAGGTGAACACATCTACGGCGGAACCGATTCCAAGCAAGATGGTAGCTATATCCTATGGAAGTCAAATTCGATTGTGGAGCATCCAGGATGGTGGCCAGAAGACGGACGTGGGCACATTCAATCTGCATGTTCGAGTGGAGTATCTTTTCTTTATAGGCAGTCAACTGGTGGCACTTTCCTCTTCGGGCAAAATTGGAGTCTGGCACGCTATGACGCAGCACTGGCAGATTCAGGACCTGGTGCCGGTATTGTCCTTCGATTCAGCCGGTTCTTTTCTACTACTGGGATGCAACAATGGGTCCATCTACTACATTGACATGCAAAAGTTTCCGCTCCGGATGAAGGATAACGATCTTTTGGTAACTGAGCTGTACAAGGATGCCACCTTGGATCCTATTACAGCCATCTCGGTCTACCTAACTCCCAAGACTTCGAGCATTAGCGGCAATTGGATAGAGATTGCCTACGGCACCAAATCAGGCGCCGTACGAATTATTGTGCAGCACCCGGAGACGGCTGGCCATGGACCACACTTGTTTGAGACCTTTTTTGTTCACCAGAGCCCCGTTACCAAAGTAATGCTGTCCGAGAAGTATTTAGTGTCAATTTGCAGTGAATACCATCATGTGCGTACGTGGAGTCTGACGCGCTTTAGGGGTATGCTCTCCACACAGCCTGGTTCCACGCCGGAGGCCTCGTTTAAGATCGTTTCCCTGGAGGCAACAGACTCCAACTACAGCTACGCAGCTGGCAATGATTTCGGCCCTTATGGCGACTACGACGACATGATATTTGTGCAGAAGGTCGTACCAGAAACGGATCAGTTGTATGTGCGGCTCGCCTCTAATGGAGATCGCGTCTGCGTCATACGGTCGGTGGACAGCTCTACCATAACAGCCTTCTGTGTGCACGAGTGCGAAGTCTCCTCGCGGATGGGCTCACGCTTTATACTCACCGGTCACTGCAATGGCGCCATCCAAATGTGGGATCTGACCACCGCCCTGGCGCTGCTCTCCAAGGATGAGCCGCAGCAGAAAATTAATGGCGGACCCGACACCAATGAGCTTCTCCGCCTACTTGACCAGTGTGAAATCAGCAATTCATCATGCTCAACACCTTGTATGTCACCGTGTCCATCAACTGTGGGCAACGGCTCTGGATTGGCCTACTCCTCTATAGCCCGGATGAAGGCCAGTAACATAGCACTGCTAAACCGTGAGCCCCTGTTTCCCCCTGGTCCGCCACCATCTGCTCAGGTGCAGATGTTGCCCATTCAGCTGCAGCAGCAGGCGCCAGTGGCAGGGGCGGGGGCAGCCCCACCTCCAGTAGTGCTGCCTATTCCCGATGGTGGCAACAACGAATGAAACGTGGAAGCGGCTGCTTGTTCGGCGCTTGTCGGGCGCGTTTCATCGTTCACATTTCATAGGTGTAGCACGATCTACGATTATCAAATTATATTCCTGCAGTTTACTTTCTGTATCCTCGTCTACGTTTGCATAACACGACTCTGGCGGGGCACAGCTGTAACTTAGCATTTAAGCCAATTTAAATAATCTCTACTTTATTCTTCGTGCTCGATTTGTGCAGGCCAATTGCAATTTAATCTTCGTCAAACCCTATCATGTGTTATAAACTAAAGTTGTAGATGCGGGCCCAATATCGGGGAAGAGTTGGTATCAAGATTCAATGGATGCTTCCCACTAGCAAGATCCTGGGGACCCAACTCAATTCGAAATTAATAGTAAATTGGCAACGTTTGTTCATTGAATTTTGTTGTAGTTAATGTTTTCAAATTTAGTTAAAATCTATACAAATCAGAGTATAAGACTTCTTCTGTAAGCGATCTATATCCACGTACGTAGGCATTGCACAAACTCTTAATGGCATGTTTACACTAGGCAATTCCCTCCTCCTAGGTTCTACTTAATCGGGATTTGTTTATCCAAATTCCGCCAAAGTTGACGAATTTAGCCAAGTGCAAACATCCTTAAAAGATAATATCAATGAGCCATGTACAGGTCATGTTGTAATCCCCAAATCATCAATATGCATATGTAATAAATATTTAATTATATACAACCAAACCAATTTCTTTTAATAAATTTACAGTCAAAGGATTCAAAAGCTCATATGATCTAACGAATTTTTTATTTCTACAGAGTGTTGCATTAATTACTTGGTCCATGTGAACGCTTCAGTTTTGCATTCTTTCTTTGCATCCGTAAAGAAGGATTTCGAGGAAGGCTGAGCTTGGAAAAATTCCACTGGCAAGAAGGCAAATGTAAAGAGACAAAGTTTCTGGAGGCTCTAACTCGTTTTGCGAAATATAGTTGAATAAATCCCACCAATAATACATTCACGAAGAAACACGTCTGTTCCCGTTTTCGATTCCAATCAAATCATGCGGAATTGGAATTGTTAAATGTACTCGCTTACAGGCGGTGCAGCTTCCCCATATGTCCCATACATGTCACACCTCTATCTCTAACGATCTCTGAGATCTCTTCGTTCATACGGACAGACAGACGGAAGGACGGTATAGGATGGCTATATCGACTCGGCTGTTGATGCTTATCAAGAATATATATACTTCATAGGGTTTATAGGGTTAAAGCCTTGCCGAGGCCATCAAACCTCAATATATCTGATTTTGGATTTTTGATAAATTTTCTATAAAATATACTGGATTTTTTGCGGTTTAAGGGGGGATGGGGAGAAATTTGGCAAATCTGAAACAAACTAAATCTGGGTATTCACTTACATACATGCAAAAATTTGTGGCTCTACTTCTTGCGTTCAACTACTTCAAGGCGTTTATAGTATAAACTTTATACATAGAGAGTGACAGTTTTTCGCTGCTGAATGATAGAGGATGTGGAATTTTCCAAATCTGAAACGAACTCGATGTTTCTACAGTATACACCTATGTACATACGTGCAAAAATTTGTGGCTCCATCAACTACAGTCTCTGAGATCGACGCGTTCATACAGACAGACAGACGGACATGGCTAGATCAACTCTGCTGGTGATCAAGAATATATGTATATACTCCACAGCAAGGGCCGGCAAAACACACATACTCATTTTGGCGTTGCGGGTGTGTGTCTAGCCACGCAAGAGAACGCTTAAATAGCACTTCTTTGTTGTTGCAAAAGAGAGCAGTATAAGCTCGTACACTGTCGGCTTGTCGACGTCGCTGCCGCAAAACGGGGCTGTATACACAGTAGATAAGAACGTGCCGCACTCTGCTTTCCGCAACTACGAGAGAAGTCATGCTGGGGTCACGCCTTCTTAGAGAAATATGACCTATTCTAATAGAAGTTGTATAGTTCTTTGCGGTGCGAGGTCCCAGTGTTATTCCTCTCCAGTTTTGTATTTCCGTTGTACTTCTGTCATGATACCCTGCAGTGTTCTTTGTATGTCCGTTACCGCTTGTGTCGTTTGCAGCACTAAAACATCCTTTGGTTTCAGACTGTCACCGTGCTGCGGACTAGGATGCTTTTTGTGGCGTTTGGAGACCTGCCTTCATGGCAGCCTGACTGATTAATTTAGTCGCTTGCCAGACTGCATAGATCTCTGCCTGGAAAACGCTACACCAGTTCTTCGAAAAAGATGCCTGCTTCCGTTCCCACTTCCGTTTTCGAACCGTCTGTGTAGATGGTAAGCCCGTTCTCCCTGATGGTAGTTTCTTCATTCCATTGTACTCTCTTCGGGAACCAGGTTCTTAAGTTCTAGTTCCATTTCTAAGCTGGTATGCAGTAATCGCAGTAATCCCTTTGCCTCTGCAGTTATTCCTACTTAAGGAAGGATACTGCTGTGGCCTGAAGTAGATGCTTCAAAAAGTTTCAGAATTTTACTGCGCTTCTCGCTGCTGTGTACTTCAGGAAAGTGTCTGCTGGGTGGGTAGATGGCAGGGATCCTGTTATACCCAGTCATGCTGCTCTTTAAACCGCATGAAGGTGGTTCAGATGGCATTTGGTGTAAGCGGCCTTCCACTAAGGTAAGCGGCCTTCCCCATCGCCTGCCGAAATTCTTCTTCTTTCGAAGCTTCTCTTCCTGGAGACGCCCAAATAATTGGCGTTCTTGACCATGTTAAGCTGCATTCCCCCCAAGGGATAGGAAACAGCACCAGTTGGGTCTTCTGTGGGATGTCCTCTAAACCGTTCTGTTTTGCCCACCGAGAGATGTTAGCAAGAGCAGATTCCAGTAATTCACTGATTGTGGTTAAGAGCTTAGCCGTTATCATTAGAACAATGTCGTGTGCGTATGGTGGTGGGAGTTGTTCCATTGTTTTCAGCAAAAACGAAGAGAGACTGATGGGTCTGTAACCTTTATCCTTCCAGTTTTGGGAGTGAGGCCCACTCCCACCTCCCTTCAGCTTTCTGGGACATAACCTGCGACTAGGCATCCTTTAATATCTACATATGTCAGCCATGGCAGCAAATTTAGGATCGATACTTGCAACATGATAGTTCGAATGTCATCTGGTCCTGGTGATTTAAGGGATTGGAAATACAAGATGGCCCAAATTTTCTTTTCCTCGGCGATGATTTCTCTCTCTCCATGTGCCTCGCTGATTTGAAGGTTGTTGGTCCTGACCTCTGATTCAGCATCTAGGCAACCAATTGTGTCCTCACAAGCAGTTCCCGAAATTCTTGTCATTTTTCGCTTATGTTCCGTCGGTAAATGTTTACCATTAGTTGAACTACCATCAAAATTCGGAATTATTTTTATTAGGTAGGTTATAATATTATCTTTATAATGAAGAATTTACGTGCAGAAATTTATTGGCGGTCGAGCATGGTTCGGGAATTCGCATCGAATGCTTGCCGAAGTCATGCGTCACTGTGTATTAGAGAGAGACACAGTCACATATCTCGCTCTCTTCTTGAGGAACGCTTACGACGTAACAAAAGTGTTTTTTTGCAGACACGCTGAGAGTGTTGTTTTTTAAGAGATCTAGTTATATTTACTTAAACCTAATTCTCAGACGAATTAACCTTACCCTTCTTATTTTGTCTTGTTTTTTTAAGAAGAATAACGGGCAGGCCGGCAAGGACCCAATCGGCCATTACGGTGCCATCGCGGGCTTTAAAATAACTTTTAGAAAATGGAATTCACACTAAAAATAAAAGTAAGTATATTGTTTTGAATTTTCGTTATCAGTATAATTTATCGATGGAAGTGAATGGAAGTGAAATCTCGGATATGAAGAAATTAACTTTAAATACTTATCTAATTTTAAGTTAATATTACATGGGTCTTAAGCTTTGTTAAATTTTTTTAGAAAGGGCATATTTATAGTTCTGCAAAAGTGATCCGGCCTATATCTTCTTCGGACCAAATCTTCGAGTAGTAAGTTAAGTTTTTTCGGTTTTCAGCGTTTCCTAAAACAATATTCCTAAACAAATGTTGTCAATGCGACTGGAGTAAGATTTCGAGCAGCCCCCGAAATCTCCCAGTGCCAAGTACTGCCTTAGCCCGGCTAAAATAGGTCGAGCACCCCCAAAACAAGCAATCCATTTGTATGGCAAACAAGTTTCAGCGCTGCGGCGCGCCGGCATAAAGGTCAAATTGAAAGCTGGAATGATGCAAACCCCAGACTGCGAAACGGTTCCCCTCCTTTATTTTCTTTGTTAAATAAGAAAATCTTAAATTTAAACTTGTGAGTCATCAATAATTTATTCAACCATTTAGCTTAGTTTCTCGATGCTTGGAATACTTGGAAATTGGTTTAACATTTATCAATTATACAAATTTCTTGGCTTGTCTTCTCGAATATCATCATAAAATGTATATATGTAAGTATTATATTTGTATGCTTCGACCGGGCATCAGTAAAGTAAAAAAGAAGCATCAAAAAAACGCCAAAACATATAAAAATATATAATATATATATATTGTATGTACTTATTTGCCTTAAATAACCCGACCCGACGCAATATTTGTGCTTATCAATTTAAACAAATGATATCGCCTCAAGTGGCGCGCTTTGTTCAGCTTGGACTTAATTTACCTAAAATAGGACGCACTGGTGTTCGTATCATATAATCTTACAAGGGTTGCTCTTAAAGTCAGAAGTTGAGTGTGAAATTGTCATCCAACTTTATAACTTAAGGACCACACCTCGTCTTGAAAATTAATTAAATAGTACAAATAGTTTGTACACAAAGTCGAACTTAAAGCTAGGCAAAGTGCTAAAGAGCAAACCAATATGGAAGCAGCGTCCATATTGGATACTTGATTACTTAATCTGCAAGCTTATTTATATATGCTATTCCATGAGTCTACGAACTCGTAATTATCTAAAACTGTCGCTGAGCGAGTGCTGTGTGTTTGTGTGTGTGCGCGTGTGCATCCAATGAATGATATGTGCATGAAAGATTGCTAAGCAAAAACTGATGAGGGGAAGGGGGTGGTGGAGATCCAGCTCACTACTGCCTACACCTGGAAGTAGTCATCTACCAGCAGTTGCTCACTGGGCGTGGAGGTGGTCCCACTGAGTGGACTGCTCGCCTGCGTGTCCGACTCCAAGTCCGTTTGCAGACGCTCATAGGCATGCTCCAAAGTGCCGCCGCTGCTTGTGCTCGTCGTGGTAGTTGTTGCGTTTAGGTAACATACCGATTCATAGTTGGGATCCGTTTCACTGCCAGTTCCAGTTAGCGACTCATATTGAGAGGAAATCGGCGTGCTGCTAGTTGTGACCGTTGACGAGTTAAGAGAAGTGGGAGATGTAAGAGCCAAATGACTACTACTTGTGGCGCTGCTGCCCGGCGTACTGGGCGTATTGATCACCTTCTCAGTTATCCTGGCATAATGATCCGTTTCCACTTCTGCTGCTTTCGTTTCCAGAATGCTGGCATAATTATGATTGGCGTCCGCGCCTGGTATGGTACTATAGCCGCCGGCATCTCCAGCTGGATGTTTTTTCTCCAACACTTTGGCATAGCCATCGTCTGAGTGGGCGCGACTCTTGAGCACCTCATAATTTGGATCATAGTCGGATTTCTTGGCATCATCTTCATTTGTTGGAGGATGCAGGTGAAGCTGCTCATAGCCAGGATCATTGTTACTGCTAGGTGGAGGCGGCGGCTGGCTCAAAATAGTCTCATAGTGCTTGGTGCTGGTGTTGACCGCTTTGGCTGGTGTCGCTTTCTGGATGCTAGTGGCTGGAAAACAAAAGCCAATAAATGAGCATTATTTAGATTGAACAGAAAGTCGAGCTGGTTGTAACCCACAAGCGATACTAACCATGGCTACTTCCAAATAAAAACTTACGAAATTTTCGCTGTTTTAACTCAACAAAGGCAAAAATTTCTCATTTTGGCAAAATAACTAAGTTGGGTTAAGGCATTTGTAGAGGCACAAGGAGAGACAGATAGATAGATGATAGAAAGGTAGATTAAGCATTAGGCAGATCGCCAAGGTTCTTAGATAGGGTAAGGAATCAATAGACGCCAACATTCGCATACAAATGGGAAATTAAGAACAAAATGGAAAGCAAGTCAACATATTAATAACTGTCCTAATTTTCCTGTCCACAACAATAAAAGTCATCTGGCTGCTTTTTATACCCTTGGAGAGGGTATATTAAAATTGTCCGGATGTTTGTAACGCATAGAAGGAAGCATCTCCGACCACATAAAGTATATATATTCTTGATCAGCATGCCGAGCTGAGTTGATATAGCCAAAAACTAGTTTTAGTGAGAAAAACTTTTTTGTTTTCAATGTTATCGCTCCCAACGCTCGTATTTATAAGTTTTTAGTGATTTCACATAATTTCACCAAGCCATGTCGAAATCGGACAACTATATAGTATAGCTGCCATACAAAAAGTTAGGTCTGAAAAAAAAGTCTTAGTGAGAAAAACTTTTTTGTTTTCAATGTTATAGCTCCCAACGCCCGTATTTATAAGTTTTTAATGATTTTACATCATTTCACCAAAATTTTTTGAAATCGGACCACTATATAGTATAGCTGCCATACAAACTGTCAGGCACATATCAAGCTCCAAGGGTATATAAACTTCGGTCGAGCCGAAGTTAGCTTGCCTCTATTTTTAAACTCTTAATAATTTTCCCGATAAAACGTTTTCAGTAGTGAGAATTACAAAACTATTCGAAAATTATGAGAGAATTAATTTAAACATAAAAAAAGCTATTTTATAAAGGGATTCTTTGAACCATTTTGTTTGCATTCGTTTCACATGAAGACGAGTGCGCAGTCAGAAAAGTGTAATTTAAAGATGAACGAATGAATTGGTTCCCCATTTCTTAACTTTCATAATAGCTCGGATCAAGCGTCCTTATGAAATACAATGGCATAGAATGTTAAATACCGTTTCCTCCTTGTTCTCGCGTCTACAGCTTATACAGAAGTCTTGGTCTTGATTGTTAACGCATGGGTAGGCTGCATATCTGTGTGACCCGTCTGAGCCCCTACCACAAGCGATATGTGTCCGCATTTAACAGCATACCGGTGTGCTTACTGAATTTCGTCGATTGTCCCAAAAGACCCACTTTTGTAGTCTAACGGCGCTGATATACTGGTAGGAGGTAGAGTGTAGTGCAGTACTACCTAGTTCCGTCCCAGCTGAACTCACGTTCCAACATTAAGCCGCATGCGGCTGCGGAGAGAGCACAGCTCTTTGCTGAGTGACTGCTAATAAAAAAATCTTTCCAATTTCAGACCGACAAGTTGCGAGTATATCGTCCTACTAATTAGAAATTGGTCGATGTATCTGACATTTGTCAAGACAAACAGGATAACATTAAGTTGGACTAGCGTACAATGCTGATAAAAGCTACAAAAGATCAGTCTCTTACTTTAAGAGATCTTTTAATCCTTAAAACCAGGCAGGGCAGGCGGTTTCAGTACACCTTCCCTTGCTGTATGCGTGTTTTTTGTGTACTAAACGAGAGGGGCTTATAGTTTGACACCATTAAAGACACTCAGACATGTTCTCAATTCCACTTTCACGGCAACCTTTCGAAAGTGGAATAGACTCATGTTCTCGCAACACCAAAACGAAAAGTGGTTCGTTTTGAAACGTAATGGCTTTTAGTCGGTGGAATGAAAGGTTATTGCCAAATTACACACTCTTACAGTTGCTAGATGTACATAAAGAAAATTTTTCTTAATTCTGTGATCAATTTAAAAATTGTTAGTGAAATTTTATTGGCATTCTAGTCATTAATTGATATATAAAGATTTTTATACCCTTGGAGAGGGTATATTAAAATTGTCCGGATGTTTGTAACGCACAGAAGGAAACATTTCCGACCACATAAAGTATATATATTCGTGATCAGCATGACGAGCTGAGTTGATATAGCCATGTCCGTCTGTCCGTCCGTCCGTCCGTCTGTCCGTCTGTTTCTATGCTATCTCCTCCGTCAGTTTTAAAGCTATCTTAACCAAACTTTGCACGAAGTCTTTTGGTACAAATACGCTGCACATTTGTCGGAACCGGCCGGATCGGAGGACTATAGCATATAGCTGCCATAGGAACAATCGGTTGAAAAACTAGTTTTTGTGAGAAAAAATTTTTTGTTTTCAATGCTATCGCTCCCAACGCACAGTGGTCCCGCCCGTAGGCCAAAAAAAAAAAAACCAAAGTCAAAATGTTGACTTTAAATGTAGCAATTCTTATTTATAATTGGTCTAGCTATTTGAATTTATTCATCTTTTTGTTTCGCTCTATCTGTCCTCTTCAAGAATAGCATCGAAAGAGATAGCATGATATTCATTGTGTATTGTAGCGTAAGCAACGTGACGAGGGAAGCTCTCCGTAAAAAATTTGTTAAACTTATTTAAAACAAGTGTTGGTGCAATGGAAGTGATTAATATTTTAAATAAAGGTATTAACTTTCTTTTACAACAAAAAGTATATGTAGTATGTGCTGTGTCTTGTGTAAATCATTATTGTATTTAGTACATAATTGTGAACGTGATTAGTTTGCCTTTTTTGTGTTTGGTTAGAGTTTTAGTTGTGAAGGGGTTCTTGGGGTTGAACAAATCTTTTTGTATAATATTCTTAGGTATTTTAAGAATATAAGGAAGTTTAATTCAAGTGCCGTAAGGTGCCGTACGGCTTGCAATATACGAAAAGGTAACCTAACCTCAATTTAAAAAAGCACGTGCTTCTGCTGTGTGTTGTTGTTTGTTGCCGTTTGTTGGTTTGTGTTGTCATTTGTTGTTATTATTGTGTTATGTTTTGTGTTTATATTCTTTTCTTTAAAATATAAGCTCATTATTTCCTTAGGAGCCACTTATGAATGTATGAAAATAAAGACATTAAATTATTTATGCTAAAACCATACGCGGAAAATTTCAAGGGTCGTGACAAATACTGATTTATTGAACAGATTACTTTTAAGTTCTGATCCTTTTATTGCGGGTCAAAGACAACTTCAATGCAAACCAAAGTCCAAGCTACTAAAATCAGCTATTGATTTACTGGACGAAACTATATGAAATATGATTTTTTTTAACATTCATGTGTATGTTTTTGAATTGTTACTTCACATATATGCAAATATTAAAGGGTAAACATATAAATTTAAAAAATTGATTTATTTGATGGTCGTTTTTGTCAAATATATGTATCATTTCTGTCATTATTATTTTAAGGCGAAATAGTTTTTCCGGCAAAAACTCGTTTTACACTGATTGTTCCTATGGCAGCTATAACCTATAGTATCCAGATTTTTACTGAAGTTTCCCAGGTTATATACGAAAATTTCCAAAGTTTTGTAGCAATAAAATGAAAAACAAAAGTTTTTCATATGAAAACTGAATATCAGACCGATTGTTCATATGGCAGCTATATGATATAGTTGTCCGATCTGGCTGATTTTTACATAACATTTTAGGATAAATATAAAAAATTTTTGTGCCAAGTTTCAAGTCCCTACCTCAACTAGAAGTATTTTTGGCCGCTCTCCTTATACAAGCCGGACCACTGTGCAACGCTCGTATTTATAAATTTTTAATGATTTCACATAATTTCAACAAGCCATGTCAAAATCGGACAACTATATAGTATAGCTGCCATACAAAAGTTTGGTCTGAAAAAAAGTCTTCGTGAGAAAAACTTTTTAGTTTTCAATGTTATCGCTCCCAACGCTCGTATTTATAAGTTTTTAATAATTTTACATAATTTCATTAAGCCTTGTCAAAATCGGACAACTATATAGTATAGCTGGCATACAAAAGATAGGTCTGAAAAAAAGTCTTAGTAAGAAAAACTTTTTTGTTTTCAATGTTATCGCTCCCAACGCTCGTATTTATAAGTTTTCAATGATTTCACATAATTTCACCAAGGCTTGTCGAAATCGGACAACTATATAGTATAGCTGCCATACAAACTGTCTGGCATATATCAAGCTCCAAGGGTATATAAACTTCGGTCGAGCCGAAGTTAGCTTGCCTCTATTTTTTTTTTGTTTAATGTGTCCAGATTTTGGCTGTGCAAAAGAAAACGAAGAGTGAAACTCATTTCGACTGTTCCATCTTCTGTCGTTTCGTTTGGAGTTCTGGTTTTTCTCTTGTTTATCTAGTGCCGTTCACGCTTGGTCTAGCGGATTGCAAAAAGTAACAAGAGAGCAATTTCATTCGAAATTGTGAACACAAAAACAAAACCGAAGCGGAATTGCGTTCGATTTACTTTTCAAAAAGTAGTGGAATTTAGAACATGCCTGACGTTTTTTCCCTTTTCGTTTTAGAATCATCCATTCTGCTATATCGACCCCTGTGCCCGAAAACATAGTATGTGCCATTTTTTACGAAATTGACATTTTTATGCAAATTAGTTCTAAATCCACTAACTCATCATCTGGTAAAATTATATAGCGATAACCATAACGGTTACGGAGATACAACAAAATCAATTTAATCGTATGTGACAATAATGAGTTTATTTCTTTTGGGCGCAATGATCGTATGTGCCCCACAATACTGATATTAAACAGTCTGGTTGAAAAATAGCTAAATTGGTAAATTTTCATAAAAATAGGTACGAGTTTAGTTAAATAATTTAATAAATGTTGCACATCTAAAGATTGGTAGCGACGTTGCCAGCCATCGCATCGAAGAGTAAAAAAACGCTTTCCTGTAAAATTTGGTTGTTCAACAATTTATACACTTTATCTATATATATTTGGCTAATAAACTTTTTATACTCTGTACCAAAGGTACATAGGACAAATGTTTCTTATACTTGCAGGCAGATCAAGTTTATTTTAAATTTTTGCCACGCCCCCCTCCCGCCCCCGCAATTTAAAAAAAAAACCTTATTTCTCTTACAGTTTTGAGACTATTCGTACCTTCTAGGGATAGTTAGTAAAGAGCAAAATGTATCGATTTACCGAAAAAATAATAAAGATCGGATGAGCGGTTCTCAAGTTATGAGCAAATAAGTAAACCATTATACCATTTTGGTGGTTTTCACTTGACACATATGCATACGCGAACTATATTAGTTCATAGTGTTAGTAGTAGTAGTTTATATCCAATTTTGCCATGTTTAATTTACCGTTAGCCTTCTAATTAGAGATTTTTTTTCTTTCTCTCTCACTAACAAAACAAAAAGCCACACACACAAGGTATTGGCAACCAACGCTGTTCTCATGTGTGCCGGTTTTTTGCTGTCAAGTCGTTTAGGAATTCCCAAACGATTATGGCAGCTCTGGCATATGGTGGTAGATGTTGGGGCCAGTACAAGCAAGCGAAGGTCGCTGATGATATGGTAGAGGTACCATTGAAACAGCTGTACGACTAACTAGCTTCACTTGTGGTGTGTTGTGTTCCTCCTTTTTGGAGTTATGCGCAAGCATAACGAGACATTGAGCCAGCTTAATATTGATGGTTTAAAAGTTTTCTATAACAACAATTTTCCTCTAATTTATTATAGCTTTCATGAATTTCGCAAAATTAAGTAGCTCAATTGCCTACTTTAGTTCCAAATGGATTTTATTTAAGCTTCACACTTAAATCTATGATTCTTGTCTACCTACATTGTGTGCTTTATTGCTATGGCAATTTTTAAAGAACTGCATAGCTTGGGGTATTCACAGACAGTCAAAATACCGTTTTAAGGAAGTTTCTCATCAATTTTTTTTATCCCATACTTTGGCCGCATACAACATTATCGCTCTTGCAGAAGCCTGAAATAGCTGATATTTGGCCGAATTTGCAATGCCTCTTTTCCACCATGAAGCTTTTCGATTTACTGTTCACCGCCATTGTATCATCATTCAATTTTTGGTTTAGATGTGTTTTTAAGTGCCAAGGTTGTGTATTCTTTCACAACCTCCAGTGCGTGGCCATCGAGCATCCTTCTTTTATTTTCAGGGCGTCGACCTCTTTCATCCCACGCAACCATTATTTTTGACTTTTCCTAATTAATTTGCAAGCGACAATGGCGCTCCGTATGCTCAATTATTCGTTGCATTTCGCCAGCGCTCTCCGCCATAATCACCATATCATCTGCATACATAAGAGCTTTGCATTCCATACTGCCTTGTTGTTGTCCGCCTGATAAATATTTGTGCAGATCATTTATGTATAAGGAGAATAATAATGGACTTATTAGACATTCCTGCTTAAATCTTGTGTTAATAAATCCTAGAACTTTTTAGCAGGCTCTAGGTCATAAAGTGATGATTTTCTCCATAACTTTTATAAAACAAGACACGCACAACACTATAAAGGAGACTGGTTGACTGTATAACGCTATTTCATGAATACTAATTCAACTTTCAGCAGTCTTCACCTGACTGCTTGAGCTGGCAGAAGGTACGTCATGTCAAAACTGCTACGACCGCTTGGGAGTCCCAAATGCAGGTTCGTAACAAAATCCGACATCAGCAGCAAACGCCAAAGTCATGCCCCGTATCGGCTCTTTTGTCTAACAATTCAGAGTGCTCACTTTCATCCCTTACCGTTGTTCTGTTTTTCTTGTACATACTTCGCAATACGGCTATCATCTTAGTGGATATACCAATGTTACTCAATTTATACATGGATTATCCTATGTTTATAGTATTAAAGGCCGCTCGAAAGCCCATTAAAAAAAATAAAGAGCTTTTTCTGCCGTTCAAGATACACATTGACAACGTTGGACAGTGCGAATATACTATCCACCGTCTAGTAGCCTTTTCGGTATGCGGCTTGGCATTCGTTGAGTATATTGTTTGTATCTACCCAGTATGTTAGTCTCTTTAAGGGCCGATTTCTGTTCTCTCAGATAGGTGCTATGTGTCAGATAATCATCGATTTTACACTGTTATTTGTTAGTTTATGTGACAAATGGCTCTATGTAGAAGATGTGAAATCGGCCCTTTAAAATGAATTTCTCCATTAAACTAGTGCGATTTCTAAGTAGAATAAAAAAGAAAAAGGTTTTTTTCCGTCCTGTTGGAAACGACAAACTAATTAAATGTCTTAAATATTTGAGGTCGATTTGCGCGGGCAAGGACTTAATTTAAGACCCAAGGTTTCTTGGTGAAGAAGTGCGATTTCTAAGTAAAATAAATACAAAATTGTTTTTTTTTTCTCAATCCTGTTCAAAACGATAAAATTCTTAAATGTCTTAAAATTTGAGATCCATTTGCAACGGCTAGGAATTCATTTGGCGGTGAAGAAGTCCCTAAAAACTTTTCAGTTTTCTTAGGCTTTAGAAAATATCGATTTACTTGTAGTAATCTGAAACTAGTTCCTGCTATGACTGCGCTCGTGACTATTAAATAATCTATAGTCTATTTGGTTTGGTAACTAAAGTTCTATAACTTAAATTTTAAATGCTGTGGCGTGCTAATTCTCACGGGTCACAGCTCATGGGTAGAACCGAAACAGTCCTAACCCCCGAGCGTATTGGTTTCCCTGATTTACAGATTTGTTTGGATAATTTGCTATCTTGATCAATAGATCAATGTTCGATTTGTCTAGCTTTTATTTACATTATCACATCATGTCGGGCATATTAGCTAAGGGCCTTTTTTTCGTCTAAGACCTAGAAGGCCGTCCGAGTTACCCGAACGCAATTATTCTGCACCGATTTGCTACCCGATTTTGTGTAAAACGTATTGTTGCTCAAATACAATTTCAATAAACGTCTGACAGTGCTAAAAAAACATGAAAAACACCCTAAACGCAATTTAATCTTCTTTAAATTCATCTAGAATAGAATGAACAACTCATAAAGGCTTCCTTGTTTAAAACGTTGCAATCTTCTGAACAAAATAAATATATAAACATTATTTCATTTTCCTTGATAGATCCTTACGAACCCAAACCTTGACTTGCTTTCCCATCTTTTATTCTTTTTTTTTTTTTTGCAACTTCAAATTTTTAAGCTGTATCCCTAGCATTCCCTAAAGCGTGTGTTGGCGACTATTACACAACGAGTGGTTTTTGGACGCATTAACCGTATTTGCTTGTGGTTTACCTGCTTCCTGTTGACGTTCTTTTTGTAGCATATTGGCTGCATAACAATCCGATTTGCGATTCTCATGAAGCACTTGACCGTCTGCTGGAATCGTTTCATAACCATGATCCTTGGCCGAATAGCTATTACTACGCACGCGACTCTTTTGTGCATCCATGAGTAGGGCGGCAGCATTGTCCAACGGACTAACGCCCAGCATATCCTGCTGCTGCTGTTGCTTGCGCGTCAGGATCGGCGAACTGTTTTGCGACGAGGGAGAGTTGCGAGAGAATTTGTGCTTTTTTATGACCTACAAGTGGGAAGGAGACAGTTAGATAGCCAACTTAAGGAAAAGGACTTAGTATTGGTATTACCTTTGCATACATTCCTTCGATGTTTTTGCTTCCTTCCCCATCTTTCGATGGGCTTAAGCTCTTGCTATGCTTGCGCTGTGGCGATGGCTCACCACCAGAATCCAAGTCGTTGCCATCTGCCACAGCTTCAATCACCGAAATGACCGAATTCCGACCGGAGGTTAGATTACTGCTGCTAGTGGTGTGCAGATGATGGGACTGTCCAACACTTGATTTGGGCGTAGGTGGGAGCGGTGAGTTAGCCTGACGTTTCTCCGGCTTTGGTGAGCCCAGATTGCAAACGGAGGAGCTATTATTGGACGAAGACGAGGCCTGTCTGGAGTGCATTTGGGCACGTAGACTGTCCACGGGTGGGGGAACGGGTCCAGCATGGTCTGCGCTAATGCTGCTGCTCGGTCGATGAGCTGAGCCAGTGGCTCCACTTCCGCTGGCTAAAGTTAGTGGAATGGGTGCCGACATACTGCTGCTATTATTGATCTCGACGGCAACGACAATGGGATTGGGTTGCATAGGCTGGATTTGTGCGTAGGTCTCGGAGCCGCTGGTATAAATGTCGGTGGCATTTGGCAGATGACGATTGTTGGGATCCTCAATGGCTGCATAAGTCTCATCTAAAATATTGGACATATTAAGAAATGTGCAAGTAAACAAGTAGGACAACTCACCCGAATCGTCAGAGACGGTGGCATAGTGGGAGTCGTTGACATCCCGTGATAGTGAAGGATTTCTGGTCGTGGGTTTTCCAGCTGGTTGCTGAGCTAAGATGTTGGCCAGAGGCTCGCGTACACTAATGCTTGTGTAACCCTCTGTGGAATGGTGAAAACAAAATTTTAAAAAATTGAGAAAAGACAATCAAAAATATTTCATATAGATGAAGGTTCTATAGGTTTCCTCCCTATGCAAAGAACTAAAAAGCACCGGAATTTAAACTGA
Organism: Lordiphosa clarofinis; assembly: GCA_018904275.1. Lineage (NCBI taxonomy): Eukaryota > Metazoa > Arthropoda > Insecta > Diptera > Drosophilidae > Lordiphosa > Lordiphosa clarofinis. The sequence continues at coordinate 193,206 of JAEIGQ010000246.1, forward strand.
TTAAGACTCACTCGATGAGTCCTGCGAGTCGCCGCTAAAATGCTGATTTGCTATGGGCGGCGTCATGTAGGGTAAATCCTGGCTGGCCGATATCATGCCAGCAATGGCCGAGGCAGCAGGAATTTCAGCTTGCGCCGGTACATCATCATTCTGGTGTAGCTCTCTGGAGCTTTCACTATCAACGGAGGAGCCGACCACAACTGCAGCGGCCGCTGCAGCCGATCCCTGAGTAAGATGGGAACTGGACGGTGCATTCAGTTGGGCATAGGGGTGCTCGGTGGCGCGCACTTTAGCATAGTCATGCGGCAAACCCTTGACCCGCGAATACGGAGAACTGACATCGTCTGCCTGGCTTATCGAGCTGTGCTGTGATACGCTTGTCTGTTTCTTAAGACTGGGCTGGGCTGTAAAAAAAATCACTTTGATTAAGAAGTCAAATATTAAATCAGTTTTACCTACGGCTTTGGCTACGTGCATTGCGGGCATCTACCAGCTGCTTGTCCGCCACAGTCTCGTATAGTTCAGAGCCATTATCGTTGCTTTCGGTCACCGGAATGTCTGGCAAACTGCGATAAGCCGCTGTGCTTGATCTGAAATTAAATAATGAATTGCTTCAAATGTGCACAAATAATAACAAGGGCACTTACCGCTTCTCTGAGTCAGCGTTTGAGACTGTGGAGGCATTTAGCTCGGCCTGTGATTCACTGTTGCCTACCAGGCTGGTCACCACAATTACCTCGTCCGGATTCTTCAGTTTGACCATGCCCTCCAAACCAAGCAAATCATTTCTGTGTGTGTGTTGCAGGGGGAAAGGTATATAATTAGTGGCGCGCGTGCATCCAAGTGGAACTGGGGTCGGTACTTTCACTCTCCGTTCCTCCCCAACTTCGCTTGCCCTCTTCCACTTCTTGGCAATGTTTACTCACTTTGGTATTTTCTTCTTGCAGCAGAGACAGGCGCCCAACATCACAATAAAACAGAGTGTTAAATTTAGCGTTACCAGCAGATATGTGTAGGAGGTGTTGGCTGCCAGTCCCGCCGTTGAGTCCGTCTCCACCATGCCCATGCCTCCAGCTATATATGTATTTCTAACTGTACATATGCACTATGTACACTTGAAGGTAACTAATTTGCAGCGCGTACGCAAGGGACTTGACAAAACAAACATTGCACTTTACAATGAATACAAGAAATAAACATAAACCATTTTCCACTTTTGCCTTCTTCTTTTTCTCTGTAGAGGTGTCGAACAGTCGATAGTACTATCGATTACATTAGAGGTGGGCAAAATGTAGTCCGCACACGGCTCGTATCGTCATCGTAGCGATTTCACGTACGAATGGCATACGATTTAATGTCACTCACTTGTGTTTAAAGGGAGAACAATATGTCTCGTCGTCATGCAGTCGCCTATCGTTATTGTCACACTCTCTCATTTGACATCGCATAAAATTTCATTATAATTTTTGTCTTGGTTTCGGTCATCTGTTTTTATTTCGGTCCGGTTACGATTCGGTCAAAAAACAACCATTTCGGTTACCGGTCTTAAACCAGAGTTCGAATTGCTGACTGAATATATATTAGCAATAGTCTGAAATTTTGACTAAAATCTAAACTATCATTTAGTTAATTGAATAAGTTGTGTAATAATTTTGTATGGCAATTACTTTTTAAGCCATATCTTTTTTTACAGTCGTCTGATGAAGTCAAGCAGCGAAAGGTTATTGAATTGTCAATATTCATACAAAAACTGCTTAAAATCGGTTATGAAGTTTGAATACAATGATCAAAAATAATTTTTTTAAGCTAGTGCTATTGGCAAGCCAAACATACGCATATACATATGCACAATATTTCACAAAAATTATCAAATTGACGGAGAATGGAAAAAATTGGGCAAAACGTGTTGTTAACAAGTTATAGTGCAAACCTATAAAAACACTAGCAGAATTTGCAAACATTTTGGCCGAAGGTGGGCGAAAGGTGTGTTGTTTAGGTTTTCTCTGGCTAAGGACGTATTATAAAATATTTTAATGGTAATTATTTAAGATATTTAAGCGGGGCTGCAAAAACGGAAACCTGAACCGGAGCAGAAAAATATTTTACTCTCGAACATAAATCTGAACAGGAGTAAAAAGGGTGAAAGGGGTGAGGTTCAAAAAAAAATTCACATTACTTTTTATACCCTGTTCCCATTAAAAATGGGAAAAAGGGGATCATGAAGTTGTGCAAATGTATGTAACAGGGAGAAGGAAGCATTTCCGAACCTATAAAGTATATATATTTTTGATCAACATCAACAGCAGAGTCGTTTTAGCCATGTCCGTCTGTCTGTCTCAGAGACCCTAAGGAACGCAGGAACATATATCGAAGTCGGTTAGTCCGACTTTAACTTACGCTCAGCTTTTAATGTTTTAAAACGCCAAAATGTAGCAAAAGGAATGTTAATTCCAACAATATAATGCAATTTGGAGCTATTTTGTGTTGTGTCTTTGTGGTATTTTTTCAGGCGAATCTAACCTAAATTTTACTTGTTCCGTGGAGTAAAAGTGGGCAGCTCCTCGTTGCTTCTCGCAACTAAAGATGCAATTATGTCCATTGACATATGACTTGGTGTAATTAATACATTTGGCTCGTTTTCCAAATTTGCGATATTGTTGCAGACTTCTTGTCTGTTCCCCAGTGTATTTTATTATATTTGGCTAATTTGGCAAAAAAAAAGCCCGAATGTAATATACTCTGTACCTGCGAAGGAGAATGCTCAGAGTGCATTTTGCTGCTGCAGTAACACTAGAACGCAACGCAGCTGCAGCGCTGCGACAGCGTAATTTCTTTTGCTTATAACTTTACTATCGTTTCTCCGATCTTTACCATTCCTTTGATCGATAAGTAATGTTGATTACTAAATATGTCTCAAAGGTTCGAACCATATATCTTTAAAATTTTGGGAGATTTGATGTTTTTAAAAATTGAGGGGCTGGAGGGGGCTTGGCAAAAGTTGAGAATAAATTTAATCTGGCTGTGAGAACATGAAGCTGATGATATTGCTTCTGCGCCGTATTGCAGGACTGGGATGATAAGCGACTTATATAGCGCTATTTTTTTTCTTCGCTTGAGGTTTCTGCTCTTGAGCTCCCTACTTAGCCCGTAATAGCATCGGTTTGCGAGCGTGATGCTTCTTCGGATTTCCAGGCTGATGTTGTTGTCGCCGGTTATCATCGTTCCGAGGTAGACAAAGTCCTCTACAACTTGTACTCTCCCACTGTTTCGAGGACACTAGGTACTTCGTCTAGTCCTCGTTTACCGCTAAACCCATTAGTTCAGACTGCTTCTCAATCTCTAAAAACGCCTTGCGTACTGCCCGTTCGGTTTTGCCGATAATGTCAATATCATCGGCATATGCGAGTAGCATTACATCTTTATTAAAGATGGTGCCCGATCTGTTGGCATTTGGGCACTGGCGCAGTATATACTCCATCAGCAGATTAAAGAAGTCACACGATAAGGTGTCACCCTGCCTAAAACCTCTTTTGGTATCAAAAGGCTCGGAGAGGTTCGTTCCTATTTTGACGGAGCTTTGAGTGCTTCTCAACGTCATCATGCAAAGTCGAACGTACTTTGCTGGAATACCTAAAGTAGACAGGGCTTCGAAAAACCTTGATCTTATCGGCGTGTCGAAAGCGGCTTTGTAATCGATAAAAAGATGGTGATTTTCGATGTTTCTCTCATAGGTCTTCTCCAGGATTTGGCGCATTGTGAATATCTGGTCTGTGGTGGATTTACCAGGTCTAAAGTCACACTGATAAGGTCCAATCAGTGTATCAATAAGCGGCTTTAGAAGTTTACAAAAACTCTTATTTATATCACTTCCATTAAATGTTCCAAGTTACAGCCCTCTAACTGGGTCGGTCTAACTTATGCCAAAATTTTGGACATTCCGGCCACTGTGGATTGGAACGAAAATATAACTGAACGTATAAAAAATCATGTGCTGCACTTTTTCCCTGCAAACGCACTATTGGTCAAAGATAGGGGTTTCCCCTGAAATAGAATCCTGGTTCAACACAGCCATGGTACTTCCATGGTAGTGCTGGTACCATGGTAGGGGCTGGAGCAGGCATCAGCAGTGAATATGGGTTGAAATATTACGATCGATCGTAGCCGCTATTCTATACGTAGCAACAGTTTGCGCGAAGATTCATTCTAATCGATTCCAGTTGTCGCTTGATCCGAACGGTTGTATGCACGAAAAAAAAATGTGTTTACACATTCGCTGAGTTGCTGCTTTACATTATTAGAGCATTAGAAAAGTTTAAGAATGATACAGACAGCGAGACATCATCAAAGGCCTCACATCTCATGAGTACGATTGAAATACAATGGAATTTCTCTTTGCATGTTTTTACTGCCGTCAAGCTGCAATTCAGGCACTCAGTGGGACTCTTCAGACTCCAGAATTTCAGATATCATCAGCATGTGCTCACGTCGCCAATGTGATTAAATTGTTACTTAAAACATAAAAAAAAAAATAATTTTTCGATGTAATTTTAAAAAAAAAATAAAGAGAGTTGCAGACGAACTGTCAATTGAGTTGAAAACTACGCGTTTATATGGATATGACCGAGGATATGACCCCCCCCATGTTGAATAATTATATGCAAAATACTATACTAAGAATGAAGCATCTAAAAAAAATTGGTAAATATTTAGTACGGTCGTATCTGAACAATAATTTTGGAAAAAATGTAATCGATGGACCGCGAATTGTAAAGAATTAATATACAACAAAGTCGAGGTCATCTATGGGTTCCTTTTCCATGAAGTTTTTAAATTTGCAGATTTTGTACTAAAATATGTGAATTCATTTCGTCAAATGTCAAAAAATAAGAAAAATTACAACTTTGTAAACCTGTTGGATGTAAACCGGTTCGGAGTCGAACCGCTCCGGAGTCGGAGACTCCGGGATTTTTGGGAAGTCCGAACCGAACACTAACCGGAGCAGAAAAAAATTTTCCGCCCAAACCTGATCCGGAAACGGAGCAAAAACAAGTCACAAATGGGTTCAGTTCAAAATTTATAAAACATTTTCTAAATGTTATAATTGTTAATTTGGCCATTTTTCAATATATATTTAAATGCACACTCAGAAAACAATAATATGAATTTAAGGAAATCACCTTATTTGTAAATTTGGCCTGGTGGTAATTAGAACCATTTTCTAACTACCGAAAAAGTTTTCTAGAACTTCGAAAACTATGACATAAAAAATATTTAAGAAATAACTTTTCTAAAAAGAAGAATGTGAGAGATTTGTCTGATAACACTGTAATTCAAAAAAGCCCAACGTTTGCCATAGAAGAGATAGCAAACTTTTCATAATTATTTTTGGTCGCTGAATTGAAATCAATTGTCTGTTTTTACCCCGCACGTAAGGGTTTAGATATAATCGCATAATTTCTGATAAATAATATTTTTTTCCAAGTATTTTTATTTAAATTGAACGACCAAATATAGGTACAGATAGAAAGTTTGCTATCTTCTTTGTTGCAAATGCTTTTAAAGCAGGCCATCCACACACGAATTTGTTCGTTCCCCCGGGGCGGGTTCGATCCCGCCTCTGAACATCTAATGATAAAAATTTTTTTCTTTCTTTAGAAAATAGCTTTTACACATACGGTCACCTTCACCAGCTGTGAAATAACTAGCCATGAAAAAGCAAATTCTCAAACTTTTGCCGTTCGGATCCGGCGTTAAACTGAAGGTCCCTTTCCCTTGTGCGAAAAAATTTAAAGCACAAACGCCAACAGATTGAGAGAAGCTTGGCTTGGCCCCGTTGTAGGAGCTGTATAGACAATTATATATTATACAAAGATACCATACCAAGTCGTTAGCAAACCGAATGCCGTCAAATTCTACACTGATGGCTCCAAACTGAATGGAAAAGTAGGAGGTGGAGTCTTCATCCCAGAGCTTGGGCTCAAAACTTCACTTCGACTTCCTGCTCACTGTAGTGTTTACCAAGCAGAGGTTTTAGCCATTCAGGATGCTGACAACCTTCTGAAAAACCTCGCAATCCAAGGAAGCAAAGTATTTATTTTCTCAGATAGTCAAGCTGCAATAAAAGCCCTTGGCGGTTATATTAACAATACCAAAACTCTTCCGGAGGGCCGCAGATCTCTTAATGAGATGGCACAGCACTTTGAAACTAATATCATTTGGTTGCCTGGACACTGCAACATTGAAGGCAACGAGATGGCTGACCACCGCGCCAGGCTTGGCACCACCACTCGGCTCTTACCGGAGAAGAGCAACATAGGGGTGCCTCTTGCGACCTTTAAGCTGAAAACAAAGGAGACTACATATCAAATAACCATGAATCGATGCCAGACTTGGCACCACCACCCAGCTCCTACCGAGGGCGTTACACGCCGCTAGACTCGGCATCAGACACAATGACTTCTGTAGAAGCTTCAGTGGATGTTATTACCCGGCTCTCAGCAAAAGGCGACTCACAACATTTGGTCGATCCTTAATGAGTTGTCAGACATTTCTGAAATAGAATTTAAAAAATCTTAACAAACACAAAATTGTGAGTCTGTGACAAGCGCGAAACTAGCAAAAATTCTTATATGAGTTTAGATTGTCATGAAGACCAGTAAATAGACGGGTTAATAAGAGGTGTAGAGATCCATCGGACCAAGATTTAATAGTTGGCAATTGAAGAATGGTGGAGGTTTAATTAAATTAGAAAAATTTGTATATGAGTTTAGATTTATATGAAGACGGGTGGGAGGAAAGGGGGAAATTTGCAAAAATTTTATGAGATTATCATTTACCACTCAACATACGGATAATAAAGATAAGAAAATAAACAAAATCGCGGAATTTGCATGATTTGCTAAGTTATTATTATTATTAAAATTTGATGGATGGCAATGTCCAAGTAAGCTTCACTACTTCGTTTGGTACTTAAAGTACTAAAGGGCCGTAGCATTTCAAGACGGGTATATAACTCCATTCAATTTTATTTCATTCAAATGATATTTGGTATCAAAAATCTTATCAGACCTATCTACTAGTTAATATTGATTACTTTCGAGACGTTTGTGCTTTACACAAATTGCAGTATTAAATGCTCATAGAGACTTATTTCTTCTTTTGGCACAGTCATGATCACCCCATTTCTCACAGCTCGCTATGCTTGAATATAGTTTTCTCAATGTTTTCCTGCAATTTTTCCACCTTGCGTTCTTGTTTTTTCAATTGGTTTTCCATATCCTCAAACCGATTGCTCTTGTCCTTGTGTTTTTCATCCTATAAAAAACAATTAGCTTTACTCGTTAAACAGTATTCTCAATTCGTACCTTATACTTCTCCTTGTGTAGGGCATGCTCTGCATGCAAATGACGCAACTTTAACAAACGACTTTCAAAATGATGCAATTCGGTCTTGATGGAAGACAACTCTTTGTCCGTAAAATTGCTAGCCTGCGCCACACGCCATAAGCCCTGTACTTTGGGCTCAATAAAATCCTGACTATGCGGACCAGACGACACCAGGCGCTCCAGACGTTCATAGTGATCCTTAATGCCAACATGATGTCCACGCAGAGTGTTCAGATCGCTTTCGACTTTCTTCACATTCTGTTCGTGGGTCGTTATCTCATTTTCATTCGGATCATTTGAAATGAGATTGTAATTATCCAGATCTTCAGTATTGATGGCATCTAGTTGAAAAGAAATTAAGATGAATTTGAATCTATTTTATACCTCCAAAACCTACTCTCATGTTTGTCGGAATCTATTGGGCCAATGCTGTCCAATAGGCTATAATACACATCAACCTTATCCTGATGGTGTTCAAACTCTTGCTTTAAAGATTTCAGTTCTTCAGCCGTAAAACCAGATATTTCTGCCTTCTCCCAGAGCCGATTGAGTTTCTTGTCCTTAAACAGGCTTTTGTTTCGATGACGCTCCTCTGGATCATGGAATTTCTACAAAAAATGCAGCACATAAAAACCACCTGTTGCAACTTAAGAAAGCTTAACTTTACCTTAAAGGGCTTAAGTTTGTCCGCATCCTGGGTCTCGTCAAAGTGCTCCAGCAGATCGTAGCTGCTCATAATGCCAATCAGTTTGCGGCGCAGTTCATTTTCTTTTAGGCCATCTTTGTCCTTGTGCTGCGAATTAAGCTGCTTCCAGGCAATCTCTTCCTTGTCATGGATTTTCAGTTCCATGTACAAGGATTTTAACTTGGGCTCAGTTAAGCGCTACAAGTATAAAACGTTGATTTTTGTCGAAACTTGTAATTTTTTCCGACTTACGTTTTGCGCCTTGGACCATACGAGGTTCAATTTGGCCATGCGGAAGGGCCGCTGAATATTTTTAAACCCTGGATCATAATTCTCATCCGCGACTTTCTTGAACTGAGGGTCGTTGGCCTCTCGACTGTATTTCTTGCTTTGCTTCTTGTCGGCACTCTCGCATAATGCAACAATCAGGGAATATGCGATTACCGTTAGCGTTAGCTGCCTCATGGTCATCATTTTTACTGTTCCTTCGGTCAAATGTTTAATGCTGACCTGGCCAAACAGTTACTCGATTGTAGAGATGGGCAAAGCAACGATAATTCTGCTTGGCTTACATTGCGTTACAGAGTGTCACATTTCAGTGTTCACAGTACAATGTGAACGGAAAATGAGTTGTCACAGATATCATGTGCTAAAAAAATAACAATATAGAAATAAGTATAATTCAAATTTAAGTAATATTCTCCAAACATGAGGTACAACTTGCTGTCCTTAATCCACTGGCTGTCAAGTAGATGGCGACACTATCGACAGAGGGAGCTACTGAGGTGGTGGCTATGCGAAATCTCCCAACAAATCACGGGAGGTTTGAAACCAACCAAAATCAATTTCTATGGCACCTAAGAATTGGTGGAATTGGGTTTCTGTTGTACCCCCGTTTGACTTGGGACTACTTCTGTCGCAAGCAGTGTGACGCAATGTAAGCCTAGCATATGAGTTGTATTTGTTTGTAGCTAGTCATCGATTAAATTGCCAATTAGGCAACACGCTTTTCAACACTAAGCCAAACACAAGCGCGCAAATACCCATCAGCTGTTTGTTCTTAATAGCCTAGAAAATATCATCGTTTTGTTATTTTTGTTTAATTCTTTTAGCGTCTAAGACCGCAAATATAAAATGCGTGTAATTGTTGCAGTAAGTTGCCTTTTATTATTATTTCAAAGCGTATGCTCTCAGAGTGGCAGCGATGAAGCCTGGGTGGATCCTCATGCCGTCTGGTCGCATTGGGTCACCGTAGAGAATACAAATGAAGATTCGTGCAGCCAGTGTCAATGCCAGGGACTGACTGAGAAATCCCAGGCTACCATAGAGGATGCAGTGGCCTTGACTTATTTTAAAAAGTTTGTTAACTCCTTGTTTCAACGCAAGAATCTCGAGGTGAGTTAACCGAATATGGTAAAATGACGTCATGGTCGTACGCAATTTAAGGCCTGTTTGCACAACTAGTTAACCATTTTGTTTGAATTTTGTATAGTACGATGGGACGTCGATGCTTTACAAACGCTCGCTGCTGTTCACATTACTTCCGGATCACTTAGATGAGCTAGAAGCGGTACGAGATGCGCGAGATATGGATGTAGTGCTCTCAAAAATATTGGAAAAGGCGGAAGCGGCTCCATTGTTCGCGGGAATGGCTGGTTGCTCCTATGCCCACAGGGGACAGGGTATGCTGACCTTAATTAGAGATATTTTCAAGGATTTGTTAGAGCTTTTGAGAATATCCGAGGTGAGTGTAGTGCAAAAAGAAACTAAAAAAAGCCTTATACGTAAGAACCTATTTTGCCAGGTGCAATTTCTGTTGAAAGTCGTCTTAGCCGTTGCTGTCGGCTGGTTGGTGCACAAACGTTTCCGGTTACGGCTTATGTCGATTATATTAGGTGGAGTATTCCTATTTGGATACTTTTATACCTATTTGGAGTGTAATAGGGTAGGCAAAAGGCAGTGCAACTGAGTTACAAATATAGCAGAATTGTGTTTTTGTCTTAGAAACTGAAAGTCGAGGCCATGATTGAAATTATTGATCAGCATGATCCGTCCACCTATCAAATCGCTTGGATTTCACGTCTTTGGAGCTGGGTAGGCAGAGAGTCGGCACAGGTCCAGCAAAAGAGGACTCTAAGGTAAGCTACCTTTATTAAAAGGTCAAGAATTCTAATTACTTAGCATTTCAGGAAATCTGCTGCTCTAAATTTGGACATTTGCCGACCAGATCATGTCTTTATTATGTACTTCAATGATCTTTTTTTAATGCAATTAGAAACTCTATTAGAGAAGATATCTCAAGCCATGTCTAAGCTTTCGGGTAAGGTTTATATTGTGATTTAATCTGGAAATTCTCTTATCATCTTCTATTTGTGATCCTCAGCTGATATGCCATTTCCCTTTAGTGTGCTTGCCCCATTTGCATTGGTGGCCTTGGTGTGCTACATTATTAAGTTGACATTTAAATATGTGATCACGCCCAAAGCTTGGATGGGGCTCATTCACAGCCACTCTTCCCGAGCCTCACAGCCAGCAGCCGTTGCCAACGAAGGCGGAGGAGATCGCATATCAGGCGAAAATCTAAAAATGCTGCTAAATGTAATGCACGTGTCAGGTGTACAAAAATTACCACAACTGCCTGCGGTATCAGGAGTACAGGAACTAGTCGAGCCCCTGGAAGACCCAGCAGCCATAGAGAGCAAAAAATTAAATGCCAGCAGCAACGACAGCAGAGATGGCGCAGCTGAGGCTGGTTTCACGCTAATAGATGACCCCGATGATGGGGATAACATAGTTAATGTTTAGCTTCTTTTTTGATGCTGTATTTTAAGTGTTATGTCCGTGATATTTTTACCCCTTCTTGCATTGGCCCAAATTTATATTACTTGGCAACAGAGTTGGGTCAAAGATTCTAGAACTTACCAAGATGACTGTCAAGGAATTTTTACGTTGTGGACCTCAGATTTTAAACATGGGTACTGGGTTTGTTTGGCAGACTTCGCACATGCACAGCACACTTTTGAAAAATCGAAGAACCACATTAAAACTTCCCCTTCGGCCGTTATAGGCTAATTACACTGAGCACATCTAACATCTAAAATCCAACATCCTGAGTTTAAATGTTTCATAACCATTTGCCGCGCCAACATTTTTAAACCTTTGTTTTGTAAAAATGTTCAGTTGGTCGATGTCTAATAAGTAAATGCTACAAAGATAGTAAATTTCGCCATAGTAAATATTTATGACTCAGGATGTTGGATGTTAGATGTGCTCAGTGTAAAAAGCCTATTACTCATCCTTGTGAGTTCTAGAGTCTTTGGTTGGGTCATATAGCTCTTAATATTGTTCTATTGTGTGTATTCAATAGCAACTCCAATCAATTTAATAGCTAGTGACTCACTCGTTCGCGCCAAGGGATTGATTTTTTTTCTTATTTAATTTTTCATTTCTTAAATTATTATTAGTTAAATATTTAATTATAAGATTCTTCAGCCTTGAGCTTTAACCTATACGGTTCAACTTTACAATTAAACCGGCAAGCAAAATCGTTTCGGTTCTGGTGTTTAGTATTTCAAAACAACAGGATTGAACGTACTTCAAATTTTCAAAGACTTGTAGCCTTGCAGTATGTGAGTGGCGTTTGGTAAAGTAAATGTAAGCATCAATTAAAATTGTTTAAATATTTAATATTGTGTTTGTATATCAATAAAGCAAAGGTTCCTCACCCTTGCACATTAGGTATAAAACCCACTTTTTCTGTGCAAAAGTGATAAGAAACAAAGAGCCGTTTTACTTTTATTGTTCTTTTTTTTTAGTAGACAATGCTTCAAAACAAAAAATCGTGGTGTCGGCTTGTCCTAAGAATGGAGTATCGTTACACAGCAGTGTCTTAAAGTCAATTGATGCAAGTTTCTCTACAAATGTTTCCTCGAGATTAGTTTGGTTTGATCACTTTAAGTGCGTGTTACTCGAAGACACGTAAGTATATAACGCTCACATAACTTAAAATAATCTATTTTGAGAAAAAACACGTTTAAAGTTCTTGGAATGGAATTAAATAATATCGTCTTTATCGACAGCCTCTTTGTCGGAGTAGATATATTTTGATGTTCCGATCATCTTTAGGAAATTTGGTGGTAAATGTAGTTTATATTATATTATTATATATACGAACCATCTATCTACGAACCTGTGAAATATATAACTTTTTACCAAATTGACAGCAAGTATATGAAGTATATCTTACATACATACATGTCAACTATCTCTAAGATCTGATTTGTTCATTCGGACAGACAGACTGATGGATAGTTGATGGTGATCCAGAATATAAATACTTTATAGGGAGATGAATACTTTTGCTAAGTCTCAAATCACGCACTGGAACGAATTATATATTTTAAACTGAACTGGTAGTCGATCAGGAACCTGAGTTTCCAGATCTTATAAAACAGCTCTCCGAACCATACCCTAAACTGTTTCGCTGGTCCGGGAATTTGAAGGGTTCTGCATTTTTAAATCTTTCTCATAAAATACAAATATCAATTTTAAAAAACATTTAAATCGATTGAGTCGTGTGCTGCGAGCTGCTGAATTTACGCTTTCCTAATCCGATTCCTAAACAGATTTTTATTACTCACGAAGTTTGCAACGCATAGAAGGAATCATCTCCGACCACATAAAGTTATATATATATATCTGATCAGCAGACGAGCTGAGTCGATTAGCTTTGTCCGTCCATCTGTCCGTCTGTCCGTCCGTCCGTCTGTCCGTCTGTCTGTTTCTACGCGAACTAGTCCCCAGTTTTGAAGCTATCGAGCTGAAATTTTGACAGAGTCTTCTTTTGTCGACGCACTGCGAAGTCTCGGAGTCGCTAACCTTAAAATCCAGGAAAACTTTCCGTTTTAAAATAGATTTCCACAAAAATAAAAATAATGCTGACCTAAATAATTATAAAAAACCAAAATTTATCTTGAATTATTTGAGATTTATAAAACATTTTTTTCCGAAACTGAGACTCAGTCCCGTTACTCTTAAGGTCAATTTTGTGATTTCTTTATTTAAATGGGCTTCAATTAAACTGTAATTCTAATTGTCACTTTGACATATTGACACAGTTTGGACGGTAGCCGCCCACGCTTCTTCACCCATGTGTGCTAATGGGCCGGTGGCAGTGTTGCCATAATTGTTTGCGCAAAAAACGCTAGATTAGCAAAAAAAAACCAAAAAACCCTAAAATTCTTTTGAAGTAAAAGTGCTGTAAAAGCTTAAAAAATGCAAATGTATGAAAATAAATTTGATACATAAAAAACGCTAATTCGATTTAAAATAAAGCTAAATTAGCTTCTTCCCGCTGTTTTACAATTTTTCCGGCAATCGCAATTTAAAAAAACCCAAATCTGGGGGGAAAAACGCTATAACGGCAACACTGCCCTGGGGTATGATTATAGAATCGCTCGTAAAAATGTACAAGTGTAAGAACTTGAAGTGCTCAAAGTATCGGCTAAAAATACTTTGTATTGTGCTTGTCTAATATAGAAATTTAGATACAGATTTTTCTGTATAGGCGTTGGCGGAGTGGATCTCCTTGTATTTTTGATTTTCGGGTTCGAGTCCCGGTAAAGGATGGATCCCATAATCTTGTTTTCTTTTCTTTTTTTAATTAAAAGTGCCAAAAATATTGCCGAGGTCTAAAAAGATGTTCAATAACAAAGGATAAAAAAAAATCAAATTTTATGATTCGAACACCCGACTTCCTGTTTATGAGTTATGCATACAGTGCTCTACGCCACTGAGGCGTCTGGATTCCATTGTAAATATAAAGGGCAAAATTCATAGCCTGTTAAAAACAGCTGGTTTACCACAACAATTACTAAGGTAAAACACAAGGGGCGCTCACTAGCTCATGTGTGCTAAATTTATCAATTACGATTTTACGAGGTGAACACCATAATTATAAATATAAAACATAAAAATATTATGTTTTAACTGAAAGCCGATGTATGTTTGCTCAATATTGACTGCAGAACAACTGAGATATGACGTTCTTGCATTAACATGAAAATGAACCTGTAAAATTATATTGCGATATATTCTCATATCACATGGAAAGTAGCAGAGATATCAATACGAAAATTTTTACACAAAATAGTACACAATACAGCGAATTTTTCTGCATCATTAAGTCAAAAATCGTATTTTTTGAGTTATGCCAGTCTTGAAGTAAGCGAGCGATATCTGTAAAATTAAAACTACTTTATATTTACGTCGCCACATGTGAAAATAACTCAATAGCCTATATCATCTTGACTACAGAGTATAAAAAGTAAAAATTAGAATTGTCTTTGGTGGACAGACCGCGATACTCAAAGATGCCTTGAACCGAAGTATTTAAATGATATGATCTGCTTTTCTGCTAGTAATGAAGCACTTTACTCAGAAGAATCATTCCATAACTTACCATCTCTTAAGTATGCATTTATATTCAATATAGTCAAAATCATAGAAAATTCTGGGTTTCCATTTATTCTATTTTCTAAGTTAGACCTCTATGGGCAGGGTACAAACCGCTTGTCCTTTGAAGGCAGGAATTTGGTATAACAATTGTGGTGACTCCCTTTATCTTAGGTGAATTTTCCAAAATGTTAAGTTTCATCTTTTTTTTACCAACAACAGATGTTGTAGCTGTGTGTAGCTAGTATAAATGTGTCCATTTATCGCGAGTTTGACGTGATCAAGAAAAACTTGGTGTGAGGTGTTGCTATCTGATGCCTCTAGTTTCACAATTTATTGGTCTGGCTATAAAGAAGTTTAAGTGTAATATCCTGTTTTCAATTATGCTTTAAATTTAGGAGGATTAATTGCTGTCAAACTTAAATCTTATCTCAGCTTGCTTATAATTTGACAGCAATGTAAAAAAAAAACGAAAAGGCGAAAAAGTTTTTATACCCTTGCAAATGTTTTAATAAATCAGAGTTTACGCACGTCAGGATTGAAACAAACAATTTTTCTAAATAAAGCCCACTTTTCGACCGATAGTTTCTATAGCAGCTATAAGATATAGTCATCCGATTTTGACCAATACTTCCAAAATTGTGCAAAAGAGTATAATATTAATAATCACTAAAGTGGGAGACGTTAACATTAAAAAAAAAGATAGTAACTATGGCAGCTATAAGATATAGTCATCCGATCCGATCGGTTCCGACATATTAGTAGTGCTGCACAGAAGACTCTGTGTAAAGTCTCAGATCAATAGCTTTAAAACTGAGAGACTAGTTTGCGTAGAAACAGACAGACGGACAGAGCTCAATCGACTCAGCTCCTCGCCCTGTTCAAGAATATATATACTTTATAGGGTCGGAAATGAATATTCCTATTCGTTGCAAACTTCTGGGCAAAATTATAATACCCTTTGCAAGGGTATAAAAATTTACTTTCACACTACGTTTACCTTTTTTATACCCTTGGAGAGGGTATATTGAAATTGTCCGGATGTTTGTAACGCACAGAAGGAAGCATCTCCGACCACATAAAGTATATGGGTGATTCCATGAAAAATCGCCCACTGGAATTTTTTTTGGATCGAAATAATTGTTTTCGTATTCGTTGTGGTAAAATAGTATATACGTATTTTCAGCATTTTAAGGGGGGACATCTAAGTAGCTCAAAAAAAAAAGTGGATTTTCAGAATTTTTTTTGGCCAAATGGAAGGTCCAATCGAAAATTTGTAAATGAGGTATTATAGTGTGATACATTTACTCGAAATGGTTTTCGGGTTTTTTGTATCAAAAACAAAATGGCGGTCGTGTATCATTTCTCCGTAGACCTTATTTTTCCGTGGCCGGACACATAACTCAAGCAAATCTTAACCGATCGATCTGAAATTTTAAGAGTAAATCGGAAATATCTATGGCTATCGATCCACGTAGGATTTTTTCGATATTTTGATTTTTGGCGAAATGAAAAATAAAATGCGTTTAAAAAAAAATTCTTAAAAAATTAAAAAAAAAAAAGTAAGCCAAATATCGAAAAAATCCCACGTGGATCGATAGCCATAGGTATTTCCGATTTACTCTTAAAATTTCAGATCGATCGGTTAAGATTTGCTTGAGTTATGTGTCCGGCCAGCTGAAAAATAGGGTCAACGGAGAAATGATACACGACCGCCATTTTGTTTTTGATACAAAAAACCCGAAAAAAATTTCGAGTAAATGTATCACATGTATGTATCATTTACAAATTTTCGATTGGCCCTTCCATTTGGCCAAAAAAAATTTTGAAAGTCCACTTTTTTTATTTTTGAGCTACTTATATGTCCCCCTTAACGAAATATACTTAATTCGCGGGTAAAGTCGATTTGAAAATTTACATATTTAAAAAAACTTAATTATTTTCAATTGCTTGCTATCCAAAGCCATTGGTGATAAAAATATTTAAAAAATCTGAAAATTAACATCTGAATCCAAACTTTCAAATAACTCATACTTAAAAATTTTAAAATTTTTCTTTGGTCTTCAAATCGCGAAAATAAGTAAAGAAAAATTAAATGCCGCGAAAGGGATTTTTTTTTTGTCTTCATTTTTTTCTCAAAATTTGGTCTTGTGTCCAGTAATTTACTGTATTAAGCTGTAAATGGGGAATCCAATAGTTCCAGAGTTATGGCCTTTTTTCATTTATTTAAATTAATTTTCTGTAACCAGGGCTCAATACCGGAACCAGAACCGGAACCGTTAACCGAAATAAACCGTTTCAAATCGCGTACCGGAACCGGAACCTGAACCGAAACAAAATTTTTTTTAAGAACCGAATACCGTTTACCGTTATTATTGGAACCGATAAAACCGGAACGAAACCGAAACTTTGGTACCGGTACGGTTTCGGTTTTTTTTTATACGCTGTAACTAATTATGTTAGGATTGTGCAAAACTATGTAACTGAGAGGAATCATTTCCGATTTTATAAAGTTCTTGATCTTATGTATGTATGTAAAGTAAGTATGGAAATGGCAATGACGGGTAAACAGAAGGTGTAGATCAAACATTTGCTAAATTTTTTCATTCCCAAAATTTAGTATACCGAACTGTCTTAAAAATCGGAAATTTACAAACGATTTTAACGATTTTGATTCTTATGAAGACGGTTAAATCGACGGATGGGGAATTTTGCTAGATGAAGATTTGATAGATGGTAATTGTAAGGTATGCTTCACTCCTTCGCTTTGTGAGCGGCGTAGCAACGCACGTTGGGTACATATTTATTGGAATTTTGTTTTTTTTTTGTTCAGTATTAAAAATAAGTAGTACTTATATCGGTGAGTACCGGTACGCACCGGTATACCGAAATAAAAATCCTGGTACCGGAACCGAAACCGAAAACCGAAATTAATTGAAAACCGATAAAGAACCTTTATCCGAAACATTCATTTCGGGACGTACCGGTACTGAAACCGGAACCGAAATTCGTTTCGGGATTAAGCCCTGTCTGTAACAATATCAGATTTAGTATGTTTAATTTTAAGAGGGCGATATTTTTGTGGTCGAATATAGTGAAGTCTATCATCATAAAAATTATTTTAACCGATCGGCGGAGTGGCATTTCCATGCAACAGCCCACGGTAAAGGGCCTTGCGAAGAAGCTGGATAAACACTAAAAAGAATGGAACTCTATGAATGGGTCAACGAATTTTTACCAAACATCACAGTAAGATACAGAAACATAAATCACTAAACTTGGGTCACAGAATTATTAAGACTACGATTTTTTAAATGCAAAACTATACACTCTATTCAACCAAGAAATAACTATCGTCTTAAAACCAAAACATTTTCACATTCCGAAACATACTATATTGTTAGTTCCTAAAAAACGTGAGTTTTAATAAATGAAAAATAGCCGTAACTCTGCAACTATTGGATTTCCCATTTACAGCTTTATACAGTAAACTACTGGACACAAGACCAAATTTTGAGAAAAAAATGAAGACAAAAAAAAAATCCCTTTCGCGGCAATTAATTTTTCTTTACTTATTTTCGCGATTTGAAGACCAAAGAAAAATTTTAAAATTTTTAAGTATGAGTTATTTGAAAGTTTGGATTCAGATGTTAATTTTCAGATTTTTTAAATATTTTTATTACCAATGGCTTTGGATAGCAAGCAATTGAAAATAATTAAATTTTTTAAATATGTAAATTTTCAAATCGACTTTACCCGCGAATTAAGTATATTTCGTCAAAATGCTGAAAATACGTATATACTATTTTACCACAAGGAATACGAAAACAATTATTTCGATCCAAAAAAAATTCCAGTGGGCGATTTTTCATGGAATCACCCATATATATTCTTGATCAGCATGACGAGCTGAGTTGATATAGCCATGTCCGTCTGTCAGTCCGTCCGTCTGTACGTCTGTTTCTATGCTATCTCCTCCGTCAGTTTTAAAGTTTTCTTAACCAAACTTTGCACGAAGTCTTTTGGTACAAATACGCTGCACATTTGACGGAACCGGCCGGATCGGATGACTTATTAGCTGCCATAGGAACGATCGGTTGAAAAACTAGTTTTTGTGAGAAAAACCTTTTTGTTTATAATTATAATTTTGCCCAGAAGTTTGCAACGCATAGAAATATTAATTTCCGACCCCATAAGCTATGTATATTCTTGATCAGGGCGACGAGCTGAGTCGATTGAGCTTTGTCCGTCCGTCTGTCTGTCTGTCCGCCTGTCTGTCTGTCTGTCCGTCTGTCTGTCTGTCTGTCTGTTTCTACGCAAACTAGTCTCTCAGTTTTAAAGCTATCGAGCTGAAACTTTGCACAGAGTCTTCTTTTTACTGCACACTGCTAATATGTCGGAACCGACCGGATCGGATGACTATATCTTATAGCTGCCATAGGAACTATCGGTCGAAAAGTGGGTTTTTGTGAGAAAACTTTTTTGTTTTTCAATGCTATCGCTCCCAACGTCTTCCGCTTCGACAATTATGAGTTTTATACGCTTTTACACATGATTTCAGCAAGTTTTGGTCAAAATCGGTGACTATATCTATATAGCTGCCATAGGAACTTTTGGTCCAAGTACAAACTGTCAGCCACATATAAAACATTTGCAAGGGTATAAAAATTTCGGCAAAGACGAAGTTAGCTTGCCTTCTCGTTTTTAGTTGCATTGGCCCACTTTACATAAAATATTCGGCAATCAATTTATTCGTTTTTTTTGTCATAGTTAAATTTGATTTTATTGAAATAATTTTGCTGCACGATAATTGTTACAAGTTAATCTCCAACAATAAGATTCTTCGGCCTTATTTATTTCATATGTATTTTTGTGCCGGATTCTTCAAAAATGTATGTATATACGGTTGAAACATTAATATTTACAAGACGGTCGCTCATCGAGCGATCCCCTGGGTGTGAGTTGGGTTTTAATTTAATGTAAGCAATAATTAAATTTTGTATAATCTAGCTCAACATGTATACATAGTTAATATGGTGTGTGTATATCAATAATAAAAAAAGTTAAAGAAACGAATTTCGGTGTAAATATATTTATTCGTTGTATTTTAAATCATGCACTTGAATCCATGTTAATATGTATGTTTAATTACGCTTAGTCAGAATTATGCAACCGAGTGTTCATCCATGCACGTCTATTTCAGACCTAAAACTAGGAAACAAATTGAAGCAGAACCTAAAGCACAGGCAGGCGCTACCAATAAATACCAACTAAGGACATCATCCTCAACCATTCATTTCCAACTGAGAGAATTTTACCTAAATTATTGATTTCACAAATCTTATACGCAAATTGGTCCGCTATCAAAAATCTTGGTTAATAATTTTACTACACGAATTCAACAATATATATGTGTGTGTTATTTTTTTAGCACTATGTCACTTTCATCTCTTGATCTGCAGATCTGCTTACTTTATAATTAATGCATTTCTTATTCTCGCCGATTTTGTGGTATAGTTTAAGAAGATAATCCAAGAAGTACTCGATCTGTATGTATGAAAGAATGTCTTTGCTATCATGCAGCAATAGTTGAAGTAAAAATTGGACGTCTTTATGTTCTATCATAGTTAATTTAGTAAATCACCCAAATCTACAAATCGGTAAAAAGATGAAGTGGGGTTATCTATCAAGAAGAGAGCTGGTATATTTTTCCACAAAACAAGCCTAAAAAAGAGCAAAATATAAACTTTAAGGTCAAGAACATCGACGTTTTTAAAACAGATTTCTATAAGTATTTCTCTTCTATAAACTGATAAAGTGCAAATTCGCAGCTTTGTCGTATTGTTAGAAATAAAAACCAACAATAGCTTTTAAGTGAGAATTTCTGAAAGATTTTCCGAAATTTTGTTTCCTTAAGTGGCCTGGTGGGGCCAGGCCTTTTATTAGAGAAGGAACTTATAGCAAGCAGCCGTATAACCAAATTTAAACAGTAAATTCATCTTTGAAATCAGTATGTTATATATCAGAGGTCTGTAAATGTAAAATTGTCTATACAGCCCCAAAGGGCCAGGCGAAGCTTTTCTCAATCTCTTGGCATGTGTGCATATCATTTTTCACGACAGTTTGACGCCGAGTCCGAACGGTAAAATTTCGGGTGCTTTTTCATGGCTAGTTACTTCACAGCTGGCGCCAATAGCTGGTGAAGGTGACCGGATGTGTTAACGCTATTTTCTAAAGAAGGAAAAAATCTTTTTTATTAGATGTTCCGAGGCGGGATCAAACCAACAACCTCCCGCATAGCAGGCTAGCACACTAACTGGGCACCATATCAGAGTTATAAGGTTCGAAAATTTAGAAACTGGAACATGTGAAAATACTATTTTAAGCCTTATTCCAGTGATTTAAGCTCATGTGTACCAGTACAATTTATTTCTATTGGTCTTTTAACAAATCCAGGGTTTATCCGGAAAGTAATAGGACTGATACAAGCCGAAAATATTACTTTCCTGACAAACCCTTTATGTATGCTCTTTTCCTTTCTTGGTCGTGTACTTCTGGGATTATCCTCGCAAGAGAAGCCCAAATAACAAATGATTCCTAATATCAAAAATCAAAGAAACAATCTATTAACCATCTAATAGCTTCCAACTACTTCTTTTGAACACCGCAATTAATTTGGAATAGATTAAATACATAACGCACATAATTGGTTTTTTTTTTTGTACAAATTAGACAACTTAGTTAATCCAACTCTCTGCATGCTGCTTAATTATCCTTCGATGTACATGTGTTCATTACATCAATTAACATTAAAAAGTTTTGTGGTTTGTTTTGTTTTGAATGCAAATTGTGCTTTAACGTTGACTTACGCTAGATTTCTTGTTGTATTTATTATTGAAAAATGTTATTAACTTCAGCAAATTAGTGTAAAACTTTACCTAATCCATAAGTATAATACAGAAAGAATGTTCTCTTAAATACATATGTTGAAAGGCAAAACAAACAACATTAGCAGGCGGTTTTTATGACACATTGAGGGTTTTGTGAGTATTATTTATACATTAGCTTATGTGGCGATTTCGATTTATGGTTTTTCACTTAGTTTGGTTTTTGGTGGTTAGTTGTTATACAGCAATTGATAGTCTGGCGAGGCAAAAATTCGAGTCTCGTAGTTCGAAAATGCCCCACAATATTAGATAGAGTCTTCTGTCAATGGATTTACTATGTTGATAAATTGTAGGTATGTTTTTTAAATAGGTACTTTGGCTTTTTGTTAGAGTTATGTACGCTGGTGGTCAAATTTATGAGCAACATTGTGTTTTGTGGCAAATCGCAGAAACTTGAGGTGATTCAACATATGAAAAGTGGGTGAAGTTTGTTATTCTGAATTTGCAGGTTACCTAAAACGAGCAAAGGCAAATTTCTTTGCTCCTTGACACGTTTTTGAGAAGTAATAATAAATGCTTTATACGTCACTTGTCCTGGGTGAAAAGTTTTTAGGAGTGATTACATTGCGAACTACCATAGAAAAGAACTATTTGAATTAATAATTATATAAACTAAAAACTATCTTCTGGCTAAGCCCTTGCTTTTCAAGTTTATACGTACTTAAAAAAAACAATGGACAGAAAAAAACAACAAAATCTTAATCTTAGTCAGAAAATAACTTTTGTTAATTATTGCTGCAAAGCATATTTTCGGATCTGCTTAAAAGTTGTACAGGGGCGCCATTGTTGTTGTGTTACGCAAAGGAATAGCTTGCGCGTAAAGGTGTCTCGCAGGCCATAAGCCTATATAAAGCAAAATCAAATTCATAAGCTGACTCTGTGTTTTGTTGTTGTCGCTTTCAGACCTACAACAACAACATCATATGTGTCTCTCTTCTCTCTCTCTCTCTCCGATGTCTCTCGCAAACACGAAAGCAACAACAACGTTGCTTAAGCAACAATTCTTCTAGCTTAAAATATGTTTTTTGCATTAGTATTATATTTCACGCGGGCGTAAGCTCAGTCTGGGCACTCCTGCCCTAATAGAAAGTTAAAGCTAAAAAAAAAAATCCTGTACGGAATACAAAACAGCAGTTGAAACGTGGATTGCTCGCCGTGCGCTATTTCCTCAACAACAAATAATAATGTGTATAAGAACAAAATATAAAAGACATCCCTTGCATATATGAAGCCACCGTTATATTTGTAGTAAACAGGAACAGAGCAGAATAAAAGAGCTAAAAACACATGATCCAGTTGCCAAGTACAGATATTGATGGAAAAATTTTCATCTAAGTATCAACGACGCACAAAATTTGACCACCACTGTACGTCACGTATAGATAGGACATTATGATATATGTATGTATATATGGTTATGTATGGCCAAGAGCTGTGCTTCTTATGCACAGCTCTCCGATCCCCTTCTTTATGTTGATATGTATGCAGTTACGTTTCAGATGCTGGGATTTATGTTGTGCGACTAAAGAAATGTTTTGCTAAATCAAAACCTATGCAAATAATGTCTTACATCAGTTCCTAAGTCCATACATTTCTATGCTTGTATGCTAGTAATTCTATATATGGATGTGGGGTGTATGTGTGGGGGGAGAGGGTGGGGTTTAGTGGATGGGTGAGTATCTACCCAATGCTATTATCCCAAAAGCGAGTATTTGTCTGTCACCATTTCAATTTCCATTGTAATCCGATGCTTACATAATACGACACTTCTCCTTGGCACCGCCAGCACCGCTGACACTTGCCTCGCCATTCTCTGGTATGGCCCCATTCGTATCCTTGGATTTCTTCTCCTTCTTTTGTTTCTTTTGCTTTTTCGTGTCCAGTTGTAGGGAGACGGTGCGCGTTTTCTCCATATTGAGCAGTTCCTGGAAGAGTTCGGTTACATTGTGATTGGTTTTGGCTGATGTCTCCATAAAGGATATGCTCCAGGTGGTGGCCTGTGCCTGACCCTCGATCTGGGAGACCTCTCGCAACTCGGCGGTTTCGTCACACTTGTTGCCCACGAGCATAACGGGTATATTGGGTATATCGGCGCCCTGCAAGAGAATTTATAAGAACTCAAATCTCTGGCCGGATTCTTTAAACTCACCTTTAGCTCTTTAATTACTCCCCAAATGGGACGCAGCTCTTCTAAACTTTGTTTGGAGCACACCGAGTAGACCAGTATGAAGGCATGTCCTTTTGAAATAGACAATCGCTGCATAGCCGGGAACTGATGGGAGCCTGTTGTGTCCGTAATTTGTAACGTGCAAATGTTCTTGTTGCAGCTGATGACCTGCATGAATCATGGTATTAGTTGCATTTTCTTTATTGACTAGTGGGAACATGCTCATGGGTGAGTAAACAAAATATCTGAACAAGTAAACAGGTTCCTCTTAAATTGCTCTTTTTTGTTCAGCTCTTCAGTTGCTCTCTCACTCAGCTTTTGACTTGGCTTTGATATTCTCTCTTCAACTACCCAAAAAATTTCACTCTTGAATCACGTTCTCAGTAGTAAAAATTGATCAAATTCTGATATGAGCTTCTTGACTCAAGTTTCTACTTGATCCAGTAGATAATTCTCAAATAAACGACTAAAAATAAAATTGAAGGGGTGGGGTTTGGTGAACACGACCGACCCCGGACCTCACAGACCATAAACCACCATCACACCCCCCCACTTTTTCTATGTATAATTTTGAGTTATCAATTACTGAACTAAACACCGCATTAACCGACTCGACTTTGTCGATAAACTATACGGGATATTTAGGACGCTTGTATTTGGCAGCCACGACCGTGTCATCCCCGTAACGTTATTTTTTATTATCTCCTTTTTTTATTTTTATTTCTTTTATTTTTTGTGATGTTTTAAACTTTTTATTATATTATAAGACGTTTAATCACTTCTTTTGCCAATCTTAATGTTCAACTTTAAATAATTATCGGCGGCGGTCAATGACATGACAATAGCGCGGTGTCTCTCTTTGGAGCGCGCACGTTTTCTCTCATTTGGTTCCCCCCCCTTGCTATAACCCAGGATTTGTCTCATCCAAAAATTTTGAAAAGAAGTGCGACTAGTTTATTTCAAGAGCGTTCTACTCAAATTATTCTTCTAGATTTTTATGAGTGTACAGTTTTGGGTGTCTCCCTCTCTAACACACAGTGATGCATGACATCTGCAAGCATTCGGTGAAAATTGTCGAGTATGTTTTAATCAAGACAAAGACAACCTAGCGAGTCAATGCACTATGATCAGAATGCCCAAAAATTTGCAATTCTATAGGATTTTTCTTGGTTTTATAGCTTAAAATCCCATTGATTTTATAGTTCTACATTCACAAGTTAAGAATGGTTTGTATTCAAATAATTATAAGTTCATTAATTCAGATTTGGTGCGTAGCCAAAGTCAGCTGAGTCGGTGCATCAGTGGCGTATATAGGGGCGTTAAGAGGATTAGTTCCCCCATTAGGTTTAAAAATCGGAATCACAGGGGACAAAGAAACTTTCCATACATATGTATTTGGCCGCTGAATTTAAATCAATTGTCTGTTTTCCCCCCGCACGTCTGTGATATTTGCATAAATGTGTGTTGAGCCAGGTTTGCTTACATTTGTGGGTACGGTGCCCACATAAAGTAACCTTTTCCAACCAAATTTGGTTTAATATTAACTTCATTCAATGTTGTTACAGAAAAACCAAATGCGATGTTTTGATTTAGTACCTACAAATTGTTGGCTTTTAAAGTGGAAAAAATCTTTTCTTCCAAGTTTAAATTATTCTGAAAAATGTTCTAATTATAAAAAAATATGCAAAATTACTACACAGATAAACAAGATTCCCGTAGAATGGATATTCAGAACTTTCACTTAAAGATCCATTTTTTCAAATTCACATTTTACTGCTCCTGTGTCACAACACATTATTTTGTCGATAGCAAGTGGGTGCCCAACCGGCTACGAAAAATATGGATAAGATATATGGGTAATTACACAAGTTTACAAAAAAAGGCAATTTTTTGCAACAGAGAACTTTGCAACCGTTCCTTATGTAATTTTGGCCGCTGAACTCAGATAAATTGTCCGTTTTCTTCCAGCACGTCAGGTTCACGAGATATTTGCATTAGAGAGGTATCCTTACATTTGTTGGTCGTGTGGCCACATTAAGTGTCCTATTCGAACCAACTTTGTTTTAATGTAAGCTGCATTGAATGACGTTAAAGAAAAACCAAACACGAAGTTTTGATTTTGCTGATGAGGTACCAATTTTTGGATTTGAACATTAAGAATGTGTTTTTTTATACCCTTGGAGAGGGTATATTAAAATTGTCCGGATATTTCTAACGCATAGAAAGAAGCATCTCCAACCACATAAAGTATATATATTCTTGATCAGCATGACGAGATGAGTTGATATAGCCATGTCCGTCTGTCCGTCTGTCCGTCAGTCTGTCCGTCTGTTTCTATGCTATCTCCTCCGTCAGTTTTAAAGCTAACTTAACCAAACTTTCCGGTGGTCTTTGGTACAAATACGCTGCACATTTGTCGGAACCGGCCGGATCGGATGACTATAGCATATAGCTGCCATAGGAACGATCGGTTGAAAAACTAGTTTTAGTGAGAAAAACTTTTTTGTTTTTGGTGCTATCGCTCCCAACGCTCGTATTTATAAGTTTTTAATGATTTCACATAATTTCACCAAGCCTTGTCAAAATCGGACAACTATATAGTATAGCTGCCATACAAAAGTTAGGTCTGAAAAAAAGTCTTAGTGAGAAAATTTTTTTTGTTTTTAATGTTATCGCTCCCAACGCTCGTATTTATAAGTTTTTAATGATTTCACATAATTTCACCAAGCCTTGTCAAAATCGGACCACTATATAGTATAGCTGCCATACAAAAGTTAGGTCTGAAAAAAAGTCTAAGTGAGAAAAACTTTTTTGTTTTGAATGCTCCCAACGCTCGTATTTATAGGTTTTCAATGATTTTACATAATTTCAACAAAATTTGTCAAAATCGGACCACTATATAGTATAGCTGCCATACAAACTGCCAGGCATATATCAAGCTCCAAGGGTATATAAACTTCGGTCTAGCCGAAGTTAGCTGGCCTCTATTTTTTTTTTTTAAAATCGATTTTTTTTGCAAGTTTAAGAAATTCTGGAAATTTTTCTGCTAATATTTAAAATCTTAGAAAAAAATAGTTGGTAGTCCTTTGTTTCTTCTTATTTAAATTATTTTCAGTTTTTCGATTTCATTGCGATTTTAAAAGTTATTGCCCAAAAACCTTAAAAAATTTTGTGATATATTAACATTTTTTTTAACAATATTGAGCATTAAAATCAGGGCTGCAAACCGGTCCGGAGTTGAAGCGCTCCGGAGTCGGAGACTCCGTGATTTTTGAGAATACCGAACCGAACCTGAACCGGAGCAAAAAACAATTTCGTAGCGGAACCTGAACCCGAACCGGAGCAAAAACAAGTTAAAACTGGTTCGGTTCAAAAAAAAAATCATATTACTTTTTTTCGGGCTGGCTTATAAATTCGTGCTTTAAGATTTGAATGTGTGTAAATATTTAGAAAGTTCTTAGAAAATCGTTCGTTTTGGATCCAAGAAACTGAATTTTTTGACTTTAATACAAAAATAGCTTGCAAAAGAGACAATACTGAATTTTATAAACCTCAAAAGGAACTCATTAATAAAAGCATCACTGATTATTCTTCAAGTTCATATTCTTATGTAATGGAACCTTAAGCTAAAGAGCTACAATATAAAGAATCAGTGACAAATAGATAATTATGAACGACTTCTTTGCCTCATTTGGAGGAATTCCATGATTGCCTAAAAATTCTAATGTGTTATGCTGCCTTTACACTGTGCGACACATGACCAATGATCATACATCTAGTAGGCCCGCATTTCCCTATGAAATTCTATGAATTTGGCAAGCTATTCAAATTTAAAACAGAACAAAAAGCAGGACTACTATCATGTGTCGAACATTGTGAAGGCTAGCTGTTCCTACAACACATGTATTAGGCAAATCTTCTATCAGTTAAATTTGTTTTATCCATAATTAATTTAAACAAAGTTCGATTATAATTTAAAAATATCAATAGTTGGCTTATGTTGTTACAATTTAAATTTCTGTTTTTTTAAGCCAGCAAAATAAAAGTTATATCTGAACCCCGGTTCGAACCTGAACCTAGGTTCACCGATCTTTTGAACCCGCTCCGTGAACCCGAACCCAAAAAATTTCACGGGTTCGAACCCCGGAGTGAACCTCCACCGATTTCAGAGGGGTTTGCAGCCCTGATTAAAATGTCTAAAAATTTTCAAAAATCGATCTTAAATAATATTTAATATCTATTCTTTGGTTTAAAAATAACTACCATGTTATTTTCAAGCTACAAGAAATTTTGGCGGTAAATGTTGTCCAAAAAAAGGCGAAAATTTGTATAGTTTTTGGGCTATAACTTTTAAAATCGCAATGAAATCAAAAAACTGAAAATAATTGAAATAAGAAGAAACAAAGGACTACCAACTATTTTTTTCTAAGATTTTTAATATTAGCAGAAAAGTTTACAGAATTTCTTAAACTTGCAAAAAAAATCGTTTTTTTCAAAAAAACCCACATTTTTAATGTTCAAATCCAAAAATTGATACCTCATCAGCAAAATCAAAACTTCGTGTTTGGTTTTTCCTTTACGTCATTCAATGCAGCTTACATTAAAACAAAGTTGGTTCGAATAGGACACTTAATGTGGCCACACGACCAACAAATGTAAGGATACCTCTCTAATGCAAATATCTCGTGAACCTGACGTGCTGGAAGAAAACGGACAATTTATGTGAGTTCAGCGGCCAAAAATACATAAGGAACGGTTGCAAAGTTCTCTGTTGCAAAAAATGGCCTTTTTTGTAAACTTGTGTTATTTGTGAAGTGGGCAACTTTTTTTTTCATAGTCTCCAAAAATTCTAATTTTTTTTACAGGCCTTAACCGCAGTTTTCCACGATTTTTAATAGCTTTTTTAGAATTTTACCATTATGGGATGCAAAGATATAGCGACTGTTTATATTTGCTAAAGTTGGTTATAACTAAATATTTAATGGGCTTAAAAATAAATAAAAATTTTAAAAAAATATTGCTTTTCTTTTACTTTGTGGCAAAAAAATTTGCGATGGGTGAACTGGAGGAAGAAACCGCCGAAACTTAAGAAAAAAAATTTAAGTCGCGCTTTGTGAAAAAACGGCCATTTTGAGATTTAAAAAAAAAGTGGGAGTAATCCTCTTGACATTTTTAGTTCTCTTAAAAAGGTTTCATGATGGGACAGCCATAACTTTCCGCGAAATTCAATTCCAAAGAATAAAATTTTACTGAAATCATAGTAGGCTACAAATTAAAATTATAATAATAATTAATTATAAAAATATTTATAATTATGCAGTGGTGTACTGTTACAGAAAACAAACAGAGTTACGTCATGGGTCCATTGTAATATTATCGGATGATTTTCAGCATAATACAACTGCATTTTATTGTTTTCAAAAGAAAATTGTGCAGTACGTAAAAGAAAAGTTCGCTCCCAGCAAAATAATTTATTTCAGCGACGGGGCCGCTCAACATTTCAAGAACCGGTATAATTTTGCGAATCTCCTTAAGCATCGCGAAGACTTCGGAATTCCCGGGAGTGGCATTTTTGGAACGGCGCATGGAAAGGGCGCTTGTGACGTCATTGGGGGAACATTGAAAAGACACTGCAGCACGGGCTAGTCTTCAAGCCGTAAACACAGCTGACCAAATTTTGTCTTCAGAGGCGTTATTCGATTGGGCCAAAAAAATATGGAGAAAACTGAAGTATTTTTTGGCTCTAAGGCTGAAATAATGAAAGTGGCAGAGATGCTGACTGCCCGCTTCAACCATGCGAAAACGGTACCAGGTACTCACAAATACCACAGCGTCATTCCCATCGACAATGACCATCTTATGCTTAAGAAATATTCCTACGCTGATGACTTCGATGTGTTTCCAAAAAGAAAGAATATGCCCAACAAAAATGCTTAATTTTATATTACAATTGTTTCATTTAATAACATTGTATAAGACTATTTAGTCTTATAATTCACTGAGTTCATACACTGATCACAATCAATTATAATTTTAATTTGTAGCCTACTATGATTTCAGTAAAATTTTATTCTTTGGAAGTGAATTTCGCGGAAAGTTATGGCTGTCCCATCATGAAACCTTTTTTAGAGAACTAAGAATGTCAAGAGGATTACTCCCAATTTTTTTTTTAAATCTCAAAATGGCCGTTTTTTCACAAAGCGCGACTTAAATTTTTTTTCTTAAGTTTCGGCGGTTTCTTCCTCCAGTTCACCCATCGCAAATATTTTTGCCACTAAGTAAAGGAGAAGCAATATTTTTAAAAATTTTTTAATTATTTTTAGGCCCATTAAATATTTAGTTATAACCAACTTTAGCAAATATAAACAGTCGCTTTATCTTTGCATCCCACAATGGTAAAATTCTGAAAAAGCTATTAAAAATCGTGGAAAACTGCGGTTAAGGCCTGTAAAAAAAATTAGAATTTTTGGAGACTATGAAAAAAAAAAGTTGCCCACTTCACAAATAATTACCCATATTTGAAACCATTCAAAGAATTCCCAAGAAAGAAAGACTATAACATAGCCTGTACCCCAAAGTTAATATATATCAGATCATTTTAAATAAGAAGCCACAAAAAGTGTAAAAAAAACAAAACTGCAACTTAAACCTTATTGTAGTAACCTTTGGGTGACTTTTGTTAACGAGCCTTTCCCCATTACAGGATTTGAACTCGGTTCTCTACAACTATGCGCTAGCTCCAGTACCGCTGGGCTATATGCTTCGATAATGGCTCGTTAACAAAAGTCACCCAAAGGTTACTACAATGAGGTGTAAGTTTTTTGGTGTTCATAATAAAAACTAAGCAGGCGCATAGATTTTCTCAGGCTTTCATACGAGAGAAATAAACGCGAAATAATTACCTTCGGAATGCTTCCAGGACCGTCTAGACATGAGCATACATACTTGGTGACCCATAGATCACATATATGTAAAAATATTTGTAATTGGCCGCTTGGTTAAAAAGTTATTTGAGTTTAATTTTTATTTTAATTTTTATAATAAAAATTGTTTGATAACTGTTATTTTTAATTTTTATCAATAAAAATTGTTTGATAATTTTTATTTTAAAAATTAAGAATAAAAATTAAAATTAAATTAAATTTTTATTGTAAGAATTAAAAACAATTTTTTTCCAAAACAATTTTTACATAAAAATTAAAAAAATATAAATTAAAATAAATTTTTTTCAAAAAAATTTGGAAATAACTCTTATTTTGTAATTTTTATAAAAAAAATTATAACAGTTACGGTCCCTGGTTTCAACTGCTTGAGCAATTCCACTTTTACTGAACGCGGATCTAGTAACCGTCTATATAAATGTCACTTTCCATACAATCTTATTAACATAGAGTTTAAAGTACAATCGTTTATACGAAAACCGAAGTGGAATTGAGAACAGGCCTGAATAATTAATAATTCTTCACCACGTTTATATTTGATGAAGATGAAATGTAATCTCTTTGCTTTTTTGAAAAACAACCATTGTAAAGAACTTAAAGATGTCGCAATTGTTGTATCAGCAGTTCCTGCATCACAAGTATCAGTCTAGCGCACTTTTCCTACTCTATATTTGTTTTATCCAGCGATAAAGATAAAGTCAGTCATTATGAAAGATTGTTGAAGACAGACTAATAACTAACCTATACCAATTGTGTTAACTAGGGCGATAGAATTTCCTCCTCTAATACAGAAGGGCCGAAATGGGGCACACACATACAAAAAGACTACTTCTGTCAATTTGTCGTTGTGTGTTGTTGTCAGTTCTTGCACTTGGGTAACCTTTGCAATTCTAAAACAGTTATTGCAATGGGCTCTGCCGACTTGCAGAAGATAGGCAAATCCTGCTTATAATAAAAACGGGAGGTTCTTGAAGCAGTTGTACAGTCGACCATCCTTCATGGTGGTGTATGTGATTAGAAAGTTATAGTCAAACATAAATATACAGGCCTGTTCCCGTTTTCGATATCAATCAAATCATGCAGAATCGGAATTGTTAAATGTTCTCACTTCCAAAAACCGGCAGTGCTATTGGGCTTTTGACTTAAAAACACAATTACCATCATTCGATCCTCTTGACAGCAAAAACATACGGACGATTTTTTAATAGTTTTTAGAAATCACAACTTTACCAATTCCGATCAACCAGATTCAGAAACGGGAACGGTTGCGCAGTTGACACCAGACCCAAGCTCAAATACGATATTATCAAGCCTCTAAACTTCTACCTATGAATAAAATGGTTAAGGACCTTTTTCTTATCTTATGTTTCTCATAGAGCCATATGTATAAAGAGCAGAGTAAATTGTGAGACATAGCACCTATATGGAAAAAGAGAAATCGGCACTAAGTTTGTCTCAATTTACTTACATGTTTCTCTATTAGCGAAGAACAAAATTATTCCTGAACACCGGTTCGAACCCGAACCTAGGTTCAGCGACCTTCTGAACCCGCTCCTTCAACCCGAAACCAAAAAGTTTCGCGGGTTCGAACCTCGGAGTGAACCCCTCCCGAGTTTTAGGAGGTTTGCAGCCCTGATATTTATAGTTTTTTATACTCTGTACCTAAGGTACATAGAGTATATTAAGTTTGTGCTAAGTTTGTGTTAAGTTAAGTATGTAAAAAAGAGAATGAATCACTTCCGACCCCATAAAGTATATATATTCTTGATCAGCATTAACAGCCGAGTCGATAAGGCCATGCCCGTCTGTCCGTCCGTCCGTCCGTATGAACAAACAGATCTCAGAGATGCTTGGACAAAAGCTTCTTTTACTTGCAGGCTGATCAAGTTTATTTTCAATTTTTGCCACGCCCCCGTACCGCCCCTGCAATTTTGATAAAAACCTCATATCTCTCACAGTTTTGTAGATAGATCATTCGTACCTTCTAGAGATAGTAAGTCTTTAGCGATATGTCTCGAGAGAGAGAGAGAGGAAGAGAAAGAGAGAGAAAATTAGAGATGAGCGCAGCAGCAGCACTGCATTCAGCTCCTACTCTTAATACAGAGTATATTATAGTCGGTCTTGATCGACTTTCTCACTTGTTTCTGATTCATAGCTTTTAAATGCGCTATCCGAAACAATTGAAACGAAACTTCGATTTAGTCTAAGCATTTTCTGTGCCAAATTTTGTTTATTTGAAGACAAGCAATTGACTGATTGTTTGTAAGAATTACAACGTGTGTATGAAAAAATAAGTAAGGCTTCATATCTTCCGCACCGACCAAATAAGGACAACTTATTTACGATATGCCCTGCTCACATCGATTGGCCCGCGCCGCACATTTTCAAATTCGGGGCAGACAAAAAAGCTAACAGATTGCGGGAATTGATGTTGTGGGAGCTTTGAGACGACAATATTTGGTAATGGTCGTTATGGTTATCGCACAGGACTCGGAGAGGGCCATGACGGGCGTAATGCAAGTGCGCAGCAAAGACAACGGACGAAAACGGCTAGTTGCTCTGCAGGGTACGTTCCAGTTCAAAAGATTTAGGAGGAGAGACGAATATACATCACAAACAATCAGCTAATGCATAAAAATTACACCTTGACTAGTCCTCCGGTCATTGAGAGCGGGCAAGTTTAGAAGTCGTAGCCTATCTATATAGGGAGGCAAACGGCGACCAGCATCCCAATTCAAGCCCCTGAGTGCAAAGAGAAGAAACTGTTTTTGAACCGACTCTACATAGTATATCTTGATAGAAGCTATACTGAGGAGACCAGATGCTTGAGTACTACTCTAACGATGGTCGAACGAGAGACACGTAGAGAAGCCTGCTTATATATGGATCCTCAAACTCCTTAGACCAACGCTTAATGAAACCCAGCAAAGTCTTACCTTTGTTGGATATGACGCAGATGTGGTCGTTAAAGCAAAGCTTGTGATCAAATAATACCCCTAGATCCTGGACTGAATTAATACGGTCCAGAGCTCTTAGATCAATAGCGTATGTAATAAAGGCAGGTTTAGTCCGTTAAACCACATAATCTTGCATTTATCGTGATTAATATGGAGCACATTAACGTTGCACCAAGATTGAAGATAATTTTGGTCAAGTTGAAGACATTTATACGAATCAAGAGAAAAAGCGCCGTAGACAGTTTGACATCATCCGCAAACATTAAGACTTGAAATGACTAAGTGACTACCCTGCGGTACACTAGAAGTAACACACACTATCTCAGATGTTAAATCATTAAAGATGACTCGTTGTGTTCTGTTTGAGAGATTAGAATATAACCACATTAATAAATTCGGAACCCCAAGCTAGCCCATTTTACGCCGCGCTACACGAAGTTTTTTATTTAGAGGTGATAGCAACTTTTCTTGGGTAATTAGGACCTAGTAAACACGAATCCGAAGTCTAAAAAATTCTACCTCGAAAAGTCACATTCACAGGTGTATCAAAGTCTCCTGGTACTACTTTTTCTACGGGTTTTATTATTACGGACTATTTTTGACCTTTTCTTAAAATTTTACATGACTTTTGGAATAAAATATTTATGGTTACGAGTTTTAATTTTATTTTTTTTTGTGAAAATTCATCTTTTTGTAAGGTATTTTTCAACTACCACCTGGACCCCACCTGCAAGGTGGGGGGTGTCCGCAATAATTTTTATCTGAAAGCCAATGAAATTTACTATAGTATAATGTAATTACGTAAGCAATTGGTTTTACTAGATCCTACAGAAATTTTTTTAAAAGAAAGCAACTTTGCTGTTCGACTAGTCGAACAGCGGCGTAAAATGGGCTAGACAACTTATAAATAAGAAGTCTATGATTGACCGAATCAAAAGCTTTACTAAAGTCAGTGAAGATGACATCAGTCTGTAATTGATTAAGAAAGCCGCGACTAATTGAATTAGAGAACTCCAGAAGATTTGTCGTAGTTGATCGGCTTTTAATAAAATCGTATTGACAAGGTGAGATAAGTTAACGGCATTGAAGCTGCTGTTCAGTGATCAGTTTTTCAAATCCGATGTCTCAGTTTTTGGACTTTATGTCACCTTTTCGTGCTTTCTGACAATAGTGCACTGGGCGAGTAGGCAAACTACCTTATAAGAAAAGAGACCCTGTGAGTAAGCTACCAAACAAAACAAGTGAGAAAGTCGGTCAAGCCCGAGACTGGTATGGCTATATCGACTCGGCTGTTGAGAAGCTATCTGCATCGTGTAAATACTGACCAACACACACATATAGAATATAGAATATTAAAAACAATTCTGCATATGTGGATGGTAATAAGAAATTGTTTAAACAGTTGAAATCGATCGCTGAATGCCAAGTCGATCCAATTCAGCGAGTGCGGTGTAGCATGCAACGGATAGTTGCATCCTGTTCGAGCTGATGGAAAAAGTAGACCTGTGCGGAACCCGTGCTTGATCCGGCTATCTTCGTCGGCAATGTGGGGGAGGTTCAAAGTCTGTTACCGCCGGCTACTAGCTCGTGGAATAGTGCATACTTATTTAATTTTAATATTCACGGGTTGTTTTGATTCTATGGGGTATCGAAAGCCTATTATTTAGCCAAGGAGGAATGAAAGGGGTTAGAAGAGTAGTATAGAAGAGAAGAGAAAAAAAAAGGAGACTCAGAAGGACATAACATGTTCTGGCCACACTGAGGTGTTGTTCAGTGGCCACATTCCCCACCCTACCATGATCACCACTTGCAGGTATGGAACTATGTCCATTGGTGATCCCTAAAACAATGAAGCGTAGTTCACTTCATCCCATGGCGGCTCATTACGATTTCCGGACGAAAAGTTTCACTTATTCGGACTTCATTATAATTTTATTCATTGAATTCATGATTGAAAAGGGGTAGCATTGTAATCTAAAGTAAGAAAATAATAAGAAATAATTTTAAGGAACTATTTTTAGCATTAAAGGGTATCTGTTAGTCTAAGCATTATTTATAGGTATATTTACTTTATAGATTTAGGGACTAAATTTCATATTCAATTCATTCTTTGTTCGGTACTAACTTTAATGTCTATAAAAAAGGTTTAAACTGAGCGCAAGTGAAATAAAAACCAAAAGTTAGCTGTAAGGTAAATGTAAATTAATTATAAATGACAGTTCGCCATTGGGTATGTAGGCCTATTATGTATGTATATGTAATTATAGTGTAAGTAAATGAATTAAATTTAATTTAAAAATATTTAAGTTTTCATTTTAACTCTTCGTGAGCTATTTGGTCTTCCTCAACGAGGTACCACTGTACGCAGCTAAACAGCTGAGTTCATCTAGGTCAGGGTTTTGGTTACAAGCTCCAAGTGGGAACAGAAAGATAAACCAAGATCTTCCGTTAGTTTTCGTTGTGTGCATTTGCTCTGTCTTATCAGCAGCGATTTAACGGCGATCCGTGCCGGCGCTCAAGTAAGAGTAGGATGGAGTAAAAATAAATTTAAGAGAGCACGGCTGGGATCAGTGGGACACTTCTTATGGTTTCTCTTATGGCTTCAATTTACTTTGCGGTTGGGATGTGTGCACATTTCTCTTTACTTTGTGTTTTTAAAATAAAAAAAACCAACTGTTTGACAGAGTAAGAGCGGATGACAAAAGCTGCGCTTACTCTTTCAAATCAAACAAAATATGCATTAATTATGGCCTGAAGGGCTTCACTTACGGCTTGATGATCCAGCGGGGAAAGGCCTTTCTCCAGATGATCAGCTGTGGGGGTTGAATCTCGTTTTTGGATTAGGAATTCATATTGAGCTTGTTGTTGTGGGTGTGAGTTTAAGAAGAGCACAGTAGCCACCTCAAAGCAGATTTAGCCAAGAGAAGGGTTTATATAATAGCAAAAAAACAAAATCTTTACAGAACTCTCACTTGCACTGGGAGAGCGTTTTGCCAAATGGGCCACAAATAACTATTTTTGCTGGACACAAGAATTAACCACTACTTTAGCTCTTTTACTTTCAATTTCACTTGGCTATCTTTGCTTTAGTCACTTTGGGGGAAGCTTTGGGCTTAGTTAAAGATTATTTTAAAGGGGAGAACACTAGCTGGATTAGGTTGCTGGCGGGAGCTGGTATCCACGGATTCCGTTTGTAGTGAGTAGCTAGGCCGAAGATTTGAAGATATAAAATGCAGATTGTCGTTTCGGCGGGGAGCTGGAGCTCGAGGACTGGCAATCTGGGACAAGGGGCCAGACCTTTATATTGGAGCAAAAGGAGGTGCCACGTAAGGTATAATTAGAATAGGGCTGGTGAAAAGAAAAATGATCGTATATTTACCACGAGCTGGCTGGCCCCAAAGCTGTTATTTGCCGTTTGAGGTGCCTGTTTAGAGAGGCTCCGGGTTAGAGGTTAGGGATTCTGAAAAGATCCGATTTAACTTTTGCCTGGATTGGTTTGGTGGGTCTGCCGAAAACAATAATTAGCTGACGCAATTGGACGAGGCAACGGCATAACTCACCAATTGTGGGCGGCTATTGGCGTGGAGCAATGCCAAAGAGAATTTGATCGGTAGCAGCGAAAAGTAAATCTTGGGATTTATTTCTTTTGACGGCAGATTTAATGATTATTAATTGCTGCTGCTTTTTGGTGGGCCGGGTGATTAAACTTTCCACTAAGGTGATCGGGAACAATTAGGTTAAGTCAAAAGCGGACTATTATAATTTTTCCGCTGACACGTCTGCGTAGCTCAAGAACTTTTAGCGAAAAGAACGAGGTTGAAAGTTGGCGTGCTCAGCTAGAACGGAAATACGTGGCTGCGTTTTTCGATTGGTAATCGATATAGTGCCTTATCGCATAGATCGAATAAAGGGTGATTCGATAGTGCATCCAACAATCGGTATTAACAGAATATGCTATAGGCTATGAAAAATGTTAACCGATTTTACTTAATGGTGCACACAAATAGGTGCACTCGCTTTCTTGTAAAATTTCCTAAATGAAGTTTTGATGCTATGCTGAGGGACGGGATTTTTTTGTTGCCTACTTTTAGGCTTGGTGAAACTTATGAGACAAGCGCCACTACAAGTCCCCCCGGCCAAAATCACACTTGGTGGGTAACACCAAGGGTGATCCGCGCTTGGAACGGATTCTAAAGAAAGGTTTTGATGTCTAAATCAATATCAGTCATAGGAGCTTGAGTCCCATTTGCGTCTAGATCAGCTTTATATTTGTAGAATTCTGTTAGACTTGAATGAACTAGGCAACGTGGTGTGGCCTATGACTTCAACACGTTTTGAATAAATACCTCGCGAGTTCGCACTACATGTCTGAGTTCGGACATAGAATTAATTTTTGAATACAATAGCTCGTGTTGTATTTCCGGTAGTAAGTTTGATCGTACAGACTCCAAGAGGGACGACTCTGGCCACGCAACAGAAAGTTTTGCAGCTAAATGGACAATGGATTCATAAAATTCGTCAAAGTTTCCCCTTCCCTTTGTTTACGTCTGTCTATTGCTGCTCTTATATTCACATCGGTTCTCTCGTCCTTAAACTGCGCTTTTAGCGCCTCACTCAAAGACTTCCATGTAATTAGGGGCACGCTTCTGTGGTGCCGCCAGTACCAGTCGCTAGCGCTGCCTTCGAGTATGTTGCTCAAATGACACACTAAAAGCTCCAAATTATTATCTAACGTTTGTTTAGCTAAGGCTTCGACACGATAAATAAAATCGTCGACACTCATGGCCGATTTTCCGGAAAACTTAATTTTCCAGTTGCTTATGATCTGGCTTATTCGATCAGGACGCAAGTCGGAGCTCATTGAGGAATGTGTCGGTGTCGAAGGAGTAGATCTCGACTCGGAGGAAGTTTGATTTTCCCTGTTTGAAATAGGGATTAATGGAGGATCACTTGCTCTTTCTGGAGCCAAAGATTGTTCTGCGCGAGTTGTGATAGCAGACAAAAGGCCTTGAAAGCCTGCGTTCATAGCCTGACACAATATTTCGGTTTGTCGTACGGCAGCAGCTTCCATTGCATTAGCTATTACTTGCTGCATTTGATTGGCCGCGGAAGAAGGATCAGTGTTGACACTTGAATTCCCCGGCGCGGGCTGTTCGTTTGGCGGAGCGTTCTCCATGTTATCGAGATTGCTATTTTCTAATCTTTGCTGGCTTCTTGTGAGAGCTGGCATTGATGAAGCTGGCAGACTCTGGGTAGACTGGCTGAGTTCAGTATTTACTGTTAGGTTCAACAGGGATGTTTGCAACGGGGTTTTGCAAACAGGACACAGTTCTCGGTTTGCTACCCTGGTGTTAAAGCAGACCCAATGAAATGTATGGTTGCAACTAGTGGACAATAATTGTGCAGAATATTCAATGTCTCTAAGGCAAATGTAGCACTGTATATCGCCAATTAAGTCTTCACAGCTGCGTGCTAAAAACATGACCACGTTGACCTGTTTCGAATTACTTTGAGGCCGTCAGCTATCAAAATTAGGAAAAATAAATAGAATATATATTTGAATATATGGGTAGCTATTTCTATATATTTAAGAAATAACTGCAAAAATATTGGTAAACAAAATTTCATAAAAATTATTCGGAAATCATAATTTGCTTTCATGGTTAAAAATAGAACTGCGAAATGAGCTTCTGAGAATCGGTAAAAGATTTGAATAGATTAAGATTTTAGCAGGTTGATTGACAAGGTTCAAAAGTTATGCAGAC
Source organism: Lordiphosa clarofinis (assembly GCA_018904275.1). Lineage (NCBI taxonomy): Eukaryota > Metazoa > Arthropoda > Insecta > Diptera > Drosophilidae > Lordiphosa > Lordiphosa clarofinis. The sequence goes on from JAEIGQ010000246.1 coordinate 232,506, forward strand.
AAAGCAACATCAGCCGCATAGCAGAACGCAATATGCCTGACCGTCAGAATTGGCTAGCAAATTCTGGAACCTCTAACAGATTTGAGCTAAATATCAGCGGGGTATTTTCAATGAAAACAAGGCCGAAGAGGGTTGGCGATTGTTTTCTTATACGAATCCAGGAAGATAAATAGCGTAAGGGCATCAACGCAAGATGAGATTGTCTAATGTAAAACAAATAAAGCAACCAGCAGCCGTACAACAGAACGCAATGTACCTGCTCGTCAGGGTTATTCGCTTCAAATCGACACTCTAAGGACTATTAGAGAAATATATAAACAACAGGCAGCCGTACAGCAGAACGCAATGTACCGCCCATCAGAATTATATACGTCGATTAGTCTAGATGCTTTTAGCAAAATCAACGGTATACAACGAGATTGCAGAGCTCCAAACCCATACAAGTTTTATTTACGCACCAGCAAAAAAAATAATAAAACCAGCGTGGTTGGTCTGAATTCGTGTATTCAATCCAGGAAGACTTTGTTAATCGCGGAAAATGAAAAGATGAACGAAATGAGCTAGCTTTTGAACGAAATGTTCAAGCCCACTTGCTCGAAAGAATATACAGAAGAGAAAGTTGGGAGAATGGGAGGGGATTTAGTTGTATAGGTAGTGAACTTATTCCGAACGTGTCACTTTTTTCTTACCTAACAACTTAGGGTGTTCTACTTTATCTGCTTCTGTTAGCGGTAGGCCACGGATCTGGTCCATGTAAACCTGCATCCAGCTAAAACTTCACAGCATCAATAGGAGCACAAGGATAAAAAAAACCAAAAACTTATAGAAAAAGCGGCGTTATCTCTAAGGAAAGAGAAAACTCATCCAGCTAATTTTAAGCAAATGGACGTACGATTAGCGATTTAGGCCAGATAATGGAGCTGTTCGGAAACTTCCATTTAATCCACGGCTCTAAAACTACTAACTCAGGACAAGGGGATGGAATAATCCAAGACTAAATAAGTTAAGTCAGATGTAAATGACTGAAGATTTGGTATTGTTTGATTTGGTAGGGGCTTACCGGATCACTCGGGCCCCACGTTGGGCGCCAAATAAAATTAAATAAATAATAATAAGAACTGTAGCATGCAACGGATAGTTGCATCCTGTTCGAGCTGATGGAAAAAGTAGACCTGTGCGGAACCCGTGCTTGATCCGGCTATCTTCGTCGGCAATGTGGGGGAGGTTCAAAGTCTGTTACCGCCGGCTACTAGCTCGTGGAATAGTGCATACTTATTTAATTTTAATATTCACGGGTTGTTTTGATTCTATGGGGTATCGAAAGCCTATTATTTAGCCAAGGAGGAATGAAAGGGGTTAGAAGAGTAGTATAGAAGAGAAGAGAAAAAAAAGGAGACTCAGAAGGACATAACATGTTCTGGCCACACTGAGGTGTTGTTCAGTGGCCACATTCCCCACCCTACCATGATCACCACTTGCAGGTATGGAACTATGTCCATTGGTGATCCCTAAAACAATGAAGCGTAGTTCACTTCATCCCATGGCGGCTCATTACGATTTCCGGACGAAAAGTTTCACTTATTCGGACTTCATTATAATTTTATTCATTGAATTCATGATTGAAAAGGGGTAGCATTGTAATCTAAAGTAAGAAAATAATAAGAAATAATTTTAAGGAACTATTTTTAGCATTAAAGGGTATCTGTTAGTCTAAGCATTATTTATAGGTATATTTACTTTATAGATTTAGGGACTAAATTTCATATTCAATTCATTCTTTGTTCGGTACTAACTTTAATGTCTATAAAAAGGTTTAAACTGAGCGCAAGTGAAATAAAAACCAAAAGTTAGCTGTAAGGTAAATGTAAATTAATTATAAATGACAGTTCGCCATTGGGTATGTAGGCCTATTATGTATGTATATGTAATTATAGTGTAAGTAAATGAATTAAATTTAATTTAAAAATATTTAAGTTTTCATTTTAACTCTTCGTGAGCTATTTGGTCTTCCTCAACGAGGTACCACTGTACGCAGCTAAACAGCTGAGTTCATCTAGGTCAGGGTTTTGGTTACAAGCTCCAAGTGGGAACAGAAAGATAAACCAAGATCTTCCGTTAGTTTTCGTTGTGTGCATTTGCTCTGTCTTATCAGCAGCGATTTAACGGCGATCCGTGCCGGCGCTCAAGTAAGAGTAGGATGGAGTAAAAATAAATTTAAGAGAGCACGGCTGGGATCAGTGGGACACTTCTTATGGTTTCTCTTATGGCTTCAATTTACTTTGCGGTTGGGATGTGTGCACATTTCTCTTTACTTTGTGTTTTTAAAATAAAAAAAAACCAACTGTTTGACAGAGTAAGAGCGGATGACAAAAGCTGCGCTTACTCTTTCAAATCAAACAAAATATGCATTAATTATGGCCTGAAGGGCTTCACTTACGGCTTGATGATCCAGCGGGGGAAAGGCCTTTCTCCAGATGATCAGCTGTGGGGGTTGAATCTCGTTTTTGGATTAGGAATTCATATTGAGCTTGTTGTTGTGGGTGTGAGTTTAAGAAGAGCACAGTAGCCACCTCAAAGCAGATTTAGCCAAGAGAAGGGTTTATATAATAGCAAAAAAACAAAATCTTTACAGAACTCTCACTTGCACTGGGAGAGCGTTTTGCCAAATGGGCCACAAATAACTATTTTTGCTGGACACAAGAATTAACCACTACTTTAGCTCTTTTACTTTCAATTTCACTTGGCTATCTTTGCTTTAGTCACTTTGGGGAAGCTTTGGGCTTAGTTAAAGATTATTTTAAAGGGGAGAACACTAGCTGGATTAGGTTGCTGGCGGGAGCTGGTATCCACGGATTCCGTTTGTAGTGAGTAGCTAGGCCGAAGATTTGAAGATATAAAATGCAGATTGTCGTTTCGGCGGGGAGCTGGAGCTCGAGGACTGGCAATCTGGGACAAGGGGCCAGACCTTTATATTGGAGCAAAAGGAGGTGCCACGTAAGGTATAATTAGAATAGGGCTGGTGAAAAGAAAAATGATCGTATATTTACCACGAGCTGGCTGGCCCCAAAGCTGTTATTTGCCGTTTGAGGTGCCTGTTTAGAGAGGCTCCGGGTTAGAGGTTAGGGATTCTGAAAAGATCCGATTTAACTTTTGCCTGGATTGGTTTGGTGGGTCTGCCGAAAACAATAATTAGCTGACGCAATTGGACGAGGCAACGGCATAACTCACCAATTGTGGGCGGCTATTGGCGTGGAGCAATGCCAAAGAGAATTTGATCGGTAGCAGCGAAAAGTAAATCTTGGGATTTATTTCTTTTGACGGCAGATTTAATGATTATTAATTGCTGCTGCTTTTTGGTGGGCCGGGTGATTAAACTTTCCACTAAGGTGATCGGGGAACAATTAGGTTAAGTCAAAAGCGGACTATTATAATTTTTCCCTTCCCCCCCTTTTCCTCCCAGAAAAATTAGCGAAAAGAACGAGGTTGAAAGTTGGCGTGCTCAGCTAGAACGGAAATACGTGGCTGCGTTTTTCGTTTGGTAATCGATATATTCCCTTATCTTTTATTTCGAATAAAGGGTGATTCGATAGTGCATCCAACAATCGGTATTAACAGAATATGCTATAGGCTATGAAAAATGTTAACCGATTTTACTTAATGGTGCACACAAATAGGTGCACTCTCTTTCTTGTAAAATTTCCTAAATGAAGTTTTGATGCTATGCTGAGGAAGGGGGTTTTTTGTTTTCTCTTTTTTTTTTTGGAAATTTTTGGGAAAAGCGCCAACACCCCCCCCACCTTGTTTTTTTTATACCTTTGGGCCAGCCAAATGGTGGCTGAAGACACTTGTGTTTTTCACACAGATGCGAGCCCAACTGAAGACTGTGTGAATCGGTGCACCGATTGTGCTCATGAGCACAAAAAAACATGTAAATCGGATGCAGTCTTTCGTGCTCACTAACACAAGCACATTTTTCTGTCTTCTTCATTTGGCCGGCCCTGCTCTACTTTAGGCATATTTGTATGTTACTGTTGCGTCTTCTGCAAGAATATCTCTGATTAAAAAACGTTGTATTACCCTGCTTCCAAAATTGTTCAGGTTAAAAAGGAAGAGGGGGAAAAAGTTTGTGTAAATTGTAATTTAAGTTTGCTGTTTGCAAGCGTTCCTATTTTGGCTTAAATGTTAATAGAAAGTGAAAAGCATATCTATGTATGTTTCCCAGATGAGATTTGAGAAAGCTTCAAATTGTCTAAACAATTGAAACCGATTGCCTAATGTCAAGTGTCATAGCCAGAGTCGTATGCCTGTGAATTGCAGAAAGTGTGCGGGCATTAGGGGTGGCTTGATAACTCTGAATTAAAGGGTCGAAGTTTTTATTCCTTTTTACTTTAGTACTGAGCAACTGAACAATTGCACACAGAAAACCACTGAGCATCAGAGTAAGCAACTGTTTTTGTCCACTGAAATGAGCAATTTCACCCAACAACTATAGTTTACCAAAGATCACTCACCTGCCGGTAGGTATCCTCGATGGTTGGTATGTAACTCTCGCGGAATGTGCCCTTGATGAAGCGCAGGACCAACGAACTTTTGCCCACGCCGCCGGCACCAAAAACCACGACCCGATAGTCGTTACTCTGTTCCGGTGCGGCGCGTGTCACCTGATTCTTTTGTTCCGTCATCTTGACTGGCCTAGTGAGAAATATCGAAATCCGTATCGGAGCTTTTTTTTGGCTTAGTTGGTTGGCTTTTGCTTGCTGTCAACGAGCGCGCTGATGAAATGTTTTACTTCAGCGCCATACTTTGGTTTATCTGCAACGGTTAAGAGCAAATCAGTTGGTCATAACGCCCACGCACGCACAACCTTTGGATGGGGTTGGGTGCTGCATGAGTGTAGCGCTAATTTTGGATATGAGCCGTCAGGTTTAAGGAAGGCTATTGATTTTTATTTAGTTGTATTTTGTTTTTGTTTTTTGCGGCATCGGCATCATCATCATTATCATTATGATTACATTCGAATATTATGAAGGCGTGGGCGGGTTCGAGTTCGAGTTGGCTGGGTAGCCGGGGTGGGGTTTCATATAAATAGCAATGCTTTGAAGTGGGCAAAAAGTGCAGGGCAGGCACAATAACAATAATAACATGCGTGGGTCGTTGGGTTTGCTAGATACCCGCATGTGCCAGTTCCTGTTCCTGCTCCCTTAGGGTCACAAATACTTTTAACTGCTTACTTCCGCTTGAATGTCCTGTCACACTTTGCACCGATTTGTCGTTTTGTTTTCCTTTCTCTCACACACACATACGCACACACCTTTTCCTGTCCACGCACGTCGCTGTTGATTTTTTATCGATTTTATGTGTGTTGCAATTTCACCTAAACACTCTCGGTCACTCCACACACACACGCACACGCATTCACACACGGTACCAAGTAAATTCGTTGCCTACTTTCGAGGTGGCTTTAGCCCTTAGCAAATAACTGTGGACAATTTTAATGCGTCGCAATATTTACTTGCATTTCGTTGCACTTGAAATTCGTTGCAAAATTTTGTCACCCGATATCGATATGGAGGTTGTGTTGGCGCTGCTGCAGACCGCACTCTGAAATCGGAAAAACACTGACTCTCCCACTTACTTTGCTTGATAAGAGAACGGCCCAAAGCACACACCTTCCGCACCAGTTTAAACGCTTGCGCAGTGTAACGGCCAAAAGCTTTTAGCTAAGGCAACCACCTTTCGTTTTGCACACGTTCCCAACTTGGTGAGAATTCGGATCGGCCGGCACCACAAACTGGCGTGTGCAAAACTGGAATTGAAAACGTCCGCCCGCCGTGTGGAAAGCCGCGTTTCGAAAGTGTATAAATTCGTCGAGCATCCATCGAAGTGCATCAGTTGTGGTCTACAAGCAAAGACAAGTGAAGCATAATTTCTTTAAAGTTCTAAACTCTTTCAAGTGAAAACCAAATCCAAAATGCCTTGCCCATGCGGAAGTGGTAAGTTTGACCGAAAAGGTAATAATGCCAGGCCGCCTAATAAATATGTTGGTACCTCTTTCAGGTTGCAAATGCGCCTCTCAGACCACTAAGGGTTCCTGCAACTGTGGATCTGACTGCAAATGCGGTGGCGAGAACAAGTCCAAGTGCGGCTGCTCCTCGAAGTGAGCCCCGGCTCAAGTCAATATCGTGACTCATTATATAAATATATACATACTCTTCCCCGTTTTGAATAATGTCCAATAAAAACAAATTAAATTAGATGCTGCCCATTTGTGCGTTTTTAAGTAGGTGACCTTTTAGTTCACTGGGTTTCTCTTTTGTGTGATTGAATATACTATGTGGGGGTCCAATGATTTCTTTAAGCGAAGGGAAACTTAAGAGGGAATTTTAAATTTCTGTATGTAAGTGATATGTATAAACTCACAGTATGTGGGCACACCCTTTCTTACAGTTATTTTTCGTTAACTGGCGTCACTCAGACGCATAAGACAATTGCCTAGCTTCGAGGAGCTGACACACTCAAGCAGACGGCTTAGAAAGTGCAGTGTATGCTACCGAGACTTGCTGATAAGGGGTGTTTTTTCTGTTATTAATGTTGGAGTTCTTCCAAACTCAAATTTCGTGCCCACCTCTGATTTAGTTTACAAAAACGTTAACACTAAAAAAATATATATAGAGAAAAGGCCGAAGACCACAGTCGGTTTTTTGAAACGACGGTATTTAACGATTTCGATTCCGCATGATTTGATCGGAATCGAAAATGGAATCAGGCCTGATAGTGTTTTTATACCCTTGCAAAGGGTATTATAATTTTGCCCAGAAGTTTGCAACGCATAGAAATATTCATTTCCGACCCCATAAACTATATATATTCTTGATCAGGGCGACGAGCATAGTCGATTGAGCTTTGTCCGTCCGTCTGTCCGTCCGTCCGTCTGTCCGTCTGTCTGTCTGTTTCTACGCAAACTAGTCCCTCAATTTTAAAGCTATCGAGCTGAAACTTTGCACAGAGTCTTCTTTTTACTGCACACTGATAATATGTCGGAACCGGCCGGATCGGATAACTACATCTTATAGCTGTCATAGGAACTATCGGTCAAAAAGTGGGTCTTTGCTAGAAAAACTTTTTTGTTTTTAAAGTTAACGTCCCCCACTTTAGCGATTATTAATATTATACGCTTTTACAAAAATTTGGAAGTTTTGGTCAAAATCGGATGACTATATCTTAAAGCTGCCATAGGAACTATCGGTCGAAAATAGGGTCTTTGTGACAAAATCTTTTTATACCCTTGGAGAGGGTATATTTAAATTGTCCGGATGTTTGTAACGCATAGAAGGAAGCATCTCCGACCACATAAAGTATATATATTCTTGATCAGCATGACGAGCTGAGTTGATATAGCCATGTCCGTCTGTCCGTCTGTCCGTCTGTTTCTATGCTATCTCCTTCGTCAGTTTTAAAGCTATCTTAACCAAACTTTGCACGAAGTCTTTTGGTATAAATACGCTGCACATTTGTCGGAACCGGCCGGATCGGATGACTATAGCATATAGCTGCCATAGGAACAATCGGTTGAAAAACTAGTTTTTGTGAGAAAAACTTTTTTGTTTTCAATGTTATCGCTCCCAACGCTCGTATTTATAAGTTTTTAATGATTTCACATAATTTCACCAAGCCTTGTCAAAATCGGACAACTATATAGTATAGCTGCCATACAAAAGTTAGGTCTGAAAAAAAGTCTTAGTAGGAAAAACTTTTTTGTTTTTAATGTTATCGCTCCCAACGCTCGTATTTATAAGTTTTTAATAATTTTACATAATTTCATTAAGCCTTGTCGAAATCGGACCACTGTATAGTATAGCTGCCATACAAACTGTCAGGCATATATCAAGCTCCAAGGGTATATAAGCTTCGGTCGAGCCGAAGTTAGCTGGCCTCTATTTTTTGTTTTAATGTTAACGCGGTCCACTTCATTGATTATTAATATAATACGCTTTAACACAGACTTGGAAGTTTTGGTCAAAATCGGATGACTATATCTTATAGCTTCCATAGGAACTATCGGTCGGAAAGTGGGTTTTATTTAGAAAAATTTTTCTTAATCTCTGATGTAGATTGAACATTTGCAAGGGTATATAAACTTCGGCAAAGACGAAGTTAGCTTGGCCTTCTCGTTTTTAACTGAAACTTTTTTTAAATTTAAGAGGTCAGGTTCGTTTTTAGATTTGTGAGGTCATTAATTTATAAGAAGGTTTAGGTACGGTTCGAAGACTAAAAAAACCAGAGCCAAACTGGTTTGCAGCCTTTATTTAAATACCCTTGCTGATATAGTTTATTACGTATGGAGGATTGTATAAAATTTATTACAAACAATTTTTGGAATTGGAAATTTTAAATTCGCTAGCATTAAAAGGCAAAAAGCCAATTTGTAAGAACCCTCCGGACCGTTTTCAATGAAAGCATCTTACAACATGTCAGTAAATAATATTATTTGCTTGAACACAATTTTGATAATTTGAACACCGTCTCTGTCTATTTATTGGTCAGTCTGGGAGTAAGCCCAACTAGTAATGTTCTCAGCAAAAATTAAATTGTTATTATTGTGAATAACGCAGGTTTACAAGCTTTTTTACCAGAGAAGATAGCAATCGTTCCTTATGTATTTTTGCGCGTTGATATATTGAGCTATTTTCATAAACGTGTGCTTTCAGCCAAATTTTATTTAATGTAAACTGCATTTCGTTGCAGAAAAATAAAGCGAGAAGTTTAGAGTTTGCTCATAAGATACATATTGTTTAAAAAGCGTATACCAAAGTCGTGCAAATTTATGTAACAGGCAAAAGGAATCATTTCCGACCTTATGAAGTATATATATTCTTGATCAGCATCAACAGCCGAATCGATATAGACCAGTCCGTCCGTCCGTCTGTCTGTATGAACACCTAGATCTCAGAGACTTTAAGAGCTAGAGCTACCAAACTTGACATGTAGTCTTCTTTTGTCTGCACGCAGATCAAGTTTGTTTCAAATTTTGGCCACGCCCACTTACGCCCCCACAATAGAAAATGTTCAAAAACTGCCACATTTTTTAAGATATCGAGCTCAAATTTATAACTTAAATTTATATTAGCAATAACTATAATCCCTGAAATTTACAGCAAGATCGGATAATTATAGCTTATTAAAAAAAAGTTGCATTCTTTTCGGATGTTAACCCTCAGGAACGCAGGAACACTGTTAAACTGGTTTTTTATGAGTAACGGGTAATTCAGCTGCAAAGCATAGAAACTTTGGCATCGCCGAAGTTAACTTTCTTCTTTATTTATTAAAGTGTAACGGTTGTTGTTCTGGATGGATTGTAAAACTGTTCGAAATATAATCGTACTTCAAAATGGTTCCGTAAAAATCACGAATTTAGTTACCAATACTAAACAAGTAAGCTAGTCGTTCCAGCCCGACTATACCCCAAAGTTTGAATTTATCTAATCCATTTACGTTAGAAGCCACACAAAGTAGCCAATAAGCCACAAAATGTGTGAAGTACTACCCAACTAAATGTTTGTTTTCTATATAAATTGACTATCGTTTATCCGATCTAGAGCATTGCGTTGTCGAATCGATAATTAATAATGGTTACTAAATCTGCGTTGAAGGTAAGAACTATCTATTCGCAACACTGCGGCAAATATATATAGTATATGTTTCATATATCTCAAACATCTATCTCGTACCATTTCTGAGATATCTTCTTTCATACGGACTTGGCGGTATATATGTATATATAAAAATAAAAAGTCATACCAAAGTTTATTTGAAACCATCTAGTCATTCTAAAAACATAGAATCCGAAAAAAATATAACAATTGTTAGTCAAGTGAAAACAATCTCGCAAACTAAGAAATTTAAGTACAATATTATCATTTCATGTTTGATTTTTTGTCGGCCTTATTGAAATACAATTTTTTTAAAAAAACATTTTTAAAATATGTAATCTTTCTACAATTTAAACTATATAAATTCTATTGACAGAGGCTTTTTTTTTGTTTTTAAGTTTTATTTATTCTTTCGGAATTTTTTTGAAAACAGGTAGCACACTTTACAGTTTTCTAGACAATAGAAAAAGTTAAACTTCTGTTGTGGTTAAAAAATATGAGAGCTAAAATTTTGAAAATTTAAGATCATTCCCACCGCAATTAAGCGTTTTGTACCCCCCCCCCTAAAGTTAAATAAAATAGTTTAATAAAAAAAAATATTATTTTATAAAATGTTTACTTATGATATGTAACATGCATCGAAAAGCCGCGTGGTGGGACCACATTTGACAGCACCTCGGGAAATGCCAACTAGAGTAATGACGATGCTTCGTTTTACCAATAAAGGCTTGGTTCCGGTCTTAGGCTATATCTAGCAATTGCCTTCGACAACATGACCTTTAGGTTAAACCAGTTTTACCAAAATTTGGAATTAACTCTAGTGCTCAATACACAAAAAACGGATCGGACTTTAAATACATTCTGGCATCTTAGCGTATCGCACGGTTGCCACTTAGTATAAATAATGCACCAAAAAATTAAAAAAGAACCATTTTCATAAAAAAGAGCCAAAAATTTTTCATACTTATTCGTTATAATTTCAAATATCTCTTGTCAATGACGTAAAATCGCACATCCATTTCATTCTAAGTGTTCCTAAACATACAAATAAAATTAAAATTGTTCTTGTTCCTTTTAATTAACTTGTTAACATTTAAAATAACCAAGACAGTCAATATTGATATTATATCCAAAACAAATTTCTTGACTTATTCTGTTATATAATATATTCATTTCATTGAATATAAAATATCTCTTTAATTCCATTTCTTGAGAATCTTAAAAGTACTAAAAACAACAATTTTTATACCAACCTTAAAAAGAGTAAAGAGACGTGTACTGTTGTAACGAAGCACCACCCCAATATATATTCTTGATCCCCACGTTTACTGTTTGATAGCGTCGATTTCACTTATTGAGCCACATTTTGTGTAGTAGGTGTCCGCAAAAACACCGAAGATATGGTCGCCACCCCTTTCATTTTAATAGATTCAAACCAGGCCCGTACTTGTACAGGGTTTTTTCGGGCCGCCGAAATCGTTTGTTTTTCGTTTTCTATTTTGGTTTTTTTGTTTTAGACCACACATACTAATTGTTCTACGGCTTCATCGTAAAATTCAGTTTTCTTTGGTTTTTATCAAACTTATGGTAAAAATACCGGAGTGGAAAATTCTTCGTTCTCCCTTTTTCTTTCCACTCTTCCCAAATTGAAATCTCCTTCTTTTGTAACTTAGCTTCTGTCAACTTTAACACGTCCCATTGGAAAGTTTTCCTTAGTGGCATTTCGTTCTGCCCAATTACGTTGGCTTGTGCAACATAATGAGAGATTTAATACCGTCTCGTCTAAAAATCAAACCGCTGCATTTTTTCACAAGCGAAAACTAGTAACTCGCGTACGTTTCCTTTCTTTTGTTTCTCTTTTTCGCCAATCTAAAATCTCTGTTCCTATCCGTAAAATTACACATATTGTGTATTTTGGTTGCTTCTACTAAAATATTTGATTTAACTTGGACGCGAAAATCCAGGACAATTTAGGTGTCGATAATGTTTCACCTTTTCCAACCATGAAAAAACCACGACCAATTCCAATAAAAGTCCAGTGACCACGATAAAAACACCAGTTTTGGCACACATGTGCGTGCGTATCGCGGTTTTCCAAGACTTTAATAAATTTGATTTCTTTGGAAATGACGACTTTTCTAGGATTATTGCATAATTTTGGAGACGCTTTTGTACCCAATGGTCATGTTGTCGAGGCAATGCTTGTACGTAGCCAGCCCGTGACTAAGGGTCCGATGGTGAATCTAAAATTGCAGTTCGGTCTATTTTGATCTCTAGTTTATGGCCTATATTGCCTCATGATGGGTGCTGTCGAATGTGGTATCCACCACGGTTTTCGATGCATGTTACCATCTCTTAAGTACACATTTTATTAGTGCGTATCCAATATAGTAAAATTTTATACAATTCTATCGAATGGTTTTCCATTAATTCCACTTTCTAAGTTAGACCTCTATGGGCGGGGTACTAACCGTTTATCCGTTGAAGGCGGAAATTTATATTAGAATACTGGTGATTCCTTTCATCTTTGGTGAATTTTTCAAAATTTTAGCTTTCATCTCTTTTAACCAGCAACAGAGGTTGTAGCTTTTGTTGCTAGTATAAAAGTGCCCATTAACGCGAACTTGACGTGCCCAGAAAAACTGGGTAGGTGTTGCTACCTGATGCCTCTAGTTTCCAATTTTTGGTCCCAGTCCCAGGCAAAAAAAATAAATTTTGTTCCACTGTGTAATAGTCTAGTATGCCTGCATTCTCTCGGAAAATTAAAAAAATTTAATTCAATTACAAATTTAATGCCTATATCCAGCACTCCGGAAAATTTATTTCGTTACAGTGTATCAGACAAATAGAAACACTTTCTAAAAGCACATGAGTTTCAAAGCAAAGCCGAAGCGTTTATAATGATATGAAATACTGTAACGAAATAAATTTTCCGGAGTGCTGGATATAGGCCTTTAAATCAAAAATTAACAAAGGGTTGAACACAAATGTCTTTTACCTTCTAAAAAATGTTTTAAGTATTTCTCAAAATATCAATATCGATAATATCAAAAGTCCCAATTTTAAATATCCATAACTTATATAACAATAAATTTATATCGCGTCCAAAAAACATCGATATTTCTAAAGCTAAAGAAATTGAAAAGTTATTAAAGCGGCGCATACATCTCTCAAATTTTGAGGAAATATGGGTATGTCTTCACCATAACTGCTAATAACCATTTATAATGGCCGTTATATCTTATCTTCTCAACAGAATAAATTTAAAGTTCAAATGCAGTTTGAAACCACACTGAAAATATTTTCAAAGTACATTATTAATAAGATTTTCTTTTTCCTACCTGTACTCAAATGAGATAACAATTTAGTTGGGCACAATACACAATAAAATTGGTCTAGTTTTAAGGCTTTTCAAAAGAGATTCTTTTCATTTGAAGTATTGTGCCGAACTAAATTTATATCTTATCTGAGTTCATAATAGGCCTTAAAGATTCACAGATAATGCTTATAAAAATATCAAGGGACAAATATATTCTATCTGTTGCTCTTTTGCAATAGTGATTAGACTAAAAGTTAAAGAAAATCCGCTGCTTAATGTGATCCCCGTGATTCTGCTGTCTCTAAATACTTGTTTTCTTGCGGATGCTTTCCGTTCTGAAGGTAATAAACTTTCAGGAGAAATTAAGTATCGAAATTCTATTGTAGAAAGCATGAACAATTAATTCGCATTAGCTCTTCAATAAGCTATTGGGTTCAGGCGATATCTTTAATATATTCCAACACTGACACCTTATATTGCAGTGAATTGCTGCATCCATATGATATGATGTTTGATTAGATTTTAAATGCGATTTTAAGTTGTATAACCAGGTGTTTTATCAGGATTGTTATATAATTTGCACCTTTTTCCATTTGGCCGCAGAAAATATAGGAAATTGTTTCAAAATTGTTACAAATGCTATTTCCAACAGCAAATTTAAGAACACATACTTTTTTTAATCGCGTGAAAGGTTTAAGGTCCCATAGGCAAAAAATTTGATGAAAGTTTGGCAAAAATAGGCCAACTTAGGAAACTATTCGGCCATATCTGATCAACTTATTTACGTATGAAACAATATTTTTTGTTTTAAGTCAGGAAAAATCAGCATGCAAGGCTATTTAGCCAAGTTTTCATCAAAATTTGTGCAAAGTTTTTGCCTGTGGGACCTTTTCCTTTAAAGTAATGTAGATCACCTTTATCCCCCCGATCTACGCCACTGAAACTCGATCCTATGGTCATGTGTACCAAATATATTTCTGCACTTAAATGAAACCAAAAGTGCGTGACCCCTTATGTACATATAATGTTACAACAAAAAATAAGTCAAGCTCGAACAGTAGAACCTTCACCAGTTATCAAGAAACTGTCGCGTCTAGGGTCAAGAGGTAACCCGAGATCTCACACAATATTTGCTGAGACGCAGTTCATTTCAACAGACTTTGAGGTTGATTCATAGATAAGTTGCTTTTATTAATTAAGCTTAAAATAATAAAACTTAAGTACTAGCTATAAAATACTAGGCTGGCTAGGTTTACATACATATTGTAGAAAAAGTTAAGTAAACATAAGGCGCAATACACATGTGTGGGCTGTTTTGTTATTTGGGTTATCAGCCTAAACAAACAAATAGTACGACAGAGATATCACGGCGACAATTTAAAAACAATGTAAGAAGGTCTTTCACATATATATAAGTACATAATAAATAGCGGGAAATAGAGGGATCCCTACTTGATAACAATATTTTGTGTTAGTCGCCTTACAAAGTCTACATTAAGAAAATTGGCCATCAGTGTGAGCACTGATTTCTTGGGCGGACGACAGTGCCGCAGACCTGCCTCCTGGCAGCACACATTCGGAAAACAGTCCAATGTTGAGGTGCAGGCCTTGGGATGCAGATCAAAAATGGGCGGAGGTGGGGCTGTGCACTCCAGGTACTCGGTTACTATGAAAGATAGATAAATATTATGAATTTGTATTTTTAGCTCCACTTCCGCAAAGTTTTTGGTTTTATAGTAATAAGCTTTTCGGAAGTGGAATTTAGAACAGGTTTGTGTGCCATAAAATTATCCTTTTTATGTTCCTGGTCTGAAACCGATTTTATGTAACGCTCTTACTTGTAAAAACATATTTTCAAAATCAGTTTCAGCCTGAGAACACAAAAAAGCATTTTTTTGACATTCAAAAGTACAGCTTAGCGTACAATAGTCAAAGGAACGCTTCACTGGCTCTGGCGCCGTCCCCAGTTCCGGTTGAGAGGTGCGACAATAGCGTCTCCGTCCATCTGGGCAACAAACACGCGGCCAGCAGTCCATATCTGTGTTACATTCCTGCACATCCCACCAGAGCTCGGCCAGCGGTCGACTGGGGCATTTGCGTGGTATCAGACCCAAAATGGCTAAATGGAAGAGATTATTAATCAATGAGTAATCGGCTCGGACAAACTTGCTGTCTCTAAACAAACGTGCGTGAGCGGTTTCCTCCAGCGGCTTGGCCACTCCCGCAACACAACTGCTGGCCCCAAAGATGTCGCAGCAGATCTCATCCCTCTGCCAGATGGCGCAGTCCTTGTCAGCTTTGCAAATTTTTGGAAACAATTGGAATCGCACTTCATTCTCACGTGGACAATTAAAACGCAAACGCAACTCGGCGGCAGAAGCGGCTCTCTTATCCTTGTCCTTGTTCCCCGGACTGGGAAAGTTTAGGGTGGGCAAGGCAATGCGAAACGGACCATCTGTGGCTGAACGTGGTGTGGTAGTAGTTGTGGAACTGGTGGATGTGGTTGTAGTTGTACTGAATCCGGGCTTATGGGATTGGGGTTTTGCTTGTTTGCGATAACTAAGCTTCTCCTCCTTGGAGCTGAACTTCTTGGGCGGATGTGAAGGCGATGGCTTGCTGGGCGTCCGCACTGCCACCAAACTCTGTTGGCCAAAACTCCAGAAATTGGGATTGAAGAAATTGAATCCATTGGCCAAGCTGGGACGCGGAGCTGTGCGAGGGAAAGGCGGTTAGTTGGATGTGTGCTCAATGGTCATTACTCATTTCTGCTCTAAATAACAAGCATTTCAAGCCAAATAAAGCGCAGTTCCCACCAGACGACTCATAAAACGCGCTCCATTGTGAATCTCTTGTAAACCAAGTGTAACAATTGCCGCTGGCGCTGAAGCGCAGCCCCGTTGGCCAATGTTTCATACATTCCCACTCACAAACACTTCCATTGCAATTATGTGGCCCATTGCAACAGTTTAGACTTGTCGGCCGTATGGCAATTGCTTTCATTAGTTTAATGACCGGAAAAAATCTTCTCAAATTTCAATGACAACAGAAAAAATTTCCGTATCATAAAGATTGTTAATTATACTATGCCAAGTTCAGGGCGTCACCAATTGAAGTTGCTAGCAAGATTCTACTTACATTTTGAAAATAACATTTTCAGCAAAATATAACTCAGCTAACCCCAATGCTGTGGCCTTTTGGAAACGTGTTTCTCGCTCCCCTATCAAGGTCTCCTGCTGCAACTAAAATACAAATCTGAAAGCTTTGGTGCTCCAGTTATTGACACCTTCATAATTAACCTGTGCACCAAAAAGTGCTACAACGTTATGAGGTGCTCTCTGAGAGCTCTCTCTGTTAGGGACTCCAAATTTTCATTTTGTTGCTGTCATTTGATTGAAAAGGTTGTGTGCTAACGAATTTTTTTGATTTGCCGACGGGATTTATTTATAATTTGTGAAAATGTCGGGCCAATACTGTTGCGTATGTCGATGTAAAGCAGTGCCAGCCCATAGCTACCCGGAATTGATGTCAGTTCTGGATTTATGCAAACGCGAGAAGAACTCTTGATTGTGTGAATCGGTGAACACTGAATTGCAAGTAAGACGCCTGTGGACTGGAGCAGAGACGGCCAAATGGAGAGGACTGAAAAGGGCGCTTGTGTTGGTGAACAAGAGAACTCCCTCCAGACTGCAGTAGTTTAACTTGCAATGAAATCTTCACCGATTCACACAACCACAAGTTCGGCACGCGTTTGCTTAAAAACACGACCAAAACCGGCTCGTGTGAGCTGTGGATCGCCGCCTCTGGTCTAAAGAGTGCTCTCTTGGCCGGCAATGAAGTAAATCAGGGTTCCCCAAGAAGAGACCCCGAGTTTGTGGCTGTGTGTTTCTCCTGTCATATTGTTACGGCACTGCATTTTGGGCTGACACCGGCTAGCAAGTCATTTCAGGGCGGGATCTTAACCCCAGACCGCATAGCGAACAATCACTACAAATTCAATTCTTCACTAGCAAAAACGGGCACAAATTCAAAAAAGCAAACAGTTATTGGCCAAACAATCAAAATTCAGAACAAATCTCTATCGAAGAAGCAGCGCCATTACCAGGCTAGAGTGTTCCAACCGGCAACGCTCCCAAGCAGCGATTTGGCTTTATCAGCTGCCATTTGAAAAGTGCCAAGCGAATACTAATAAAATTTAGTCATGTATATACTGTGTTTGTAATTCTAAGGGTGCTTTGCTTTTTGATTTATTCTTTCTCTCTCTCTCTCGATATTAGCAAAAGCTGTCAGTCCTCGATAAACTCTGAATGCCATACCTAATATAATTGTATCATGGTATGCACTATCCAGTTATCTATACATATATGGGGCATTCCATACAAAAAAGTTTTTTCTGTCATGATGTCTCCGAATTGGATGATAACACTGTGACACATTTTTGAACTCAAAAAAGTTGATACGGTCGAGACCAAAAAATTCTGAAAGGGTGTGATGGTAGTATGTATAAAAACCCTGCCTGGGTTTGGCTTGATTAGCTGCCCTTTTCTTTTTATTGACCTTTGATCTTTTAAGCTTCCGAGTAGGATTAACGATACCATATCTCGTAAACTATTTTAAATTTTGCTTTTATGTCTTTAGCAAAATTGTTGCTCTTGGGCTTGGCCTACAAAAAAATTTTTTTGTAGCAAATCAAAAAAATTACATCTTCGTACTTAAAATTACAAAAGATTTAAGAAAAGCCAAATATTCAAAACATTTTTTCAAATTTGGACATGCAGTATAGGTAAAAATTGTTGCTTAGACCAAAATAAACAAACCATTAGTACGAACAAACTTCATTTAAGCACTCTTTCATATAGTTAAAGCCCAAAAGCATGAAAAACTGTCATAAGAATTCGAATAAATGAAATTCTTTAGCTATATTTTTTATACTCTGTACCGAAGGTACATAGAGTATATTAAGTTTGTGCAAAAGTATGTAACAGGGAGAAGGAATCATTTCCGACTATATAAAGTATATATATTCTTGATCAGCATCAACAGCCGAGTCGATATAGCCATGTCCGTCTGTCCGTCTGTCCGTCCGTCTGTCCGTCTGTCCGTCCGTCTGTCCGTCCGTCCGTATGAACAAACAGATCTCGGAGATGGTAAGAGATAGAGGTTTGACATGTATGGGACAAATGTTTCTTATAGCTGCAGGCAGATCAAGTTTATTTTCAATTTTTGCCACGCCCCTCCCGCCCCCGCAATTCGGAAAAAACGTTATATCTCCTACAGTTTTGAAGATAGACGTTTCGTACCTTCTGGAGATAGTTAGTAATTAGCAAAATGTATCGATTTGCCGAAGAAACGATAAATATCGGATCAGCGGTTCTCAAGTTATGAGCAAAAAAGTACTTCGCCCTTGCCCCACCCCCTCCCACCCATTCACAACTAACACCACACAATCTTAGAGAGAGAGAGCGAGAGAGAAAGGGTGAGAGAGAGAGAGAAAAAGAGAGAGAGACTTTGAGATGAGCGCAGCACCAGCATTGCATTCAACTTCTACTCCAGGTACAGAGTATGTTATAGTCAGGCTTGACCGACTTTCTCACTTGTTTACGTTATACTTTTTCACAATTTCATTGATTTAATGCAAAACAATCGAAATTTTTTATAGTGTCAGCTAATTGCTACCAAAACTTGCCATTTTTCGAGTTTTGGTTAAAATTATACATACTTTAGGGCACTTAACTATATGAAGGACCAATCGAATGAAGTTGGTATGTTTCAACCGATTGCTTATTTTAGTCTAACCTACATTTTCGTTCTTTATTGCTTAATCAAATTCGTTATAGTTTTTAAGAAAAAGTTGGAGAACATTACAAAATAAAAGGAAAACATTATGAATCATAATTTATGATTATACGACATTTTTGGAAAATTGAGTTCAAAGATGTGACTATTTTGACTTGCTACACAGAGAAAAATATCCGTTCGAATTGTAACGAAATCATGAACTTTTGTTGACGATAGTCTGCTAAGCACGCTTTTTCGATATTCATGAACACTCGTTCACAATATGCCATGAACATTTTGTTCTCACATATGAACGGTTAGGGCTTGTGTTATAAACATTTTGTGCTCGTTTCAAGAACATTTTGTTCTCGCTTTGCAGGCGAAAAAAAAAATTAACCATAGTTAGTTAGGTGAATGTGGAGTCTCCTCCTCCAGGGTGGTTACTCGGGAAGGGCAAGGAAGGATGGAAGCGACGACCAACCACACACACCCACCGCGTTGCAACAATTACAACCTTTCCTAAGCTGTAGCTAAATTTTATTAGAAGTATTAATTTGAAAAGTTTGTTTGCTTCACCTAGTCTGGGACTTGAACTCAGGACCTCGAAGAGACTGAACGGACGACGTCATTTTAACTCACACGACCATCCAGCTCACGCGCGAGACAGCGACAAAATCAAATTAAGAAATGAATGCTTAAGAATGAAGTGCTCTTTGCTTCTGCTTCTGCTTATGCAAAATACGAAAGCGCCAGCAGTAGCCAACAGCAGAAAACGATATTTGATCGAAAGCAAGCAGCGACTGCAGTCGTCGCTTTATGAATTTTCATTTTGCTTTTGCTTCTGATTCCGTTCCGTTCATAAGTCAAAGCAAAAGCTCGTGAACGCTTTTAAAAGTCGACAGCAGCAGAAGCACCGCAGAAGTTCTTGAGTCTTTTTCGTCACTTTTTCGCATTTCATGACTACCGTTCATGTTTTATGGACACAATAAAAAGACCACAATCATGACCATGATTCATGGTTATGAATTTGTCTTCTTCTTCTTTATTGGCCCGATGCTTGCATCACAACCGTTTGACGGTCTCGGCCGCTGCAACTAACTGCTCCGTGCGAGCTGGCACCAGTTTTTCACGCCAAGCTTGGAAATGTCATTCCGCACCTGGTCTTCCCACCTTAGAGGTGGTCGTCCCACCTTGCCTTGTCCCAGTTGTTTCGCATTCCTCTTGTAGACCATTTTGTCTGGAGCTTGTTCATCCATACGGGTAACATGTCCCAGCCAGCGCAGCCGCTGTTGCTTTATGCGCTTGACCAGACTAGTATCCCCATAGAGCTCATATAGTTCGTCATTCCTTCGGATGCGAAAATCCTCGCCAACTTTCAAAGGTCCATAAATCCTGCGAAGGATCTTTCGCTCGAAAACGCCAGTCGCCGCCTCATCCGCTAATGATATTGCCCATGCTTCTGCGCCGTATTGCAGGACTGGGATGATAAGCGACTTATATAGCGCTATTTTTTTTTTCTTCGCTTGAGGTTTCTGCTCTTGAGCTCCCTACTTAGCCCGTAATAGCATCGGTTTGCGAGCGTGATTCTTCTTCGGATTTCCAGGCTGATGTTGTTGTCGCCGGTTATCATCGTTCCGAGGTAGACAAAGTCCTCTACAACTTCAAAGTTGTACTCTCCCACTGTTTCGAGGACACTAGGTACTTCGTCTAGTCCTCGTTTACCGCTAAACCCATTAGTTCAGACTGCTTCTCAATCTCTAAAAACGCCTTGCGTAGTGCCCGTTCGGTTTTGCCGATAATGTCAATATGATCGGCATATGCGAGTAGCATTACATCTTTATTAAAGATGGTGCCCGATCTGTTGGCATTTGGGCACTGGCGCAGTATATACTCCATCAGCAGATTAAAGAAGTCACACGATAAGGTGTCACCCTGCCTAAAACCTCTTTTGGTATCAAAAGGCTCGGAGAGGTTCGTTCCTATTTTGACGGAGCTTTGAGTGCTTCTCAACGTCATCATGCAAAGTCGAACGTACTTTGCTGGAATACCTAAAGTAGACAGGGCTTCGAAAAACCTTGATCTAATGTTATTAAATGGTTATGAATTTAGAACGGGATATTTTTCTCTGTGTACTTGTAAACCAAGTCAAAAGCAACCACTTCCTTTAAAACTTCAAAGCGAAATTTCAAATAGTTTACGAGATATGGAGTTACAAGTACCAATCAAATGCGTAAAACTTCAAAGTGCTTTAAAAAGAAATCGGCAGCTAATCAGACCAAACCCAGCGAAGGTTTTTGTACTACCAACATACCCTTTCAGAATTTTTTGGTTTCGACCGTATCAACTTTTTAGTGTTGCACAGTGTAATTGGCCGAAAGGGAGCTTATTAAGAGAGAGAGAACTCTAAAATTTGAGCTTTTTTGGAACTCTTTTGAGGAAGCTCACTTTCAAGTCACTGTCAAGTCACTGTTAAGTCAACCCTACTTTCCCTCCACGCTGCTCCCACTTCCCATCACTTTCCCTCTCTTTCACCCCTCTCCCCATGGGACATTCCGCTAAAAGAAAACGAGAGCGTAAGTTAACGTCGGCTCTAACCGATATACCCGTTACTTATGAAAAACATGTTTAGCAGTGTTCCTGCGTTCCCATTTTTTTATTTTGCTCATAACTTGAGAACCGTTCATCCGATCTTTATCATTTTTTCGGCAAATCGATTCATTTTGCTAATTACTAACTATCTCTAGAAGGTACGAATCGTCTATCTTCAAAACTACAAGATTTTTTTCAAATTGCAAACTTGATCTGCGTGCAGATAAAAGAAGCATTTGTCCCATACAAGTCAAACCGTTATCTCTTACCGTCTCTGAGATCAAGGTGTTCATACAGAAAGACGGACATGTCTATATCGACTCGGCTGTTGATGCTGATCAAGAATATATATACTTTATATGATCGGAACAGATTTCTTCTCCCTGTTACATACATTTGCCCGACTTTAGTATACCCTTTTTACTCTACGAGTAACGGGTATAAAAATGGATGAGCCATACCTTTATATTTTAAAGTACATTTTTTGTACCTTTAAGGTATTTATAAATGTCAATGTTTTCGTTAGAGAAGGTGTGTTGAGGGTAGGGTTTCTGGGAAGTTGGACTTCCGAATTCTCTCCAGATTTGGGCATTTGTCTAATAGGTGTATTCTGGATATTTCTTGTCCACATAGGTGGCAAGGGGGTTTGGCTTCGGCAGTGAGTAGGTGTGAGTGAATAATTGGGGAGTGCCCGATCCGAAGGCGGACAAACACCCCACTTTTATTTCGATGGCAGTTTGCGGGGTATCGGACTTTATCCATGTTTGGGTTTAAAGCTTTATACCTATCCCAAAAGCCCATTACAAGTTCGATGTTCTCAAGGCTGGCAGCCTTTAAGTATCGGTTACTACTCTGTATACATTTACATAAGCTTGGCCGTTTTCGTTGGCATACTATATTCAAAGCAGAATACTATGTTATCGGAAAAGTGGGCGCATAACAGAAAACACTTCGGCTTTAGATTACAACTCAATATACCATTTGAGAAAATGTTGGCGAGGAAGTATGCGTTTAGTTCACAAGACGACACACCTTTTTAAAACTTGTGTGTGGACTTGTGGACTAGCTGTGCGCGTGTCCACAGACTAGGAGTATCGGATTGTAATGGGGATCAAAATTAAACGAGAGCGTAAGTTAAAGTCAGCTCTAACCGACTTCGATATACCCGTTACTCATGAAAAAACATGTTTAACAGTGTTCCTGCGTTCCTTAGGGTGACCATCCAAAAAGTATGCAATATTTTTTTTAGGGTGGGAGGGGGGTTAGCGGGGAGGCTTGGTTCACTTTTTTGCTTATAACTTGAGAACCGTTCATCCGATCTTTATCATTTTTTCGGCAAATCGATTCATTTTGCTAATTACTAACTATCTTTAGAAGGTACAAATCGTCTATCTTCAAAACTGTAGGAGATATAACGTTTTTTCTAAATTGTGGGGGCGTGGCCAAAATTTGAAACAAACTTGATCTGCGTGCAGATAAAAGAAGCATTTGACCCATCTCTGAGATCTAGGTGTTCTTACAGACAGACGGACGGACGGACGGACGGACATGTTTATATCGACTCGGCTGTTGATGCTGATTAAGAATATATATACTTTATATGGTCGGAAATGATTCCTTCTGCCTGTTACATACATTTGCACGACTTTAGTATACCCTTTTTACTCTACGAGTAACGGGTATAAAAACTTAAAAAAAAAATGTTGTATGAGAAGAGGAAAGAATTGAACTCGGGACCCATAACACAGAAAATCATGGACGACGGCACGTTAGCTATCTTGACTATTAGACATATGGGAGAACTGGCGACAAAATCATAATTAAGAATGTAAGCAGCTGGCACTTTGCCGACCGAGGTGCCTTTTTTCAAAAGTCGATTGACACAAACATAACACAACTGTTATATATACACGAGCAACAACTCGACCCGAAGTTAAAATTCTCTACACACAACTGTGTATTCGAAACGGGGTAACGACATAGCTCCGACGTCATATCTCCGCCGCGTTTCAAACGACATATCTCCGCGCGGAGATATGACGCTTTAAAACGAGATATATCCGCGCGGAGATATGACGTTTTAAAACGAGATATATCCGCGCGGAGATATGTCGTTTGCAACATGGCGTTTTCAAACGACATACCTACGCGCGGAGATATGTCGTTTGAAATGCGGCGGAGATATGTCGTTTTGAAGCGTCATATCTCCGCGCGGAGATATGTCGTTTGTAACTCGGCGGAGATATGACGTTTTAAAACGACATAGCTCCGCGCGCCATTGATCACGGCGGAGGTATGTCGTTTTAAAACGACATATCTCCGCCAGAAAAAAAGCGACATATCTCCGCCGGCAAAATGTACTGGGCGGAGATATGTCGTCGGAGATATGTCGCTATGCCTTCGAAGCGTAGCGAGAATACCCATTACGTGGGCACCTACTGCGATGCATATTGTTGACCAGTCCCATTCACCTCTGTGCCGCTGGGATGTTGAAAAGTTGCCCAGTTGTCCAAAATCTGGGTATTAATGTGCTGCAGGGCGGCTTTTTGTATGTCCCGGTCTATGCATGGAATGAAGGTGAAGGTGGGGGACTTCGATGCTTCTTTTGAAGCAGCATCTGCTAGTTCGTTTCCGGGGATTCCTTTGTGGCTAGGTACCCAAAATAGTTGGAGTTTCATTGGGGATTTTATGAAAGCGTCCCGTATTTTACAGAAAATATAACACAAAGCGATTTCTGTGACAAGACATTTTTCGCCACATTCCGCTGTGACACTGAAATGTGACACTCCGTGACACAGTGCACACCCAGCATTTCTTTTCTGTATCGGGTTAGGTTCTTCGTGATTATGGTTTAAAACAAGTGATTTAATTAGGTCTTATAAGGAACACAATTTTTCTAAATGCCTATTGCAATTGTTTTGTTTGGTTTACTCGACAGCATAATATTGAGTCTATGAAGCACGGTTTTGTCCGAGCAGTGTACAATTTCTCAATGCAAGAGGTGCGCACTTTGATCAATGAGTGGCCAGAGAGATTTCGGATTTGCTGGAAGTCACAAGGCGGACGATTTGAATAATTTGTTCTACAATTTGGAGCCATTGAGTGACCGAATAAAAAGAAGGAAAAAGTTTTCAAAAATATACATTCGTTTTTTTCATGACCAAAACAATTGCGAGTACTAGATAGCAAATTTGAGTTAAATTCTTTTTCTAATAAGAATCCTATTTATCAGTGTCACAGTGATTTTTTTCCTTTAAGCTTGATACAGAGATAACCGCGAAATACCCGCGAAATGAAAAACTCCATGTAAAACAAGTGAGAAAGTCGGTCAAGCCCGACTATAACATACTCTGTACCTGGAGTAGAAGTTGAATGCAATGCTGGTGCTGCGCTCATCTCAAAGTCTCTTCTTTTTCTCTCTCTCTCTCACCCTTTCTCTCTCGCTCTCTCTCTCTAAGATTGTGTGGTGTTAGTTGTGAATGGGTGGGAGGGGGTGGGGCAAGGGCGAAGTACTTTTTTGCTCATAACTTGAGAACCGCTGATCCGATCTTTATCATTTCTTCGGCAAATCGATACATTTTGCTAATTACTAACTATCTCCACAACTATCTAACTAACGTTTTTTCCGAATTGCGGGGGCGGGAGGGGGCGTGGCAAAAATTGAAAATAAACTTGATCTGCCTGCAGCTATAGAAACATTTGTCCCATACATGTCAAACCTCTATCTCTTACCATCTCCGAGATCTGTTTGTTCATACGGACGGACGGACAGACGGACGGACAGACGGACAGACGGACGGACAGACGGACATGGCTATATCGACTCGGCTGTTGATGCTGATCAAGAATATATATACTTTATATAGTCGGAAATGATTCCTTCTCCCTGTTACATACTTTTGCACAAACTTAATATACTCTATGAATATACTATGTACCTTCGGTACAGAGTATAAAAATGCTTACGCACGGATTTCACAAGTTGCAGTTTCATGAGTTGGTCTGGAGTGAAATATATGTAATACATCCCAGCAGACCAAACGCTCGCTAACGATATCGCAAATGAGCGAACTTAACCCGACGAAACTCTCGCAATCGGATAAAGAAAAGATAGAAATATAATTCATATGTCGTTCAGTTTGTGGCAGTGAAATGCTCGTTTACGATAGTCGCAAGAAATAGGGTTAGCGAAAAATTTTAAAATTTTTACTCCCTCTCTCTGTCTATTTCATTGTTTTTTTTTTGCACGTCACTCGACCTTTTATCGCATGTTATGTTATTTAATGTTTCTTAATAAAATGGACTGCACAAAAATTAATTTTTCGGTGTCCAAGTTTTTATCCTTATTGAAAGGAGAAGTCATCGTCTATTTAAAGCGTCACAAGTGACGTCTGCGGGGGAAAACTGGAAAATTGTGGAGCTGACTGCAAAAACGCAGAAAAGAGCGACCAACTATTCTGTCTTTGTAATTCGGGATCCGTTTTTGAAACATAAATTTTGCAAAAATATCCGAGATAATGATCTTTTTTCGTCCAAAATGTGGCAATTCGGCCTTGACGTCCCGCCAAAGTCTTTTTTGTTTTGTGTGTGCGCACGCGTTGAGGGATCCACAAAGTTGTTTGAGTATCGTGTTTAAGCCTCTCATAAAGGTCGCACAGTTTTCTTAACTTCTTTCAATTCCGCTTTGTTGGAGCAGGACACATTTATTGACACCAAAAGAATAGTTGGTTGTTCTTTTCTGCGTTTTTGCAGTCAGCTCCACAATTATCCCAGTTTTTCCCCGTAGAATACAATGGACGCTTAAATGCGGCTTCTCTTTTCGATCTGGATGAAAATTTGGACACAGTAAAATTACATTTTGTTCAGTCCATTTTAAAGAGAAACATTGAATAACAAATAAAAAATCCATTACAATTTATTTAAATGTGACATAAGCAAAGCATACATATATCAATTTTTAAGTAAAAAATTTAAATTTGAAAATTCGTTTAAAAAGAAACCATGGTGACCCACGCGATTTCTTTGCATAAAAAATGTTCATAGTTCGCGGTCCATAAGACAATGGCCAAAATGGTTAATAAATGTTAACTGTTTCGTAACCCATTTGCCATATCTGTAATACAGCTGTGACTGGAAGGAAGCGAGCAGCACAAACAGTTACCTTAACCGTTCTTCTTTTCCGTTTTACTTTCTGCTAAAAATGTGGTTAAAGCATTTAGGTTTTTCGTGAAAAACACGAGTGGCTATAATCTGGCCTTTGTTCTAAACTGGAGACGAATTCTCCTTTAAAGCAAAAATGCGAGCTCTCAAACATTAGCTTACATTAAAAAGTTTTTGACAGTTCTGACTAATGTGCAGCCCATAAGTGTTTCTAGACTTTGTGTAACGATTGAGCAAAATAGCAGCAAACTGTTGATTGAGTGTACATTAGGTGGACGCCGATAAAAATATACCGATACCATCTAAAACGATTTTTAGGTGTAATAAGAATTAAAAAATCAAAAAGTTTTATATCATGTTTTAACCTCTGCGAAAAGCCTTCAAAGTTTCCAAATATACGAACGACCCGACGACGAATTATGCGGATTCCGATCATTTTAAAAGTTGCAATTGATTTAATCGACAACATAAAAATGGAGAACGATTATTGTGAGACTAGCCATGACGAGCGAGCCCATTTCAACGAAGAGATGCGTTTTATCCACGTTTTTATATGGGACTAATTCTTTAGACGCCCAAAGTGCGACAAAGTGGCTCAAGTTGAGTCAGCATAGCCACGAGCGGGTTTCAAAAGGGCCAACGATGAACGCACTGTCTTCTAGCCAGATACGCAGACATAACAGTGAACCATTTTGAGTGTCCATTTTGGCTACCATGGCAATTCGCTAAACTCAAGAGATCGCCGTACATCGTGAATCGAAAAGAGACAGAGCCCCAAACGAGAAAAAAAGACATAAGAAAAGACTGAGCAGTTCTTAAAATTGTCCTACAAACACAAACAAACTGTAAAAACGTTAGCACATGTAAGCGTAGGGAGGTACTCAAGGAAGAAGAATGACAATATTAAATACAGAGTTTTTGATTTATGAATAATTTCCTGTAGCCCATGTAGAAGTAATCCGCATTATTTTCGACCTGAAGAAGCTTATTTATAAGCAGCCCAGTAAAGAGACACGCAGGACGGCGCAACCGGAGCGCAGCACCAGCAGATGGACCGACCAAAGATATCTTGAAAGCCTCTTAATGTACGGCTAAAACTTGCTTTCATCTTGAAGTAAACAGCGCAAATAGTAGAGCCGTAATATAAAATTTTTACCAATACTTACCATATATTACCAACATATTGTGTCTGTTATAAAAAAATTTTTTATTGGTCATGGTACCTATTTGCCAAATGTTATGACTTCAACCAAGTCTACGCCAACTACTGAAATTAAATAGCATGGGCACAGTACGTATGAGTGATAAACTTAGTCCAAGCCGCAGACCCTAACCTTCGTTTTTACACAATATGTCGTTTAAGCGGGTATCAGTTAACTTTTTCCTATAGTGTACATATATATATTAAATTTTTTGACGTCAGTAATGATGCCTTCTATGCATTAATGACCGATTTTACACTACACAATTTGTAAAATAATTGTTATATCATTAAAAAAGTTATTACGGTCCCTGAAAGCAACAGCTGCGAGCTGCTTTTATAAATATGTCCATAAAACGCGAAATTGATTTGATCTACATTAACTGGGTAAGAGGTGTGGCTACCTAAGGTCGCAAGTTTCACTATAAATGAATTGGTCCCGCTTGTATAGTTTTTTTTTTTTAAACACCATCGAGAACACGATAATGATGCCTATGGCAAAATATAAGCTTCACGCAAAAGCTGAAAGACTTCGTCTCGCTTCTGTTGGAAACACTCACGGATCACTGTGTCTTTGGTAGACAAACAGCACGCCTACGAAGTAACTTACCATGACTTCTGCAGAAGCATCAAATACCAAGAAGAGAAGGAATCGGAGGAAAAAACAATGGTTCAGTAACGAGGACCCCCTCAACATTAAATGGTTTCTCAGGGAATAAATATGCCTAACCTAGCCTTGTATTTAAGTGTGTTCCTCTTTAAACATAATATCCGATTTTACTCCAAGTTTTATGCGAAAGAGGTATCTACTGAAATATATAATGGAGCACAGATTTACATATTTTTGGTCCCTAGTGTATAGACACTGCGGTGTGGCCTTCTTTTTACAATTTTTGCACTCAGACCACATCTTTTTTGGCGCTGTGACCAATCTCAATATCTTAAAATCGAAAGCTAGGTCAGTGCCAGCATCAGCGACAAGTTTTCTTGACTTTGCAACGGTCAGCAAGTCCACAAACACAATCCCCGGTGGTGCATATGGGTTGTATGTATACATGTACAACCATGTGTACATATAATAGTGGAGTCCACTTAATGCAGTTTGCAATTTACAACTCACTTGTTGTAGTCGATGTTGTTGTTGTCGTAGAAGTGGTGGTTGTTGTTGTTGTAGTACTGGTGGTATCAGTACTGTTTTCGGGCCTGGGCCTGCGTCGCCTGACAATCTGTGTACGCCTGCGCTTGGCTTGCGACTCACTCCTACCGTCACCTCCTGACAGCTTCACTTCAAGAGCTTCATTTTCATTAGTGGATACTGGCAACGGCAGTTTATATTGTGCAATACCGCGGGAGTTGAAATTGGTTTGGTTGCGGATAGATGTTGCCCTGGCAGCTGTTGCATAAGCGATGCAGAGCCAAAGGCTGCTTAGAAACGTCAACAGCGCATGCAACTTCATCTTGGCTCGAAGATGAATCCGGGTCGCGACCTTTAAATTCGGCTCTGTCTCAGCATAAGATTAATCATGCGTCTATTAAAATCCGATTGAGGCGTTCAATTCTCGCACATTTTTTTTAAGATTTATCGCAGTTTGGGTTTAAACGTACCACGCGCTCTACGTTGTTGCTGCTCCAAGCGACTTAACTCAATTGGCGAATGTGCAAAAATTTGTAATTTCGGCGCCACTTGGGAGAGGCCAGTTGTTTGCCCAGCGCAAAGAGAGCAGTTAAAAGCTATGGTTTGACCCGCTCTTTTAAGCCAAGCAAACTGGTTTGCAGCTTTTGTTTTGGTTACCATTAAACAAAGTGATAGTGTGTGGGGGCATGGATGCAACTAACACAATTGGTTGAAATGAGGAAATGCTCGCTTCCGGCTTGTTGGCCAGGACCCTGTCAACATTTAAAATTACAACGCAACATTATTTACATTTGTTTTTCTTGTTATGGGTTTAATCAGAGGGAGATTTAAACAAACAAACTATTTTCTCAAAAAAATGATCCTTCGCACAAGGTGCCAACTGTTACAAATCCTTGTGTGTGTGTGTGTGTGTGTATCTATGTGGTTCTGTCTGGGAGCAAAGAATGCAATTCCACACTTTCTTCGCTTTGTTGTCATTTAAATCCCCAACTGATTAGATTGTTGTTGCTGTTGCTGCCGGCATATTAATTTAGGAAGTCCCCAGTTCTGGCGGCTGCATATATTAATATGCCGAGTTGTTTTTTTTTTCTTTCGAAGTAGACACGTTTAGTCCAACTGCAAAAGAAGTAACAATGCATTTGTTAGATTGTGTACGTGCGACAGAAATCCATATCAAAACTTACCTTCTTGAAGCCAATGTCGTTGGCATACTCCCTGAAGCACTGACGGCAAATGTTCAGGCCATATTTACGGATCAGACCATGACGGTTGGAGCAGGCACGGCTGAAAATGGGCAAACAAAAACAGTCAATAAGCATCAAACACTCGAACACACAAAACTTGAGCTCGAATTAATGGTTGCATAGTTGTTGCTACTGCTGGCCGAGTCAGCGCTTCCACTTTGATTAAAATGGAGCGTCGGCCAACTGCAGCATTTTGCTTTGGCCGCCCTTCATTAAGGAAATTGTCCAAGATGTTTTCCACGCACATTTCCGTACTCAACCGGGGGCAGGGAGATTTGCATACAACACAACAAAATCAGGAACGCCATGCGAACAAGAAAAAAAACTTGCGTAGGTCGTGCTTAACCTCACAATGTACAAAGCATGCAACTATGCAACTAAAATACGGCTTTTAACAACAAGCAGTGGGATCATATATACAACATTTGATGTGTAATTTGACGGACTACACAAATCTTACCAGCATCGGGAGCCTTGGCCATATTTGCGGGGATGCGAGTACCAGAGAGTAGCGAAACCCATGTTGGCGTTTACACGAGATAAAGCGAAAAGAAGGAAGGAACCAGCAGGGTGACCGGAGGCGAAAAGGCGACAAATACCAAAGAATCTTTGAAAAAATACTACAAATATGCTAGAAAATACGGGTCCACTTTTGGTTGCTTTACCGTTGCTCAACACTGACGACTTATGTGCTGCCAGTCTTTTTTATTTAAAAAGAGTGGCAGCCACCAGGGCAGAAGTCGTTTAATTTTCAAATTTTCTTAGGCAAAATAACAACCTAAAAGTAGAATAGCACAAAAATCGTATTTTATTAGTCATTTACAATTTAAAATTTGGTTCACTAATTTTTTTCAATAAACATATTAAATTAAAAAGCAATTGTGAACCAAATTTGCCCATCGAGTTTGACAGCAGTATATGTATGTATATAACTTTCATAAATTTATAATAATTTTTCATAAAAAAAGGGGAAAAAAAAAAAAAAAAAAAATTTACACAATTTTCTATATAAAAAGGAAGCATTGCGTATGAGATACACGAAAAAGGTATTTTTTGCGATTTATTCAAAACATAAATCCAGAATATTTGACTATCATAACATATTAAGTCCTACGACATTTGATTAATTAATTAATTAATAAAAAAAATATCACAAATTTAAATTTACATGTACGAATCTGAATACATTGACTGAGAGGCATTAGTTTTGACAACCACCACCTTGGGGTTATCGCCGTTGTCCAGCAAGGGCATGCTGGCACCTAGTTGCACGCCTACTTGCTCTGGCCCCGCCTCGAAAAGACTGAGCATGTGCAGGTTATCGGGCATCTCCTGCTCGTCTTGCTCCTGGTATACAATAACCTGTTGTTGATCGGGTTCTACCTCGACATATTGTGTTACCAAAAAACTATTGGATTCCAACTCATCGATGGGCAAGGAAACCACGCTCTCGGGCTGTTCTGACATTATGGGATACTCTGGGGCATCAGCGGAGACGTCAGCTTTAGTCACCGAAACGTCAGAGTCTCCAACGCTCGTCGGATGCCCATTCGTTTTCTTGGGCTTCATGGCGGCTGCTGCAGCTGATTCTAGCTGAAATTTCTGCATTTGCATCATCAAGCGCGAGTTGGCGTCCAAGTGGGCGTGTCGTGCACGAATATGCTTGTCACGGTCGCCGCGCTGGCGGAAAGTCTTCGTGCAAAAGAGGCAACTGTATGGTTTCTCTCCGGTATGGATCCGCTGATGGTTTTTTAGGGCATCAGCGCGATAGAAACGCTTGCCACACTCCTCGCACTCATAACGACGCTCACCACGATGAATGAGCCGATGCTGATAAAACACAGATCCTGTTAGAAAGCGCTTGCCACACACCTGGCAGTGATACGGTCGTTCTCCCGTGTGACACTTGCGAATGTGATCATTTAGATCCGGACGTATGGTAAACTTCCGGCCGCAGTTCTCCTCGGTGCATACAAACGGCTTTACGCCTTGATGGAAACGCAAGTGTTGCCACAGATGACTGGACTGGGTGTATGACTTGCCACAGATATCGCACAGATATTGGCGCAGGCGTCCGGCTGAAGTGTTTCGGTGCTCCTTCTCACGTTTCTTCTTATTCGTATGCTTCTCTTCATTGTGCGTCTGAATCTCGTGGGCGAATTCGAAGTTTACATCGCAAAAATCACAGGAAAGAAGCAGCCGCTTCCGATCCTCACTAAGACGAGGGAAATAGTGATGGTAGCAATACCTGGAGACAGAAACCAATTGGATGATGGGAAAGGCTAGATGAAACACTGATGAGTAGGAACCTACCGATGCTCTTGCAGCAGCTCAGTGCTTGTAAATTTTTGTTCGCACACATTGCAAACGAAATAGCGATCCAGCGAGACATTTAACTGCTTCAAGCCCTCGCGCATAAAGGTGCAGTCGTTCTGGAAGTGTACGCTGGCCTCCTTGGCCGTCCTCATGGTTATGTCACAGGTGGTGCACTCGAGGCGCCGCTCAGGCGCATGTGTGGACGAGTGAAGCAAAAGCTCCGAGATACCCGCAAAATTGTAGTCACAGAATTCGCACTGCAAAACGCTGCCGAGGATTAGGGTTGTGAACATGTCGGATTCCAATTGGGCATCGTCTGCATGGTTATCCTGTAGAAGGGAAGCTAACAGTTGCTCACCCTCTGGTAAGAGTTGGTCTAAGTCCACACTCGGTTCTATGTCCACTACGGAGGCCTCGCTTAGTTCGGGCTGCTTGGGGTAATGAACCAGGGCATGGTCCAAAGCCAGTTTGACGTCGTAGAAAATGCGACCACAGGCATTGCACTTGAGCACCAAGTGAAGGCCAGGAGCTGCTGGTGGGGTGGCATGAAGCTGTACATTGACCTGACTGGGGATCAAATCCAGGGCATGCTTCTCCATGTGACGAACCAAACCAGAGGCATGCACAAACTTCCGATCGCACATGGTACATTCGTTAGGTTCCTTTGAAGACTTTTTGCATCGCGAGTTATCTGTTCCGGTGGTCAGATCGTATTTAAATTCCTCCTTCATATACCGGCGTAGTCGAATTTGATTCTCCATAATTAAACGCTCGCTGGCCGGCTTAGCAGGAGGTGGAGGGGATGAAGGAGTCGCTGGGTGTTTGTCCTGCTGTAAATTTGTTGGCTCGACGTATTTTCGCACTGCATGACCTTCACATAAATGATTGGGGAAAAATAGGGCATCGTATACACCACTGCAATGGCGGCACTTGATGTGGCGATGAGCTGACGATGTACCGGCTGGACGTTGCGTTGCTGAAGGAGGAGTTTAGAAACCAAACATATAGCCAAGAAGCTGATCCCTGTAGTTACTCACCCTGAAACACGCTCTCTTCGGTGGTCATCTTGGTGTTGCCGACACCAGCCAAGAAGTCGCGGATTTTCAATTGCTCCGCCGCCGGATCAAAGCCCAACTCCCCGTCGGCTTTCTGTAGTATCTGCTTCAGAGCCGGATCGGCCAGTGTGCGCTGCACGACCACCTCCGTGGGCATTTGAATGCTAGCCGACGGAGCTGAAGAAAAAATCTTGGACAGCCCTTCGTGGCTAACGATGTCCGAATTGTTAGAGCCCACGTTGCTGGCCAGGACAGTAGCTCCCGGCTGCAGTTCGTTCAGCGTCAACTGTGACTCCGCGTCCACCAAAATCTCGGCCAGCGTGTACTCACCGCACAACTCCTCCTTTGACTTCTTTATATTCTCCATCATAAATTAAACAGAAGTTTTTTAGAGGAAATATTTGATCCGGCAGTGTTCTCCGTTCCGCAGCACTTTTGGAAATGATTTTCACTTTCCCAGGTGCCGCCCAAGTGACTTACATTTTGACAAGAAAGTCCAAGGTGTCATGAAAGAGACTTTCTACTTTAAAGTCTGAGGCCTGTATTACACCGTTAAGACACCTATCTGGTACTGTTTACTAGTGTTGAAAAATGAAAATAGTTTTGTAAAATTATACTGCCAAATTACGGTTTTGACTAAAGTGAATTCGAATAATTTTACATCTTCTCTTGTAAACATTCATGGAAATTCGTATCAAACGTTCAGTTTCTTCTTACTCTTTACTCGATGGAGTAAAATTAAAAAGATATACATACTCTGATTAACCAAATCCATTTTATATAACCCCACATTTAACTAGTTCGAGTTCGGCAACTTTTGTCGAAAGCGAAACAGGCCTGATAAAGATAAGAGAATTGTTTTAATAGGCTTTTTTTACACTGAGCACATCTAACATCTAACATCCAACAATCTGATTTTAAATGCTTAATAACCATTTGCTGTGCCAAAAATGCTAAACTTTTGATTTGTAGAAATGTTAAGAGGGTCGATGTTTAATAGGTAAATTCTACAAAGATAGCAAATTCCGCGATGGTAAATATTTATGACTCAGGATGTTGGATGTTAGATGTTAGAAGTGCTCAGTGTAAAAAGCCTATAAGGTAGAAAACACAATAATTTTTCATTATAAGGCTGCCTTCACACTGTTCGACACATGACCCATGACATCTAGTAGGCCCGCATTTCCCCATAAAAATTCTAAGAATTTGACTCTACTTTGTCCTCGTCCAAAGTTTTAAAAAATTGTAGAAATTGTGTTTATTTATTATATAGACAGTTTCGAGTTCACAGATGGTAAAACTATATCAAAATTTTTAGTGGTATATGCAGTGACCGTACATCTGTACAAATTTTCCAAATTTTCTTGGCGTTCGAAAATTCCGGAATTATATATTAATCTCTTGCTGTCAAGTGAATGCTGAATACATACCTCTCCCGGACGACCACGTAGTGAATTTCGTGTCTAGCAATTTTTTCATGCCGCGCCCTTTTCTAGTAAATATATGAACATTGTGCAGCATCAGCCCTGCTTGCCCATAATTGGGAGCGTAAAGATTAATAAGTCTTTGTCAAAAATAATTAAATTAAAATTGGCCTCCCCCCTTTTCCACCGTACTATACTCACTGTTAAATTTTCCTGCATAACTCCGTGCGCCTGCATAACTAAACGATCTTAGATCGCTAGGAAAAGCAGTTTTGTCTGTGGGTTGGTAATATGTCAGTCGGGCCTGCACATTTATAAGTATGTATAACGTAATTATCAGGTCTCTTCCCGTTTTCGATTTCGATCAGATCATACGCAATTGGAATTGGTAGATGTTCCTGTTTCCAAAAAACGTTCAGGTTGTTCGGTTTTAAAAGTTTTACCTTTGAGTCAGTGGTTTTTTTTATGAGATTGATATTTCTTTTTTATCTAACAATTAATTTTAATTTTATATGTCAAACATTGTGAAGATTTTGAGGTATCCATAGATATATTGAGCATACAATTTAATTGAAAATTTATTTTTCCCAAACTATAGCATGTAAACGAAAGCAAAAATGAACAAAATGAAACGAGATAGTGTTATATTTTTGAAATTATAATTAAAAACTATATAAAAAATATATTACATTTATGTCATATTGCAGAAAAATAAAATGCGAAATTTAAAAACGTGTTCGCGCCACTCATTACGCTTATCTGCCAGTCCTTAGTCAGCTGGCTGTAACATGTCGCAGCCTGAGGTGCTTTTGCGAGTAATTACTTATTTTATAATTATAAAATCGCCAATTTCTATGTTTAAACTTATTAACTAACTTGTTCATTTGATGCAACCTTACCGGAAACATAATGTGGTTTATACTTCCAAAATTAGTTTTGTTTGTCAAAATTGTTTGGGTAATGAATTTTGCTATAACTCCTAACAAAACACCAGAGATTTAAAACCAACCGAAAGAGATTTCTGTGACACCGAGAATTGGTTTTGGGTTGGAAGAGATTTCCGTGATACCTCCATATTTGATTTCAGTGATAAATTTTTCAGTGCTGAGTTAAAAACATGTGTTTCTTTCGAAAAATAATTGTTATCGGATCAAAACGTGAACGATTCGAACATTCTTACGAAAGAAAAATCGATTTCTATTTCACTCGTAAACGGGAACATCTCTTTAAATCCATTCGGAAATGGGAACAGACCTGTATGACTTATGACTGCATTATATGAGATACTAGTCCTCGAATAAAGCTTTAAATTTTACGTTCAACAATTCTTATTTACCTAACACAGCATTCCTCTGATTCGATCGCAGTAACATAATTGCGGGCATTACATATTTTCGACTCCGCTAACAATTTAAACGACAATGCATATAGAAAATCGAATATGTTTAATATATTTCCCTGAAAATGTTTATAAGAGATAGAAGGCTTTTGTCCACTATATAAGTTCCATCTCAGTTGCTTGGGAAGGTTTCGTCATAGCACACGTCGGTAGAGGGAGAGCTGTACCATCGCACACGTAGACTGAGTATAGTAACTCCACGCATGCCTTTTTCAGGGCACGTGTTAATCTTGACTGCCTTTTTCAAGGCACAGGTTTCTTTCGTTTTTAACGAGACTATTGAACTACTGGAAGATATAGGCAAGCTAACTTCGGCTCGACCGAAGTTTATATACCCTTAGAGCATGATATATGCCTGCCAGTTTGTTATATGGCACCTATACGATGTATTAATCAAATTTTGACCAAATTTTGAAAACAAAAAAGTTTTTCTCACTAGAAAACAAAAAAGTTTATCCTACTAAGACTTTAATCCAAAACTATCTTTTGTGCGGCAGCTATATTATATAGTTGTCTGATTTTCATAAAACTTTTTTGAGATTATGTGAAGGCATTGAAAACTAATAAATTCGAGGTTTGGGGACGATTGCGTTGAAGACAAAAAAGTTTTTCTCATTAAGACTACTTTTTCGAACGATCGTTTCTATGGCAGCGATACGATAAAGTCATACGATCCGACCAATTCTGACAAATGGAGATAGTATAGAAACAGACGGACTATATCACCTCAGCTCGTCATGCTGATCAAGAATATATATACTTTCTGTGGTCGGAGATGCTTCCTTCTATGCGTTACAAACATCTGAACAATTTCAATATACCCTCTCCAAGGGTATAAAAATATATATATATAAATAAGTTCCATCTCTAAGACAGGGTTGCAGGTAGCTTTAAGCTAGGTACTCAGACACTGACAATTATCGAACAATTTCCGGTCTGACAGTTTCCGCTGACATTTGCAAAAATTTTGCGGAACTAAGACCGCTGCAGGATTAAATTTTTCCTCTTTAAAACTGTTGTTTAAATAATGATGAAGAATATGAAGAAGTCAAAGGAGGAGATGTGTGCTGAGTTCACGCTAGCCGAGATTTTGGTAGATGGAGAGTTACAGTTGACGCTGAACGAACTGCAGCCGGGAGCTACTGTCCTGGCCAGCAACGTGGGCTCTGACAATTCGGACATCGTTAGCCACGAAGGGCTGTCCAAGATTTTTTCTTCAGCTCCGTCGGCTAGCATTCAAATGCCCACGGAGGTGGTCCTGCAGCGCACTCTGGCCGATCCGTCTCTAAAGCAGATACTAAAGGAAGCCGACGGTAAGTTGGGCTTTGATCCGAAAGCGGAAGAAGAGAGCGTATTTCAGGGTAAGTACCTACAAGAATCAGCTATTTGGCTATATGTTTGAATGTTAAACTTCTTCTCTAGCAGGGCAGCGTCCAGCGGGTACATCGTTGGCTAATCGTCACATCAAGTGCCGCCATTGCAATGCTGTATACGATGCCCTATTCTTCTGCAATCATGCCTATAAATGTCATGCCGTGACAAAACCCGTCGAGTCAACAAATTTACAGCAGGACAAACCGCCGCTGACTGCCACATCTCCGCCACCTCCTGCTAAGCCGGCCAGCGAACGTTTAATTATGGAGAATCAAATTCGACTTTGCCGGTATATGAAGAATGAGTTTGGATTCGATTTGACCACCGGAACGGATAATTCGCGATCCAAAAGATCCTGTAATGAACCTTACGAATGTAGCATGTGCGATAGGAAGTTTGTGTATGACACTGGTCTGATTCGTCACATGGAGAAGCATGCCCTGGATTTGATCCCCAGCAAGGTCAATATACATATTCGTGCCACCCCGCCAGCGGCTACTGGCCTTCACGTGGTGCTCAAGTGCAATGCCTGTGGTCGCATTTTCTACGATGTTAATCTAGCTTTGGACCATGTCCTGGTTCATTATCCTAAGCAGGCCGAAATAAGCGAGGCCTCTGTATTGGACATAGAACCGAGTGTGGACTTGGACCAACTCTTACCAAAGGGTGAGCAACTGCTAGCCTCCCTTCTACAGGATAACCATGCGGACGATTCCCAATTGGAGTCCAAATTATTCACAACCCTAATCCTCAGCAGCGTTTTGCAGTGCGAATTCTGTGACTACATTTTTGCGGGTATCTCGGAGCTTTTGCTTCACTCGTCCACACATGCTCCTGAGCGGCGCATCGAGTGCACCGCCTGCGATATAACCATGAGGACGGCCAAGGAGGCCAGCGTACACTTCCAGAACGACTGCACCTTTATGCGTGAGGGCTTGAAGCAGTTAAATGTCACGCTGGATCGCTATTTCGTTTGCAATGTGTGCGAACAAAAATTTTCAAGCACTGAGCTGCTGCAAGAGCATCGGTAGGTTCCTACTCACCAGTGTTTCATCTAGCCTTTCCCATAAATCTATTCGTTTCTGTCTTCAGGTATTGCTATCATCACTATTATCCGCGTCTTAGTGAGAACCGGAAGCGGCTGCTTCTTTCCTGTGATTTTTGCGATGTAAACTTCGAATTCGCCCACGAGATTCAGACGCACAATGAAGAGAAGCATTTAAATAATAAGAAACGTGCGAAGGAGCACAGAAACACTTCAGCCGGAGGCCTGCGCCAATATCTGTGCGATATCTGTGGCAAGTCATACACTCAGTCCAGTTATCTGTATCAGCACTTGCGTTTCCATCGAGGCGTAAAGCCGTTTGTATGCACCGAGGAGAACTGCGGCCGCAAGTTTACCATACGTCCGGATCTAAATGATCACATTCGCAAGTGTCACACGGGAGAACGACCGTATCAGTGCCATGTGTGTGGCAAGCGCTTTCTAACGGGATCTGTGTTTTATCAGCATGGGCTCATTCATCGTGGTGAGCGTCGTTACGAGTGCGAGGAGTGTGGCAAGCGTTTCTATCGCGCTGATGCCCTAAAGAACCATCAGCGTATCCATACCTGAAAGAAACCGTACAGTTTCCAGCTTCTGTCCACTATATAGGTTCCATCTCTAAGATAGAGTTGCATCTCTCCAAATTAAATATAATAAAACAGTAAATACAATTAAAAAATTAGGTAACTAGGGAAAATTCAGAGGTCATTGGTAATGCCATGTTCTCTTTCATGGAAGCATTTTGTGTGAGGCTGGAGGTATAAGCAGTGTCCTTTATTTTGGACTGCGGGTTGGTTGGACAAAGGCAAGCCAAACCCCACCGAAAGTTTAGAATTACACATGAAACTACAGGTAATATTTATTGATGCAACCAAATCCGTGTACTGGAGGCGGATTATACTCGCCGGGGAGCTAGCCAGAGAGGACACCCCACAGCCCATTGGAGACTGCAAAGGTTTAGGGCTCGGGTGGTGAACATATTTGACGAATGGCATACCAACCATATCAACGGGAGAGCCTATCGAACAAGATTCCGACACAAGTGATGCAGCTGCCGGTAACGAAATGCTTTTTATTAACCAGATTTAACCCTCTAAATTTTGGAAGAAACTAAGTTTGATCATTTTTTTTGGGGTAAATTGCAGCTCCTAAGTTAAAAAATAACCTCAAAAACTGTGTGCTAATTGTACTTTACCTGTAAAGCGATAATAGGTAGGTAATAGGTAGGTAAAAAGGATAAATAAGTGCCTCAAGGCAGATTTTTTGGGGCTTAAAGTGAATTTTTACATATTTGAGTTTTAATCAATTTCTGATTATAATACTCAAAGAAACAATTTTTATTTGCCGTAAAGCATAAGTGCAGATTATATTTTGTGCACATACATTGTGTTTGCGATTTCTTACAATGCTCGCACCATCTCTTGCCACCATCTCGACTCATCCAAACAGCAAAATGGTTGACTTCATCAAACCATAAATCTGAAATTGGATGTTTTGATTTTTCAGCAACTGTGAGCGATGGCTTTGAAGATCTCGGTGTGGATGGTGATTGCATTGTCCAACCTGGTTGTGTAGTTCGCTGCTATGATGGTGACGGAACTTTCCGATTATAGTCACGGAATGGGCGACCGCGTTTATGCTTGCTTTGAAATGTCACCAAACCGGCAGCAATTGATTCCGAAATGTTCAACAGTTTTCTGTTTTTCTTTGTATAAAACATAAGTATTTGTCGCTGCCATATCAACCAAATGGTAAAAAAATTCGAGTCTTGGCATGCTGTGTTTTTGTTCGAATATGATAACGACCCATAATTCCATCCATGAGGTCTACACCATCTTTATACATATAGTCCCGAATAATTTATGGACAATCAACCTAAATGTGTATTTTAGATTTCCTGTCGTAACGTGCTGTCTTTGCTTGTCCTTTAATTGCAATTAATTTCAAACTTGGCCTTAGCACCCTCATAGGTGGAAAGCAAGCAAACAGCTTTATTGTCTTTCTATAATGCATTTGCTATATCGACGCCATATGGCGAACTAACCAACTTA
Organism: Lordiphosa clarofinis; assembly: GCA_018904275.1. Lineage (NCBI taxonomy): Eukaryota > Metazoa > Arthropoda > Insecta > Diptera > Drosophilidae > Lordiphosa > Lordiphosa clarofinis. Next base: position 273,243 of record JAEIGQ010000246.1, read on the forward strand.
GTCGAAAAACAACTCGGCTGTTTTCCTTATCATAATGTCATCCGCTAGCTTGTCATTTGGAATGCGATGAACACACAATCTGCCAAGGCTATATATCCCTTTAGCACGCAGATAAACCATCAAAGGAAAAGACGTTTAAAAGATGTCGAAATAAATTATGTGGTTTTTAAAACTTTGTACCGTTTTTGTCAGGCGTACCAAAATATTGGCCGCAGCTCTAAGATCTGGGTGAGAAGGCACCACTATAGATTTCAAACCGGTAAGCATAACCAAATGAGTCGCACAACACAAACAGCTTAATACCCCACTTATGAGGCTTGTTAATGTAAATGTAATATTGGCTATACAGCTCCCCCAACGGGGCCAAGCCAAGCTTCTCTCAATCTCTTGGCGTGTGTGCTTTAAATTTTTCGCACGAGAGAAAAGGACCCACAGTTTAACGCCGAATCCGAACGGCAAAGTTTGAGAATTTGCTTTTTCATGGCTAGTTACTTCACAGCTGGCGCCAATAGCTGGTGAAGGTGACCGTATGTGTAAAAGTTGTTTTCTAAAGAAAGAAAAAAACTTTTATTATTAGATGTTCAGAGGCGGGATCGAACCGATTGGCCACAGACGGCCTGAGGCTTATTGGGAACAAACTGGTGGTGATGCTAGTAAAAGTTTGCGAGGAGTCCCAAGAGTGCCTCAAGGCACTCATCACAATTTCACCGCTGCAATGCACAATTTTTATGAATTTACATATATGCAACTTGATTTGGATTCTATAATATCTTACCTTCAATAACAAAAATCATGATGTTTATAACAACACGAAAAAAGTCCCGTTATAAAGCTTCGGAGAGCATTCAAATCTTCTACTCATTAAATCACATGATTATTGCCAACTGACAAAAAAAATTCAAATGACTTAAAAGCTTTTCGCCTTTTAGATAATTCAAATTATATAATAAGTGCCTTGAGGCTCTCTTGGGTAATAAAGGGTTAAAAAAAATGGTTTCGACTCGCCCTCTTTGATCCGCTCCACTTGTTTGTCCAGCTCGCCGCGCTCCAAATAACTAACAATTTTTTGAACCCGGCTTCTAAATAGTTGATCCTTATGTAAAATTTCACGCTGAATTCAAATCTGCTCTCAGATATGTCAAAGTAAACGGTTTTTGAGATATCGGAAATTTTCAATTTTAGTGTTTTGAAAAAGTAGGTCTACTAAAATGCCATTTTCTCTGATTTTAGTCCACCGATATTATAAACTGTAACAAAAATAAAAGATAATAAAATTATTCCTTAAAAACGCAGTTGTTGTAAATCCAACCTAAATACGTTGGCACACAAAGTTGGATTTTGAAAATTTTTGAATTATTTTCTGACTTTTTTTAGTTTTTCAATCTTACCTTAAATGCTCTCATATAGATTGGGTAATCTTTAAGATTTTTTGCCCTTGTCTCAAAATCGATGAAAAACGTATCTATAAACATACCCTTTTGGAGTATTTTTGCTGTTTTTTAGTATAAAAACCACATCTTAGCAGCCAAATAAGATAACGTTGCATTGGAATATCGCGGTATCTCAGAACCGTTCTACTTTGATATCTGGAGCAGATTTAATCAGCTGAATTTTACTTGAATCAATTGCTAAAATCGGATACAAAAACTTTTCAAATTTTGTGACATAGTGTAATTGTAGTTTCGATTTGTAGTCTTATTTGTTTTATTTTTTTTTATTTATTCATTCACAAAAGTACCTCTGACAATTACCAAACAAGTTTCATAATTCAAGGACCCACTTCGAGAATTTATTAGCTGTTTTCACAAAAACGAGTTGGCAGGTACTCATTGTCGGTTGGTCAGTACTCGCTCTGACAATGAGCTCTGACCATTTTCAAGATCGGATTGTCAAAGCTATGTAATTAGATGGGCTCTGACAAATTTGTTAGCGTTCTATTATTTGAGCATACGCCTACGCTTTAATTAAACTTTTTTTTTGATTGTGTTATGACTTTGTGATTGGTGGATATTAAACCCTTTCAGTTGGTTGTGATGCAATTTTATACCCTTGAATAGGGTATACTAAAATTGTCCGGACGTATAAAAATTCTTGATCAGCATGATGAGCTGAGTTGGTATAACCATGTCCGTCTGTCCGTTCTCGTCTGTCCGACTCTTTCTATGCTATCTCCTCCATCAGCTTCAAAGCTATCTTAACAAAACTTTGACATAAGTCTTTTAAAACAAATACGATGCACACTTGTGGCAGCCGGCCTAAACTTGTTTCCGAACCATATTTATTATTTGCTACCACACAATTCTGCTAAGTTTGATCCAAATCGGATGACTATAGCTTATATCTGCCATTAACACGATCAGTCGAAAAAGTAGTAGAAAAACTTTTTTGTTTATCGTCTTGATATTTTCCATACTGATGAAATTTTTGCATAGCTGAAATATAAAAAACTGGCAGGTATATGTGTATTATGCTCCATGCTTTGTCGATGTTTTTATCTAAGCTGCAGATATTGATGATTTTCTTTTCACAATCGATGTTTTTGCAGCCCTAGATGTACAAAACACGGCCACACTATTTTCTTATAAAAGTTACTTAACGTCATTTAGAATATTAGATGACCAATTTGCAGTTCTTACACATTTTTGATATTGGATATTCGATTTTGAGCATGGGAGCATTTTACAAATTGGCGCAACTCACAAGATGCCATATGCAACAACTGATGTTACATGCTACAATCAAAAAAATGTGCGATTTAATAGGACTCACAATTTAATAAATTTGATTAACAATTATCTCTCAAAGGTACGGAGCTTCCATCTTTTTTTTTTTTAGCTATTTATTGTCTACGAAAACTTAAAGATAACTCATGTTTATTATATCTAAGTTATGGTTCAGCCTTGGGCGACTACTCCAAGACTAACTAAAATACTGAAAATTAACGTGGTCCAGGGCACTAAGTGCTTAATGAGGACTAAGGCAATAAGGGTGAATTACTAAGGATAGATCTAGGATTAAAAGAGGATTAATTTATGATTCTAAAAGAAAAGAAAATTTACATGTCAAATGTAACCATACGCTACAGGAAAACCCACAATCCGAGTAAAAACCTGCATTACAATAAGGATTTTTTGTTGTTTGTAACTAAAACTAATAAAACAACCTACAAAAACTAATAACTGAAAAGAGACAGAGAGAAAAGAGCTGAAAATAGAAGAAGAGCTGAAAAGAAAAGAAAATATGTGAGGTATTTACAGGGGAAGGAAGAGACGGGGAAGTTGAGCCAATCTATGGGGTCAATATTTATTGATTTATATTAAAAACTAGATCATTCGGATCTAGGGACAATCGTTTTCTATGGTAGAAAATGAGATTGCCCTCCGAATCGTGCATAATTCCTAATTCTTTCAAATGTTCTATATTGTTTATCGTCAGATGGTGGACAGAGTAGTTGGCCGGCAGCCTTCTCTGAGCCACAGCATCTGCGATCAATGGATTTGGGCTATTGCTGTTACTATCTACGAACTTTTCTAATATTGGGTATATAAGTGTATCTACACGTTTGGTTTTCGTGTTTTCGTTCAAATCTTTATTTGAAATATAATGAAGCGTGAGAGGGTCTCTAGCTCCTCTGCCCAGGGCTCGACGGATGATCCGTCTCTCAAAGAGACGTAGATCTTCCATCTGCCTGGATTTTATATTAAACCATGCTATGTGTCCATGAACTAGTATTGGTTGTACTAGCTTTTTGTACACAAGGGAGCATGTCCTAATAAGTTCAGGCCTTGGGACGGTCGGACTCGCCGCCAAAGGCCTGAATATATAGTAAATCTGGCTAAGTTGGATCTTAGCTCTTCTAAGGGTATGTTCTATATGACTCTTGAAGTTTAACTTCTGGTCATATATGACACCTAGATACTTTATTTCGGACTTTATTGGAATGGGGGTCCTAACATTTATATATATTTTCGGATTAAAGGCACGTGCATTTCGATATATGTCCGATTGAACCGGACCTCGGAATATGCAGCCTTCGCATTTATTTGCATTTAATTTCAGACGCCACTTAGCGAAGTATTCGCATAGGACGTCTAAATAATTATTTAGATCCGTTTCTGCACTGGCTATCCGTGCTCCGGACGCCAGGAGAAGGATATCATCTGCGTAAATCAACGGTTGGATTTTCGCAGTTGAGGAAGCTTCCATCTACTAAACTGTAGTCTATCTTTACAATTGTGGGGGCGGGAGGAAGTGTAGCAGAAATTTAAAATAAACTTGATCTGACCGAAGTTTATATACCCTTGGAGCATGATATCTGCCTGCCAGTTTGTTATATGGCACCACAGTTTTGACAAAATTTTGAAAACAAAAAAGAACTACTTTTCGACCGATCGTTTCTTTGGCAGCTATAGCTATAGTCATCCGATTTGAATCAAACTTGGCAAAATTGTGTGTTAGCGTATAATATTGACCAGTAACAAGTTTGGGAGCGATAGCATTGAAAACAAAAAAATTTTTCCTACTAAGACGTTTTTTCAAAACTATCTTTTGTATGGCGTTTCTATGGCAGCTATACGATATAGTCATCCGATCCGGCCGATTTCGACAAATGTACTGCGTATTTGTACCAAAAGACTTCGTGCAAAGTTTGGTTAAGATAGCTTTTAAACTGACGGAGGAGATAGCATCGAAACAGACATGGCTATATCAACTCAGCTCGTCATGCTGATCAATAATATATATACTTTTTGTGGTCGAAGATGTTTTCTTCTATGCGTTTCAAACATCTGAACAATTTTAATATACCCTCTCCAAGGGTATAAAAAGCATTTGTCCCATGCATGTCAAACCCGTATCTCTAACCATCTCTGTACTGAAATCCGTTTCTATTGGTTCCAAAAGCAACGGTAAACAGTTTACGGTTTTTAAAAAAATAGAAGTTTCGATGATTTCAAACGGTTTATTTTGATTTACAATAACAGTTTTGGAATTAGTCCCTGAATTTAATCTGTGCGAGTTTGTTGCGCTCACTTGACGCGCTTTCGACATGACACTTCCGGTTCCGCTACCTTGTAGTTATTGTATCATGAACAGGCGCTGGGATCATTATCGATGCCTTAACAGAGGGTTCATTCTCTAGGTAGAAATTAGTCACTTCTGCAAGCACCGAAAATATATTGTTTATGTTCTTGCTTAGGCGCTCAAACTGCCAACGCTCCAGGTGATTAGTGGCCCGTCAGTTATCAGTGCCTCCGTTGTCTGATAACACGTTTCGCGAAATGAGTAAACGCCCTGGCATACCTTGTTGGTTAATCAGTTCCACAAATTGTTTTGTACTGTGCAAACCCGCTCTTCGCTTAACTACTCTGCCTGCGCTTCAGTTAAATTTTACAACCTTACGCGCTTTTTAAGGTAATTGGAGCTTCTCTGGTACCAACTTGTGGCATTTCCTTGAGCAAATTACAAACCTATTCGATCTGTGTGACTCACGTAGTCCACATCAGTTCTAATCCTAAATTGATAAAGCAACCAAGTTGCGCTTCTTATCTGCTAAATGAGTGCAAGATACGGGGTGACGATTTGTATCGTGCCGTGTATTAACGCAGTGCCCACCTACGTATCCGCTTTTGCAGTGTTTGGGATGCATCATGGACGATTACACCACTTACGCGTACATCTCCGAGCCCGTGGAGTTTAGGCAGTTGGAGGGTAAGGCCATTGACTTTCGCAAGACTTTCGATGTGCGAGGTCGTGGTACCGACGAAATGCTGCAGTTGTATCTGCGCAAGGCCAACCTTTCCGATGACCTGGAACGGCTGCCGGCCATCCAGCGCAGGACGTACGTTTATGATATAATTAGGAGCAATAAAGGGCCTGGTTATTGGGTGGTAATTGTCAACTGAATCGCCGTCAGCTCGCTCATTTCTCATCCGATCCCATTCAATATACATACATTACTGTGTGTTCTCGTTCTTGCTTACAGCCGCCGTCTATGCAATTGAGCAACGACGTTTTTGCACATCCGCCGCCAGCAGTACGACCGCCCCCCACCTATCCAGATACCTTCAGCGTCAGCACTAGTCGTAGTATGAGCAACTCCTCCTCCTCGAACAGTTTGCACAGCTATGGGGGTGGAGCTGGAGCTGTTCCTGGACCCAGCTTCGCCACCAGTGTGGTGGTCAGCAGCAAGGGTTCGAAGTACGAAATCAGTGGACCTGTAAATTTTCAACATGTTTCGGGTGATGTCACCCGAGACCGAACACGCAATGCCTTTGACCTGAATGCCAGCACCAATGATAATGTGCTGAAAAAATATATGATGGAGCGAGGCATAACGGAGGAGGACATTGCAGGCATGCGGCGACAGGATGTGGTCAAGAACATTGTGCATTCGAATTATACTTGGATGGTAAGTGACCTCGTATATTGTTTCCGTCCGTACATTTGAAGGCACAGATCTCACAGATGGCAAGAGCGAATGGTTCTAAATGTATGGGACGTAGACACCTTTATCTACGTTTGCAAAGGCAAATTATTTACCCAAATTTTTATGAAAATTTCAACTTTGCACCTTCTAGACATAAGTATATAGTAATCAGCATTATCTATCGATTCATTAGGAATGAATAACATCGTTGTATTTGGCCTTGGACGTGTATAAATCAGTATTCGGTGGATTTTGGGAGCACTGATTTCATTTCTGGCGTTAACAGCACTTAAAGCTACGCGGCCATTTTGCGAGTCGTGAAGACCGCCCTTTGGAAAAAAAACTTTTACACTTCCGCTCACTTTCATCAGATATTGGAGCTAGCTGTGAAGTAACTAGCCATGTAAAAACTTCTTAAACTTTGCCGTTCGAATTCAGTGTTAAACTGATCGGAACTCATACGCCAATATATTGAGATGCTTGGCTTGTAGCTAAAAAAAAAGTAATAATTCTGAACTGAACCGTTAAGAACCAGCTTACTATAGCTGAATAACAGAACCGCAAACCGAACAATTATCACACCGAGCACTACAAAGTAGGTTCGGTTCAGTTGACTAAAAAACTTTTAGAAGTAAAGCGCTTTCCTTCAGACAATGAAGAAATGAAATTCAGAAATTTATCCGATTTTCCAATTTAAATCCGATTTAAATTGCGAATTCCTTCCTTTCTTCGAAGTTGCTTATTGATTTGTGTGCATGTCTCAATATTCGGTGTGCTTTTATACCTTAATCCAAATTAGAATATATTCTTGTATCTGACTCGAGGAATTAAATTTCGGAAGTATGCGATAATTCACCTAACGTATCACAATATTCAGAAATTTAAAAACTGAAACAGTTCTTCATAAAATAATTAATCAATTTAGATTGAACAACTAAAACAAACAGAAATTGTGGGTCAATTAATTCCAAAAACCATTTAATGAATTTAGACCGGCTGTTGGAAACTGAACCGAAACAGTCCTTATTTGCGAGCGGTATGCATCCCTGTTGCTTATATGTATTATAAATGTGAAAGTTTGAAAGTTTACGCAGAAATGGCTGAACGGATTCGAATAAAATTTGACACACAGATAGTTGATGGCCTACAACAGTGGTGGGCATCACTTTGCCCACGTTACTCAGACTACTCAATCCGTTATTTTGCCTAGCCTAGCAACAACAACAACTTTTGACGCTGCGAGCAATTAATTTATGACCCCCAATAAAACTAAACAACAAACACACAGCATTTTGTACACTGTGCGAAATCTTCGATGCTTAAGTTGGAGGCAAGTTTTGCGAGCACATATGTGTGTGAATCTGCATTTTCGCATATAAAACATATTAAAAATGCTTATAGGATTAAATTAAGTGATATAATCCATCTGATTTACTGCGAACATCAATTAGTAAAGAAAAAGTAGATTTTGAAAAACTAATAAACGAATAAATAAATTCACTCAAAAATTTATTTTTGTGTATAATTTTTTTTTCTCGTTGAAAGAAACAACAAAAACACAGATTTTTTGTCGTGACGCGCAGAGTAATAAATATGTTCATTTTTCTTTAATTTATGACTTCAGAAGTTGTGTTTGTTGTAAATGTTGTTGTAGTGCTCACAAGTGCAAATTCTGTGTTTCTAAAACGTGCTGGTAATATAGTTGTGTTGCATGAACCTGAACCTAAGACGGAGCACTAAAACAAAAGAAGTATGTTAAACTATATACATCGGGGGTGACACAGAAATCACTTGAAATTTTCGTATAAATGCTTGTATTTCAAATTTTTTTTAAAGTTGCACAAACAAACTAGGTTACTAGATCAGATGGCGAAAGTAAAGCGAATTAAATCGATTCCACATTTATTCAACACAAAACAATTTCAACACGTCAATTCAACACACGTCAATTCATTACATGTCAATTCAACTCACGTCAATTCAACACAAAACAGTCCTCACAGAAAAAAGTCAACACACGTCTATAAAGCTAAGTTCACACAGGCAAATAATTTGACAAATTTTTAGGAAATTTTGATAAATAACACTGGCCAACAGCCATTTTGGTCCAGGCTTATTGATGACAAATTCTGATCCAGTTTTGTGCACTGATTCCAAAACTGGTCTCGGTTTTTCTCCATCAGCTCTTGTTTTCAAGATATCGCGGAAAAAGCATTTTGCAGTACTTTTGGCTTTACAAAAATTATGGAGGTTACACCGAGCAACAATATCTGTATTTATGAGCTCTATGCGACAGTATACATATTAAGGTCGCCCAAAAAAATCAATGGAGCATTTTCAGCAAACCCAAAAGCGCCTAAATTGGCCTTTGAAGAGAAATATTCATCAAATTATAGCAAATTTTTCAAACTTAATCGCCGTGTACCAGCCATTTGGGGTGCTTGCATTTTAATGAAAACCACTTTAGCATGTAGGCCAATGGTTCTTCTAATTTCACAAATTTTGTTGCATTTAAATCTTCTCAATGGACAAAGTTATAAGCGGTTTATCCCGAAAAAATGAATTAAAATTTATGGCAGGATAACTAGATTGATACACAAAATCTGTATAGGAAATGTTAAAAGACTACTTGATCTAACATTGTCCTTACATTAATTGTCAGGCAAATGTACAATAACATTCAATCAGTACTAGATTCAAACAATTTTCCCCAAATCCATATTTGCTTAACCTGCGAGAATAACATTAAAATTATATGAATTGGGCTGCAAATGAGCTAAATATGTTCCGCACTCACTATAATCTACGGATTAAGCCCCTTGTGACTATTATGATTTTACAAGTTTCAACAAATGCCTGGCGGAAAGAGATTGTAGTAAAGACTCTATCTGTGAAACGAATGTATATGTCGAGGAAGTTGACCATTCTTATTATTGAGAGGAATGCTCATTCATGCAAGGTAGTGCAAAAACTCGTTCCATTTCGCAAGCGAATAACTTTTGTGAATCTGTCACGTCACTTGACGAATTTTTATATAGAAAGACACAAATTAAGGTAATTTTTTTTTCAATTGTAGCGTCGCCCTATTTTCTACTATTTTTATACCCGTTACTCGTAGAGTAAAAAGGTTATACTAAAGTCGTGCAAATGTATGTAACAGGCAGAAGGAATCATTTCCGACCATATAAAGTATATATATTCTTAATCAGCGTCAATAGCCGAGTCGATAAAGACATGTCCGTCTGTCCATCCGTCCGTCTGTCTTTTATCTGCACGCAGATCAAGTTTGTTTCAAATTTTGGCCACGCCCCCTCCCGCCCCCGCAATTTGGAAAAAACGTTATATCTCCTACAGTTTTGAAGATAAACGATTCGTACCTTCTAGTTAGTAATTAGCAAAATGAATCGATTTGCCAAAGAAATGATAAAGATCGGATGAACGGTTCTCAAGTTATGAGCAAAAATGTGAAAAATAGCCGAGTTAAAAAAGTGTTGCATACTTTTTAGATGTTCACCATAAGAAACACTGGAACACTGTTAAACATGTTTTTTCATGAGTAACGGGTATATCGAAGTCGGTTAGAGCCGACTTTAACTTACGCTCTCGTTCTTTTTACGTTTGCCCTTGACATAACGGTGACTCCCGGAAAGCTGCGAACCATCAATACATAATTTTCAAAAGAACTTTTTCAACACCCCAAGCAGTCACACATTTTTAATTTTGTATTTTTTTTAATGAATTGTGCAACCAAATACAAAAAAACACAATATGCAGTTCTTATGCAGATGTTTTTTTGGCAATAAATAAAAAGCAAGTTATTGGAAAATGAGATGGAACACATTTGGCTCAGTTGTAGCCCAATTCATTTAATTTTAATGTTATTCTCGCAGGTTAAGCAAATATGGATTTGGGGAAAATTGTTTGAATCTAGTACTGATTGAATGTTATTGTACATTTGCCTGACAATTAATGTAAGGACAATGTTAGATCAAGTAGTCTTTTAACATTTCCTATACAGATTTTGTGTATCAATCTAGTTATCCTGCCATAAATTTTAATTCATTTTTTCGGGATAAACCGCTTATAACTTTGTCCATCGAGAAGATTTAAATGCAACAAAATTTGTGAAATTAGAAGAACCATTGGCCTACATGCTAAAGTGGTTTTCATTAAAATGCAAGCACCCCAAATGGCTGGTACACGGCGATTAAGTTTGAAAAATTTGCTATAATTTGATGAATATTTCTCTTCAAAGGCCCATTTAGGCGCTTTTGGGTTTGCTGAAAATGCTCCATTGTATTTTTTGGGCGACCTTAATATGTACTGTCGCATAGAGCTCATAAATACAGATATTGTTGCTCGGTGTAACCTCCATAATTTTTGTAAAGCCAAAAGTACTGCAAAATGCTTTTTCCGCGATATCTTGAAAACAAGAGCTGATGGAGAAAAACCGAGACCAGTTTTGGAATCAGTGCACAAAACTGGATCAGAATTTAATACAAATTGGGCTGGACCTCACAAAAGTGGTCATTTTGTTGGCCTGTGTATTTGGCTAAATAGCCATGATTGCAGATTTTGCAGGACTTAAATCATTAACTATGGTTCTATTCACTAATAATTTGATCAAATATGGCCGAAAAGTTCGACAATTTGGATAATTTAACCAAACTTTCATAAAAATTTGTCAAATTATTTGCCTGTGTGAACTTAGCTTAAGTCATTTCAAATTTAAATTTAATAACACATTAATTATTTTGTTTTGTGATGAATTGACGTGTTGAAATTGTTTTGTGTTCAATTAACGTGTGTTGAATTGTTTTGTTGGGTGAAATGACTGTGTGTTTTATAGACGTGTCACCATTGAATCCGACAGTTCAAAGCCAAGTATTTAGAATTGAGCAGTTGATTCCAAATCACCCAAATTCATTATCTTATTAGCAAATAAAGATATACTTTTTATTTTACAAATAAAGTAAGGCTGCATTCACACTGTTCGACAGATGACCCATGATATCTAGTAGGCCTGCATTTCCCCATGAAATTCTATGAATTTGACAAGGAATTTAAATTTTAAACATAACAAAAAGCAGGAATACTAGACTTTCATGTCTTATGTATCAAACAGTGTGAAGGCAGACTTATACAATTTAAATTGGAAATTCAAAGGTTTATACCAAAATCTCTAGTGATTTCTATGTCAACCCCGAATTCATCATTTTTATACACCTGAAAAGTGTTTTATAAATTTTGCCCAGAAGTTAGCAACGTATAAAAGAATTATCTCCGACCAGCGTGACGAGCTGAGTCGATCAAGCTTTGTCCGTCTGTCTGTTTCTTATTTATTTGATATTTGAATTTTTAGCTCTAAAAACCGAATATTCTTCAGATTGCTCAGAAAATAATTGAGAGTTAACTGAATATTCTTCGAATCCTAGATCATTAGGTTTTAACTTTAAGATCAAAAAAATTTTTGAAAAAAGTTCAGTGCTTTATGATTAGAGTTAATAGATTCGAACATTTTTACTAAAAACACAAAAACCTTGAGTTTTTATTGTACTTTTTATCTCTTAAAGGTGTTGGAATTGAAAAAGAGTAAATCTAAAGAACTTTTATATAAAGTTAGGGCTCATATAGAAATGCAGTTTTTATTGTTCTTAGTTTAAATTTTAAAGACAAATAAGTTGATTATGTATATTTTCTGAAGTATAAGAAAAAATTTGCCCGAACCTGTGTTAAAGCCTTGTTAGCTAAAGCCTTGTAGCTTTGTTTTGGTGATCCTGATACAAATATGTACATTTAAAAATACAAAAATACTTTCTCTTTCTCGCCATTTCCGTAGCCCTCACATCAGGACTTGCAGTCCCACCATATCACTCAAGCATCTCCAACACCACCGCCACCACAGAAGCTCCTTTATGCCACCATTTCCACCAACAATCAAATAACACCCCCTTCTTCACCACCTCCAAATTTGGCAAAGCCAATTTCAGCATTCGCCAACTACTCTTCGCTCACATCGCGGTTTGTGGATATCTCCGACATGGATATGCCTTCATCACAAGTAGAACCACCACCTAAGCGGCAACAGGAGATTGGTATTGTGATACCAGTGCAAGTCCAGCAGCAACAGGCGTCGAACAAACCAAAAGTGCCGCCACCTCCTTCGGCCGTCAAGGCAAATAACACTAGCACCTATCCCGCGGCCATAGATCCGCGACAAGTGCGTTCCTCTACTGCTCCGCTCAGGACAAACAACGAAATGTACGCTACCATTTCACCACAAAAAAAGACCGGCACCATGCGAGTGGCACCTCCAGCTCCACCCAAACCTACAGTCTTACCTAATCCCACTAAAAACTCAACGCCAGTTGTGCAATATGCGGCGGTTCGGATGCCCCCACCTTCAGCGCCATTCGTAAAGCCAGCGCCAGCCGCAGTTAAAGCATCTGTGCCACCCCCTCCTCCTCCACCCATGCAGATGCCAAAGAGTACAGCCGGTCAGGTGCCGGTACCACCGCCGCCTCCACCAACAAGCACAGGAGGACCTGGAGCTCCGCCTCCGCCACCACCTCCGCCTGTTGGAGGCATGGCTTCTTCAGTCAGTAAACAAAAATCTGAGACGACTCAAAAAGCTGGCGTTGCTGCCTCTGCAGGGGGTGATCGAGATGCATTCCTGGATAGTATACGCAAGGGAGTAACATTAAAGGTCAGTTAGCTTAAATAGGACATACATATGTAGCTTATTCAGTCTAACAATTAATCATTTAACCTCTTCCAGAAAGTCGACCAGAAAGCAGCTACCATAAGCGGCATCAAACCAAGAGCAGAGCGCAAGCCCCCAGCAACTGATTTCTTGAGCGAACTGAAACTGGGCCTTACACGAAGACGTGTCAAAAATCCAGCTGATAATCCCTACTCTGAAGAAAACACGAACGAATCGCAAGCGTAACCGTTGGCGGAAAAATTTAAACTGCATGCATACTCTTTACAACACTGTGTAGGGTTGCCAGACAGCTAATTTTTTGCATGGCCAGTCGTCGCAAATGTTTAAATACAAATATCATCCAACTTATTCAGCATGACATTTATTTATAGACAATTTGTAAATAAATTTGCCAGTCCTCACGATAACACACTTATTCCTATCTTCTTGAAAATCAATATCAGTTAAATTACCTCTTGGCGGCACCGGTTATACCTCTACTTGCATTAATGTGTGTGTGTGTGCTTGTGTGTCTGCTGTAGCGCTATAATCAGCTGACGGTCCCGCTGGAATCAGAATCATTTCTGATTTGGATTCGTGCCCGATAACTGCCAAAGTATTTCAGTGACAGCGATTTGAGATTCTATGTGAACATTCCCAACTCATAGATCCATTGTAAGCGAATAATAAACAACATAATTAACATTATGCAACGCATTGCAATCATTGGAGGCACTGGCATGACCGGTCAATGTGCAGTGGAATATGCTTTAGAGAAAGGTACGTATACAGTAATGTGGTGACACCGAATTAATCGACTCTTATTCAGGTCTCACAGTACGATTGCTTTACCGCACAGAGGCCACCGTTCCTGAACATTTCAAATCCAAAGTTGAAATGGTAAAGGGCGATGTCACCAATTACGACGATGTTAAGAAGTTAATAGAAGATGTGGAGGGAGTGTGCGTTGTCTTGGGCACGCGCAACAAACTTGAGGAAACCACCGAGCTTTCCCGCGGCACCGAAAACGTCATCAAGGCCATGAAAGAGGCCAAGCTCACTAAGTTTTCCATTGTCATGTCTTCATTTCTGTTGCGTCCTCTTAGCGAGGTGCCTGCCGTCTTTCACCGCCTCAACGAAGAACATAAACGCATGTTGGATTTGACCAAAGCATCGGGCTTGGACTACATTGCCATACTGCCGCCGCACATTGCCGATGAGCAGGCTAGTGGTTATACAGTAGTGCATGATGAGGCTCCAGGACGCTTGGTCTCCAAATATGATTTAGGAAAATTCATTATTGAATGCTTGGACCAGCCGGAGCATTATGGCAAAGTCTGCGGCATTGGCAAAAACGTCATCAAGAGCTCTTAAATCGTTAAACGCCAGACTGTGTTGTGCATATAAATGTGCGTATAATTGCAGTCGGTTCCATTCAAGACGTACAAAATTAATGATATTCATCCAACTAATTCAAAAGCAAAGCTAACCAACCTTTCCATATGTAAAATGAGAGACAATAAAATTTTCCATTTTTAACAAAAAACGAAACACATTCTAATCGTCTTTACGTGCGAAACTTTTCAGAATACATATCAGACATATGAGAGGAGATATGAATAAAAAATGTCAACTTCTTTTAGTCTAGGTGCTTGGACAATCATTTACAACTTAATTGCTCCAAGTGCCTGTTTACGACTTTCCATCGTTGCAGCCCATCGCTGGTTTCTTATACAATAGGCAATAAAACTTAGCAACGAATATCTACAAATTGTGCATCGATTCTGATATGTCCTCCATTGATAATGAGGCGAATGGTGTACTTGGTCGAGAATCCATCCATCCATCAAACCTGTTCGTGTGTCTTGTGTTCGAAGCATTTAAGTCGTATTGAATCAGTCCAGAAGCAATTCTGGCGTTTTGCCATTCGTGGCCTAATTTGGGATCCCAACTTTATTTCACCCGTTTAATGGTTTGACTGACTTTACGCGAAAGCTGGGAAATGCGGCTTACACTATTTCAAATTATTTTATTCCATTACATTTTTCTCAACAGTTTATTATAAGAGCCCATTTAATTCGCCGTTGAACAAATGTTGTCCCAATGAATTGGGATACCGTTTGACGAAGTTATTCGAGTATTTCTGAGTATTTAATTTAAAATTGTTTTCCTGTATGCTAACATAATAATGTTTGCTTTAACATAAGTGCAACTAAAAGTATGCTCAGTTTTTATTGGCGCCAGACTCAAATAATCTTTTTATACCCTGTACCCATTAAAAATGGCTAAAAGCGGATCATGAAATTGTGCAAATGTATGTAACATGGAGAAGGAAACATTTCCGATCCTATAAAGCATATATGTTCTTGCCATGTCCGTCTGTCCGTCCGTCCGTCCGTCTGTCTGTATGAACGCGTCGATCCCTCCCCCCTATAGCCGCAAAAAACTGTCAGAGCCAGAATTTTCAAGTTACAATCTCGTGGCTTAATATATATCATTTAAGGACTGAAAAGCATAATAAGATCAGAGCAAAAACACCAAAGTTATGCACAAAACAATTTTGATTGTCAGAGGGAGGGGGAAGCGTTGTGCCTATTTCAGAGAGGCGCGCATGTGGGTGACTGCGTGTGTGTGTGTGAGCGTTTGTGTATGTGTGTGTGTCTCAATTGTACAGGGTATTTCGAAGTAGGGTAACTCGACTGCAACGCTCTTACTTGTTAAATACTTAAAAAGCAAATATATACAAACTTCCATGTAAATGTAAAATACCGTGCCCAACCAAGCTCTCTCAATCTCTTGGCGTGTGTGCTTTATAATTTTTCGTACAGTTTAACGCCGAATCCGGATGGGAAAGTTTCGAGAATGCGCGTGTTCAGCAGCATACACCAATCATCTAACAAAAATCATCAATCAAAAATAAAGTGTTAGTCTGCTGGTGAACGAACTTGTTAGAATTTTTAGGCAACAAAGTTATCGATATGTTTTGTATGTTGTTGTGTTCGAGTTTGCGAGAGACATAGGAGAGATAGTAGAGTTGTAAACTCAGTGGGGGCACAATAGACCGAAATTGATCGCGGTGCACCACTTCTCCAACAACAAATAAATAAATAATTAAAATAGTATAACCTTATTATTCTACGAGTAACGGAAATAAAAATAATCCGTATTTGCGGTCTCTAGCTAAAATTCCAACAAATTTTTAATATTCATATTCTATATAATGTTGGTCAAACCCCCGACTATAGTAATACCTGTACCTCCCAAATTTTATATATAACTGATAAATTTAAGTTGGAAGCCAATCAATGTGACAAAAAGCAATAAAGTGTATGAAGTGCTGTCCATCGTCATTGCGGCCGGTGCTACCCAGCATTATTTTTTTATTTTCTTTACAACTGGACTAGACCCGTTCATGCGATCTTTACCTGCGGATCGATAAATAATACTGATAACTAAATATGCGTAGAAAGTACCAACTTCTATTTGCAAAACTGTGGGAGATATGCCAATTTTTCCAAATTGCGGGGGCGGCCATAACATAAAGTATAAGAAGAAAGTATATGTCCCATTCCTGTCTGAGATCTGTTTGATCATACGGAAATGGCTTTACCGAGTCGGCTGTTGAAAATATATTTTTTAGAGGGTCGTAGATGATACCTTCTGGCTTTTACATACTTTTTCAAAAACTTAATATTATATAAAGGGCGGCATTTTAAGCTACTTTCCTTTTGACAGCTAAGCTGTTTTCGTGTCACATGGTACGGTCAAACATGCTCAGTTGTCGTCTATACATAATTTAACCATAAATCGAAAATTGGACCCAGTGTTCAACCGCGTTTACCATTTACTTGAAATCTATCGACTCAAATTAAGATTTCATACATTTTTCAGAATTTTATGTTTGTTTTTGAATAGTTTTTTAACAAATCCAAAAACTGCTAATAAGTCAGCATTTATGTACACATATCATCTGCCTTATTCAGCATGACATAAGCAAATTGGCCTGGCCTTACGATAACACACTTATCCCTATCTGCTTGTGTGTGTGTCTGCTGTAGTGCTATAATAAGCCGACGCTAGTCCAGAATCATTTCTGTTTTGGATGCGTGCCCGATGACTGCCAAAGTATTTCAGTGATAGCGATTTCAGATTCTATGTAAACATTCCCAACTCATAGATTCACTGTAAAACATAAATAAAATTATGCAACGTATTGCAATCATTGGAGGCACTGGCATGACCGGTCAATGCGCAGTGAAATATGCCTTGGAGAAGGGTATGTATGCGCTAATGTGGTGACACCGAATTAATTGACTGTTTATTTAGGTCTCACGGTACGATTGCTTTACCGCACAGAGGCCACCGTTCCTGAACATTTCAAATCCAAAGTTGAAATGGTAAAGGGCGATGTCACCAATTTCGACGATGTCAAGAAGTTAGTAGAAGATGTGGAGGGAGTGTGCGTTGTACTGGGCACACGCACCAGCCTTGCGGAAACCACTGAGCTTTCCCGCGGCACCGAGAACCTCATCAATGCCATGAAAGAGGCCAAGCTTACAAAGTTCTCCATTGTAATGTCTTCGTTTCTGATGCGTCCCCTCAGTGAGGTGCCTGCCGTCTTTCATAGCCTCAACGAAGAGCATAAACGCATGTTGGATTTGACCAAAGCTTCGGGATTGGACTACATTGCCGTACTGCCGCCACTCATCGTCGAAGAGCCGGCTAGTGGTTATACAGTAGAGCACGATAAGGAACCTGGACCCTTAATTTCCAAACATGATTTAGGAAAATTTATTATTGAATGCTTGGACCAGCCGGAGCATTATGGAAAAGTCTGCGGCATTGGCAAAAGCGCCGTCAAGATCCCTTGAATCGCTAAACGGCAGACTGTGTTGTGCATTTTAAACTGCGTGTAATTCTAGGTATTTATATAAATAAACTAGCAAAAAGCCCGTCGCGCTTCGCTGCGCCTTGAACAGTATAGAACCCATATCAGAATCAGTTTAAAGTCAATCGTGAGAGCCAAATATTTATCAAATTTGGAAACATTCTAAAATTTGTTTCCTCTGTAGAGCCCAGAAATCGAATCATACATACATAGGCTGGAAATCAACGTTTTACTACTTTGCTTTTTCACCGTTACGACTTTGCTGCTGCGTTCTTACCACCCCCATCCCACCTACACCCCACCCACTCCCAATCTACTTCTTACACAACTTCCACCCGTTTCCCACCTACTTTCCACCCATTTCCAGCCTACATCCCACCCACTTATCACCCAATTCCCGCCCACTTTCCACCCACATCCCACCCACTTCCCGCCCACCTCCCACCTCACTTCCCGCCCAAATCCCACCCACCTTCCACCCACATCCCTCCCACTTCCCATCCAGTTTCCACCCATCTCCCACACACCTCCCACCCACCTCCCACCCACCTCCTACCCACACCCCTCCCAAATCCCACCCACCTCCCACCCACATCCCCTCCCACTCACATCGCTCCCACCCACCCACACATTATTTCATGTTGCTGTTATTTTAATTGTGGTTGGAGTTTTTGTATTTGCGTTTGTTTTTGTTTTATTTGCAACTGTAGTTTTTTAATTTGTACTCTGTCTTGTTGTTGTTGCCGAGGCAACGGAACAAAACGTATTCCTCTGCCTTGATTCATTGTGTTACAAATTTTGTTTCATTTTCTTACGCTCCTGATCGGTAACTCAATTCAATTGCTCCCACGCACACATTGAAATCGTTTCTCTTCGATTTATGCTCTCTGGGCTTTGCCCAGCGGCGCAAATGCACATTACCGAATCGAGCACCTCTTAAACACTTCGAAGGCTGTGTGTTGCACTGAATCGATTACAACCCAGTATACTTTTGCATTAGCATGGCCGCTTTGTGGACTGCTAGCTTTCGAATCCCCATTACTTTGTAATCGACATGTGGGCGATAGCCGAACGCTCTTCGGAGCTCCATTACAACTGCACCAAATAATCTCACAAATGTAATGGACGGTGTGCATTGGCCGCCCACGAAACGATACACAGAGTATGCGCTGTTGTAATGTAGGTACTTTACGGCGTAATGTACTTTGAACCAAAAGGTATATGGAGTGGTAGTGCTATTTAAAAACAGCCCCATGGGGACATGCATGTCCGGTATGTTAAGGTTTTTTATTTATTTAAACAATTTATTAGCCATTCCAATATACAAAAAGTAAAACAAATCGACTTAAAGCTATTTAAAATTAATTTAAATTAAATTTTTTTCACTGATGCGGAGTTGTACGCACACGCCACACGTCAGAAATCAACTGCACACACGCGCACTTATTCGTTTGTGTGTAAATGCATAAAGAAACGCAAAAAAACGAACAAGCAAACGAACGCAGTTCGAATTTTCGACAAACGAAGCTTCGAAGATCTGACAAACTCCGTATGACAACGCAGTATACAAAGTGTGCGAGCGTGTTTTATACTTTGTGGGCTTTTTTGATGCATGATGTGGGCTCGCCTCATTTAGCTGTGCGCCGCTGGGTGGTTTTGCGTGCGCTCTCTGCTCTCGCAACTGTAAAGAAAAGTTTGCCTTTCGAAATGAACTGGGAGCAAATGGCTGGCAACCTTGACCACCATCTTTCCACCCAGAGATGGTTGATTTTCCGGAAGATTGGTATGCAGTTAATGTTGAATTATTTTTATTGATTTTTGAAAAAAAGTTTGAACTTGATCGGATGAAAAACAAAGAAGTTTCATACAAAAGTTTTCCGCAAATTTTCCGCATTTCCCGGCAGAATTTTCCAAAATCCTTTCTTAGTACTCACTTTCAGCATAAGATAAAACTACTGTTAAAAGCTCAGTTTCCAATCTTTTATGGTTTAGGCTGTCCGACGGTCACCAGTCAGTGAGTCAATGAGTCAGTCAGGTTGAACTCTTTTATATATATAGACTAGCAAATATCCCGTCGCGCTTCGCTGCGCCTTCAACAGTATAGAACCAATGCACAGCGTAATCCCACCAATTTTCCACCCACATCCGTCCAACATCCCACCCACATACCCCCCACTTCCCGCCCACATCCCACCCACTTCCCTCCAACTTCCCGCCACATTCCACACACTTTACATTCACTTACCACCCACTTTCCACCCACTTCCAAAACAACTTACCACCCACAACCCATTCACTCCCCAACCACTTCCCAGTGGGCATCCCGGCGGTATTTCCAACATCGGAAAATAAAAACAAAAATTAAATCCGATTTTGACTTTACAAACCAAATTTCAAGCCAATCGGATGAAAAATAGTTTTTTGCATGCAGAATTTCCCGGCCATTTTCCTCACGGGCGGATTTTCCGATATTGAAAATCACATTAAAATTATTTCGTATTTTGTCCTTACAAACCGAGTTTCAAGCCAATCGGATGAAAAATAGTTTTTTCATGCAGAATTTTCCGGGAATTTTCCGACCGTTGGGTCAAATTTTCCAACTTCGGAATATCACATTTCAAACTATTTCGTATTTTGTCCTTTCAAACCGAATTTCAAGCCAATCGGATGAAAAATAGTGTTTTGCATGCAGAATTTTCCGGCCATTTTCCTCGTGGGCGAATTTTCCGACATTGAAAAATCACATTTCAAATTATTTCGTATTTTGTCCTTACAAACCGAATTTCAAGCCAATCGGATGAAAAATAGTGTTTTTCATGCAAAATTTTCCGGGAATTTTCCGACCGTTTGGTAAAATTTTCCAACTTCGGAATATAACATTTCAAACTATTTCGTGTTCTGTCCTTTCAAACCGAGTTTCAAGCCAATCGGATGAAAAATAGATTTTTTCATGCAGAGTTTTCCAGCCATTTTCCTCGTGGGCGGATTTTCCGACATTGAAAAATCACATTTCAAATAATTTCGTATTTTGTCCTTACAAACCGAGTTTCAAGCCAATCGGATGAAAAATAGTGTTTTTCATGCAAAATTTTCCGGGAATTTTCCGACCGTTGGGTCAAATTTTCCAACTTCGGAAAATCACATTTCAATTCATTTCTCCTACTTTCCTTTCAAACCGAATTTCAAGCCAATAGGATGAAAAATAGTTGTTTTCATGCAGAATTTTCCGGGAATTTTCCTCGTGGGCGGATTTTCCAAAATCGGGAAAACACGTGTCGAATTATTTCGCGTACTAAGCTTACAAATCAAGTTTCAAGTCAATCGGATGAAAAATGGCATTTTTCCCATACAAACTTTTCCGACGCTTTTCCGACTTTTCCGGGTGGAATTTTCCAAAACCCCGTCTTAGTACGCACTTTCACCACCAACAGAAACTCCTGTGAAAACTACAGCCCTCTATCTCTTACCGTTTGGGCTGTGCGATGATTGCCAATCAGTGAATCAGTGAATCAGTCAGTGAATCAGGACACTCTGTTTTATATATATAGAGATGAAATTCATCCAACTGATTGGAAAGCAAAGCTGTTTCCTAAACACTCAAACGATTCATTTTTTACAAAAGACGAAATAAATTGTAATCATTAGGTGCGGTATCAATTGGCAACGAATGGACTTGTGAATTCGCAACCAATTAGCACCTGTCGCATTAAGCGCCAGGTAGGAATGTTTTGAATGTTAACATGAAAAAAAAGAGTGTGTGTCATGAGACGCACGGTACGAGCGAAGCTCTTTACAATAAATCCGATTTAAGTAATGGAAAAAGACACATTTGGATTCTGTATAAATAAATGTTAAATTATCAAATATTAGGTCACTCTCAAATCACTGTAAAGTCACTGTTTAGTCACTGTTAAGTCGCTTTAAGGAACTGTAAAGTCACTGTTAAGTCACTGTTTAGTCACTGTTTAGGCACTGTTAAGTCATTGTTAAATAACTGTTAAGTCACTGTTAAGTCACTATTAAGTCACTGTTAAGTCACTATTAAGTCCCTGTTAAGTCACTGTTAAGTCACTATAAGGTCACTGTTAATTAACAGTAATGTAACTGTTAAGCGACTGTTAAGTCACTGTTAAGTCGCGGTTAAGTCACTGTTAAGTCCACCAGATCTTCACCATATTCCCACCAGATCTCCACCATATCCCCACCAGATCTCCACCAGATCCCCACTAGATCCCAACCAGATCCCCCCTTGATCCCTACCAGATCCCTACCAGATCCCCAACAGATCCCCACCAGATCCCCAACAGATCCCCAACAGATCCCCACCAGATCCCACCAGATCTCCACCAGAGCCCCACCAGATTCCCCTAGCTCCCTATCAGATCCCCACCAGATCTCCACCTGGTTCCCATCAGATTCCCACCAGATCCCTACCCAATCCCCACCAGATCCCTACCTGATCCACACCAGATCCAAACCAGAGCTCACTAGTCACTGTTAATTAACAGTAATGTAACTGTTAAGCGACTGTTAAGTCACTGTTAAGTTGCTGTTAAGTCACTGTTAAGTCCACCAGATCTTCACCATATTCCCACCAGATCTCCACCAGATCTCCACCAGATCCCCACTAGATCCCACCAGATCTCCACCAGATCTCCACCAGATCCCCACTAGATCCCAACCAGATCCCCACTAGATCCCTTCCAAATCCCCACCAGATCCCCACCAGATCCCCAACAGATCCCCACCAGATCCCCAACAGATTCCCACCTGATCCCCACCAGATCCCACCACATCACCACCAGAACCCCACCAGATCAGCACCAAATCCCCGCCAGATCCTCACCAAATCTTCACCTGATCCCCACCAGGTCTCTGCCAAATACCCATCACCTCGGAGGTGATACCTCCCCCTACTTGCACCTCAATTTTTCAAGATTCACTCCCCCAGTCTGACGTCCGTAAAAGAGCTTCGCTCTAAAAATTACAAAAACCTAGCCAAACCAACAGCTTGCAACTTCAGACAAATGCCAACAAATCGGCACAGCTGAGAGAGAGAAATAGATGTAGCGGATGAGCAATTGTTCTTCTTAGAATATCTGACATACGCAAAGAGATATGAAAAACAAATTTTTAATTAAATATTATAGTACCTATAATCAAAACATCCACACCAAGAATCCTTTAGTCAAAAATTTAAAAACAAACGAGAGCATAAGTTAAAGTCGGCTCTAACCGACTCGATATACCCTACTCATGAAAAACATGTTTAACAGTGTACTGCGTTCTTGGGGTGACCATCGAAAATATGAACATTTTTAGGTGAGTAGCGGGGGCTTTTCACCTTGCTCCACTGAGAACCGTTCACGACTTCATCATTCTTCGAAAGATCTTTTGTAATTAAGGTAACTTTCCTGAAAGCACTAATTGTCTAGCTTAAAATTTTGGGATTAAAAGTTTTTTTTAAAACGGGGGGGGGGGGGGGGGGGCTATTGAAAAACACCGAGAAAAAGCATTTTAACGGACAACGACACACGGACGGACAGACGGACAGACGACGACGAAGACGAAACGACCGGCAGTTGTGCTCCCAATTTTTTTTTTCCGTCTTTGATAAACCTGTCTGTAGATGTAAAACAAATCTTAAAATTTCTTAATTGTAGACCCTACTTATTATACCCTGTTCCCATTAAAAATGGGAAAAAGCGGATCATGAAGTTGTGTAAATGTATGTAACAGGGAAAAGGATGCATTTCCGATCCTATAAAGTTAATATATTCTTGATCAGCATCAACAGCCAAGTCGATTTAGCCATGTCCGTCTGTCTGTCTGTATGAACGCGTCGATCTCAGAGACTGTTATTAATGGAGCCAAAAGTTTTGGCATGTATGTAGGTGTATACTGGACCCACATCGAGTTTGGAAAATTCCACATTCTCCATCATTTAGCAGCGAAAAACTGTCACTCTCTATGTGTAAACGCGTTTATCCCACAGACTATAAGAGCTAGATCCACAAATTTTTGCATGTATGTAGGTGTATACCGTAACCAGATCAAGTTTGCTCCAGATTTGGCAAATTCCGCCTCCTTCTTCTTCTAACCGCGAAAAACTGTCAGAGATACAATGTTTTAGTTTGAACCTAGTTTAGTGAACCTAGAGTTAAGTTAGGCCCAATATGTATCTATTCTGTAAACCACAATGAGATCCGAGCAAAAGCACGGAAGATATACACATTTATTAAAATAAATTTTAAAATAAAAGGAATTCAAAGCTATAGGAACCACATGGCTTGGGACAGGGTATTTTCCTGTCGGAGTACTTGACCGCAACACTCTTACTTGTTATATTCTAAGGAACTTTTATTTAAATGGAAAATATTATTTTTGGAAGAATTCTAGTTGTTATTTAAGTTGTTTAAACTTTAAAGGAAATTAAACTAGCTTGAAAACTATTTATGTCCATTTCTTGGCATGTATTGTTTCTTAAATTTTTAGCCGAGTCCGAACGGCAAAGTTTTTTTAGGTCTAAAATACTTACAACAACACCTGGTTCGGTTTTCTGAAAGCTTTATTAGAATTTCTTGAGGCAGACAACTTAGACCTCTCGTTACACAAAAACATGGCCTTTTTATATACGTATTTTTATAATATGTTTATATAGTTTATATTTATATAATTTTTCGCTCAAAAAAAAAGGGACCTACTGTTTAACGCCGAATCCGAATGACAAATTTTGAGAAGCTTTTTCATGGCGATTTACTTCACTGCTGGCGGTAATAGCTGGTGATGGTAAGTGGATGTGTAAAAGCTATTTTTTGAAAAATGAAAAAAACTTTTTATTAGAAGGTTCATGGAGCAATTGAACCCATGTCTTCCGCACAGCAGGCCGACAAACTAACCTCTACAACAATTTTGGAGTTACCTCTAGAATTCAACTGCACTATCATTTCCAGGCTAAAGTGCCTTGTATAACATTTATTTGATTTAAATTGATTTCATAATTACAGCACATAATTTTCAAACAATTTTTTTTCACATGAATTGCTAATAGTTATAGTTTTTGCTAAACATACCTCTCGAGATGTTGGAGAGAGTAGGCCAAAGTTGGACCCAGTATATCAACCGAGGTCACCATATACATGAAATCTATCGACTGAAATAAAGATTTCGTACATTATTCAGAATTTTATGTTTTTTTTTTTTTGTATAATCAAATCCAAAAGCTGCTAATAAATCAGCCTTTATGAATATCATCCACCTTATTCAGCATGACATGACATGACATGAACAAATTGCCTAGGCCTCACGATAACACACTTATCCCTATCTGCTTGTGTGTGTGTCTGCTGTAGTGCTATAATAAGCTGACGCCAGTCCAGAATCATTTCTGATTTGGATTCGTGCCCGATAACTGCCAAAGTATTTCAGTGATAGCGATTTCAGATTCTATGTAAACATTCCCAACTCATAGATCCATTGTAAGTGAAGAATAAACAACATAAATAAAATTATGCAACGCATTGCAATCATTGGAGGCACTGGCATGACCGGTCAATGTGCAGTGGAATATGCCTTGGAGAAAGGTATGTATGCGGTAACAAGGTGATACCGAATTAATCGACTCTTATTCAGGTCTCACAGTACGATTGCTTTACCGCACAGAGGCCACCGTTCCTGAACATTTCAAATCTAAAGTTGAAATGGTAAAGGGCGATGTCACCAATTACGACGATGTCAAAAAGTTAATAGAAGGTGTGGAGGGAGTGTGCGTTGTTTTGGGCACGCGCACGAGCATTGAGGAGACCACTGAGCTTTCCCGCGGCACCGAGAACCTCATCAAGGCCATGAAAGAGGCCAAGCTCACTAAGTTCTCTAATGTAATGTCTTCGCTTCTGCTGCGTCCCCTTATCGAGATTCCTGCCGTCTATCACCCCCTCAACGATGAGCATAAACGCATGTTGGATTTGACCTATAGCTTCGGGATTGGACTTCATTGCCGTACTGCCTCCGCTCATCGTCGAAGAACCGGCTAGTGGTTATACAGTAGTACACGATAAGGAACCTGGACCCTTGGTTTCAAAATATGATTTAGGAAAATTTATTATTGAATGCTTGGACCAGCCGGAGCATTATGGCAAAGTCTGTGGCATTGCTAAAAGTGCCGTCAAGAGCCCTTAAATCGCTGGACTGCAGTCGGTTCCATTTAAAACCTAAAAAATTAATGATTTTCATCCAACTGATTGAAAAATCAAAGCAATTCAATTTTCCTATGAAAAGTCGATAAATCGTTTCAATGTTAAAAACATATTTTAGTCGTCGTTAAGTGCGGTATTAATTGGCATCGAATGGACATCTGAATTCCCAACCAATTAGCACCTGTCGCATCGAACGCCGGATAGGAATGTTTACAAATAAAAAAATTACAAAAACCTAGCCAAACCAACAGCTTCCAATTTCAGACAAATGCCAAAAAACGCCACAGCTCAGAGAGGGAAAAAGAGGTAGCGGAGCAATGGTTCTCTTTAGAATATCAGACATAAGCGAGGAGATATGAAAAACTTCTAGAAATAAAAAAATAGACCAAATTGGAGCCGATTGGATCGTGACGAAAACAGAAAAGGAATTCGGCCGCAGACAAAGTTTACACATTAAAGAAAAAAATCTTTATAAATCAATTAAAGAAAAGAATCCCAATTATATTTCACTAACAATTTCAAAATTGATCACAGAATTAAGAAAAATTAACTTAATGAAAATATTATATGTATGTATATGATCAAGAATTTGAGTTTGTTTAATAACTAGCTATAAACTCTGCGTCGCTTGGGTCCTTCGAATTCTCATTATACGTATGTTCATTTCGCAATATTAAACAAAATATTAGATTTCGGCTTACCATAATTAATCTGGCTTAGACCCGTTCTTAAAACAGAAAAATGTATAGCTTAATACAATCAACTCTCTGTTTCCAACATAAAATCCTTATTTTAAGTTCAAAGATTAAATTATTATTTAGATATGAATTTAAACTTCTTTTGATTTTGGCTGGATTTTGACTGGATTCTGTAGTGGTTTTCTCGCAAAAGAACAAACGAACGGTCCGAGCTCCCGGAGAGCCAGGTCAGGCATTTTAGCGCGACGTGTTTCTGTGACCTCCCGGCCAGCAGTCCAGCACACTAACCGGGCCACACACGGCCCCATTGGTGCAAGCCGTAAATGCAGGGCGATCGAATTCTGTGTGAACCTCGGTAAATCTGCGACATACCCGATTGATATGATCAAGCAGGCTTACCCAAGGGTCGACAAACACCGACAATGTAACTCGTGTCCGCAAAGTTTTGAACTCAAATCGTCTACAAAGTATTCGATTAACTGCCCAGATGTTAAATTTACCTAAATCTGTGGTTCAGGACATTGTGACGGAGCATTTGAACATGCGCAAGGTGTGCGCGAAGATGGTCCCAAAAGCGCTCACTGACGTCCAGAAATTGGGGCGAATGGAAGCGTGGCCGGCATCCCAACGCTTCCGCAGTCGTCCTACAGCCCAGATGTTGGCCCCCGGACTTTTTTTTGTTTCCTCGCCTGAATGTCGCGTTCGCGCCTGTGGAAATGCCCATATACATTATAGGGTCCGAAATGAGTCATTCTCTCTGTTATGTACATACTTTTGCACAAACTTAATATGCCCTTGGTACTTAGTATAAAAATGACTCCAACTTCCATACCCATACCATTTAATTCGGATGCGATTTATATCCCTATTTTTCCAGATTGATAAAACTGTTAACGCAATAGCTTTGAGCTGTTTACGTTGATGAGATGTCCAGATCCAGATAAATAACTTTAGTTTTGGAACAGGTTTATGTTC
The DNA here is from genome assembly GCA_018904275.1 of Lordiphosa clarofinis. Taxonomy (NCBI): domain Eukaryota; kingdom Metazoa; phylum Arthropoda; class Insecta; order Diptera; family Drosophilidae; genus Lordiphosa; species Lordiphosa clarofinis. The sequence continues at coordinate 301,129 of JAEIGQ010000246.1, forward strand.
CATACTGGGTTCTGGATAGGGTTCGAGGAGCCGAGTTTAAACCCTGATTTATAGTACAGTTTATCCGATCAGTTCTTACTATGTGAGCAATAAGGGATTATATCCATAGCAGCAGAAATGCAATTTAATGCAAGCAGGAACAAAACACAAGCACAACTAGAAAATAACGGCAATAAGTTGATTCATCACTCAATTGATGCGATCAAATCAAAACTTTGTTTGTTCTTGGTCTGCCCTCGCATGTGTTTCTCTCTCTCTCCTTCACTGTTAGCCGAAATGCTGTTTGCCCCTTACATCACTGAATGGTTTATTTTTGATTGTCGCTCGCTTCTGGGCAACCAACCTGACCATATGCCATATGCACACCCAGTACCCTCTTCCTCTGCCGCCCGCCCATTCCCCCCCATCACTCATAGCTGCATAAAAATAACATTAGCAGCCACGCCAATTTATAGCTATGGGAACCGTGAACTTGAACTTGTCATCTGACAGATGCTTCCGTTACATTGACTTCCGCCCAGAGATGACGAAGTGTGTCTGTTTAATGTATAATTATTGATTTATAATTTATTGCCTTTCGTTAGATTGGATGTGTGCTTAATGCTACGCCTCGATATGTTTTCTATGCTATGTTTTGTTTGGAAGATACTTGAGCTATCGTTATATTATAATATTATAATTTGCAGGTAGATTTCTCCCTCTAGTAAGCAATCTTGCACGCAGTTGAGCAAAAACTACAATAAATTACAAATAAAATTAAACCATTAGGATTAGGTTAACAGGTGGATAACAATTTTGTCATACAAAACGAACCAAAAAGTTTAAAAAATACACGCGGAAAGTAATATGGAGAAATCAACACGAATGTTTCCGTTTCGGAACATCTTTATCGCTGTAATGGAATCGAAAGCTAACTTCTTGGCTCCCTGTAACTAAGGAAATGCATTTCAGGGGCAAAACTTGTCAAGCCTTGACGGCCACACGCTGTGGCTGATCCTGCTTATCGCCTAAACGGACCTCAACTGGCGTTGATGTCTATAAGACCTTCTTCATGTATTTCTTTTTGGCATTTTGTAAACTAGGCAGTTCGCAGTGACGCGGCCCATACGTGGTGATTGGGGCACAATACTCGTAGCCGATGCGCTCGTAGAAGCCATCCTGATCGATGGTCGACAGATAGATTGTTTTTAAATCGAGCACCACACGACAATAGTCCTCGGCAAATTTCATAATTAACTTGCCAAAACCCTGACCACGATATCTTTGGTCCACGACGACGGATTCAACAAAACAGGCCTTCTTCTTGGACGTGATGGGGCTCAGTTTGAGGTGGGCTATCACACGGCACATGCCCTCAGTAGTTAGCACCAGACTGCAGGGCAGGGTGTCGCAGGAAGCCTCCAGTGATCTCATGCGCGCCGTTTCCGATCTGGGCCATTCGGCATTGATCAGGGCGCAGGTATCCTTCATTAACTCCGGGTAGTTGTGAATGGGTACCACATTGAATGGACTGCCAGAGACATTGAAAGGTGGAAGCCCCTGCAAAGAGAATGGTGTTACTACATGTAATGAAATTGTAGGGTTTTAGAATATGTGGACTGCTTGTGGACTCAGATTCGATTACATCATAGTACGGCTCCGGTTTGAAATAGCGCATATCGCTGAATCTGACTGACTTTGACTGGACCTACTCTCGATGTGCCAGCCTAAGTTGGGCAAGTGTGCCACAATCTAGAAGAAAAGAAAGAATCAGCTGGCAGCCATCCTTTGGCACACTGAACATAATGTTTTGCACATAAACTATACAGAAAGGATTAATTACAGCGTGGCCGAAGAACATTTTTACCGGAATTCTGTTGACCTGTGTGGCCTTACGCACACACACATACACAAACACAAGCACTCATCCATATGTAAACAAATACAGTTTTGTCCGCGAAAATCAAGGCCAGGCATATTAAAAGAATGCGCTGACAACAATTGGAATAGCCTTGACTGGCCACATACGAAAACGTGGAAACATATATACATATATATACATAGAAATAAAACAGTTAAATAATCAGAATGGATTTGTGCAGATGCATATTCTGTACACTCACACACACACACACACGCACGCAGATCATATTCCTATTGATTTTCTAATGGTTACCATGTCGAGTTGTTCTTTCCGTGCGCCACGACGAAGTTTGCAAAACGAACTGATGTTCCCAATACTGAGTGAATGATCCAAAAAAATGGGCCAAGTTCCGTTCGTGTTTATAGAGCGTAAGAGAGCGCGACAGAAATTTTGTTTTAATATCAAAAATGAGTGTTTTGTTTTTGTAATTGTATTTGTGGCAGCTGAAGTGAGCGTAAGGGTATACGTTTGATATGTGTGAGTCTGTATTTTTTATAAAATAGTTCGTCCGGCACAAACGAAATAGTTTTGAAAAATCGCGCGCGCAGCAGAATTTGTTTTTATTTTTAACTTTTGTTTTATCCACGCCCCCTCCTCATCTGCGTTAACTTGGAATAAGTGTTGCCACATAGCTTCACAAGCGGCTAGAGCTGCCATCTTGGTATACAAAAAATTCAATGGCGTAGGCCAGAATTCAGCCTGGGGTTATAGTGGGGGGTTAAAGGGGTAAAAGTGATTATAAGATATTATATTTTAAATTATATTTTAGATATGTTCTAGTCCACAGGAACGAAAATTGGGAGTTTTCATACACTTGAAAAGTGTATGATAATTTTGCCCAGAAGTTTGCAACGCATAGAAGGAATCATCTCCGACCAAATAAAGTATATATATTCTTGATCAGCGTGACGAGCTGAGTCGATTAAGCTTTGTCCGTCCGTCTGTCCGTCTGTCTGTTTCTACGCGAACTAGTCCCTCAGTTTTGAAGCTAGCGAGCTGAAATTTTGCACAGAGTCTTCTTTTGTGTGCACGCTGCTAATATGTCGGAATCGACCGGATCGGATGACTACTTCTTGTAGCTGCCGTACAAATGATCGGTCGAAAAATGGGTTTTAATGAGAAAAGCTGGTTTTTTATCAATATTACCGCTCTCAATCACGGTCATGGGCAATATAAAAAGTTTTTAAGCTGATCTGCGAAGTTTGGTCGAAGTCGCTAAACGTTGAGACAAGCGATTTCAAGTATATAAAAACTTCGGCACGGATGGACTGTTCTCGTTTCCACAGGACTGTTCTCGTTTCCGAATTCGATAAAATTGGTAGGAGCTGTGATTTCTAAAGCTCAGTTTTTCAAGGAAACTTCAATGAATATTTGGCTAAATAGGCGAAATTGAAAAAATGATTTGTGAAATATATAAACTAAGTTTTAAAATTATATAAAATTGAAATTTTTACATAATCCTACTTCGGGCCATATAGAGATATATAAATATAGTCCATCAGAACTTGAAAAATAAGTTTTGATCTAATCGCATTTTTAGTTTCAGCAGCACTGTAAACTCACATGATACGTCTTTAAAAATCGATTTGAAATTGTATATTTCTGTACATTAGGACTTAAATTTAAAAAAATCGACTTTTTCAAAATACTAGAATACTCCTAGGCCGGGTATGGGGTGTGGGAGGTCGTGTGTTCGAAAGGAGTTGGTGAAACGACATTTTGATTTGCTTTCAATTGGCCCAAAGTTTAAACAAAAGCGCCAAAGCAAAATATGAAGAATGATATTGTGACATCAAATATTTTAAACCTTTTAATTGCAGTTTATCATGTCTTAGGATAAAATTGTGAAAATTAGGAACTTCAAACCTCCTAGGAAAGCTGCGCAGATATGTTACTCTGAACACGTCAATATGCTTCAAGAACTCGAGCACTTCTGACTCAGTCCACTTTAGGCGGCAGGACTTCTTTGCAATAGCCTCGTATGCAGTCTAAGATGCAATTATTAATAATCATTTAATTACTAAAATATAAAAGTAAATAACTTACAACGTTCTTTATATTTTAATTACAGCAAAATTTTAAGAAACAACTAGCGCGCTGAGCCATTTTTTTAAAGAGAACGGTCATACTAAAACGAAAACAAATTTCGCAAAATCAATCAGTGTAGTCTTAGTTTTCTTACATTTTCTGGGCACAATGCTCATTTTGTATGGAGCAGCTCACCAGGATCACCATGGAGCAAAGAGTATTAGAGAAACGTTGCTCAGTCGACACCGCTTCTGTCAGAAAATTGTCAGCTGTTCGCTCTCTCTGGATACATTTGTCGCTGTGGTCGTCTCGCTCTAACCACAGTGATTTCCTACTGGCACTTTAAAGTATCTTTTTGGGCACTATAAGTTTCTTTTTGGGCACTATCCGATGAGGTTAAGGAGCCTGCTCCGACAGTCAGTTCACCGGAATCTGAGGTTGAGGTAGACGTAGACCCAACAACCTTTAGCACCTCAATTGATCAGAAATAGAAATTGATCAGAAATTGATCGGAAATAGATATTGATCAGAAATTGATCAGAAATAGAAATTGATCAGAAATAGAAATTGATCACCAGCAAAATTGAGAGGCAGCGCAAACGTTCTCTCTAATTCTAATTGCTCCATGAAATCACTTTCTGGAATACCACTATCGATTTGGTGTTAGCTTTCACCAAATAAATGATTAATATCGGTCAAAAAGTTATCAAAAAATTTGGTTCAAAGATGAAAAAAAAAAGAGAGGCAATCTAACTTCGGCTCGACCGAATGGCAGATATACAATATATTCATAACTGAAAACGCTACAACTGTAAAATGCAAGCCGTTTCGTATAGTTTTGATAACGTAAACCTGATCTGTAGAAGTCGCTCCTTCATTAAACTGATCGACGAAATTAACCTTTTTTCCAGTTGGTTCTGGTAAAAAATTACCCCTTTAGCTACGCCTATGTGTCGCCGCCAATTTAACCAGTGCTGTAAAGCGCGAACACACATTAAGTAAAAACAAAATGAAGCGAATAAACAAAATAGAAACAATAACAAATTGATGCAAGTGTTTGAATTGAGCTCTGTTGTTTATAAAAATCACTTACAATATTTTCGCAGTCGTTTTTTGTCGTTTTTAATAAGGGAGAGCAGCGAACTTTTCCTCCCACACTCAAATGTAAATTATTTATTACACAACAAATAAATCAAATCAAAGACATATCGACAGAATTGCAACAAATAAGTAAAATTAGCAGCGTCCGGCCATTAATAGACTGTAAACAAACGGCGCAAGAGGAGAGACGCCGCCATTGACCCAGTAATTGTCAAGAGCAAGTCGAGACCGAGAAGCAACCGCGGTAGCACGTGCCAGTGTCAGAATGGCCAATCGACAAATGGGAGGCAATGCCAACGCCAGTTCTGGCGAGAATCATTTGCGATTGTCCTGGCATGACACACAAATGATGGCCACCCTGAGTCCGCAGTCTGTGATGGATTACTTTTGCCGAAAATCGAATCCGTTCTATGATCACATGTGCAACAACGAAACAATACGCATGCAGCGTCTGGGTCCTGAACACTTGCAGTAAGTATCTTAGTATATAATTTGGACAATATTCCTACTTCCCATTCTCTATGTACAGCAACATGATTGGCTTGGAGTACATATTGCTGCATGTTGCCGAGCCCATTCTCTATGTGATCCGCAAACAGCACCGACATAATCCCTCGGAGGCCACACCCATAGCGGATTACTATATAATTGGAGGAACTGTTTACAAGGCACCCGATTTGGCCAATGTCATTAATGCCCGCATGGTATGTGGAATTAAATTATTACCCTCAACTTAACTAAAATCCTTCGCCTCTTGGCAGCTCAACACAGTGGTGAACCTACAATCAGCCTTCGAGGAGGCCAGCAGCTATGCCCGGTACCATCCTAACAAGGGATACACTTGGGACTTTTCCTCAAACAAAGTTTGTAAGCATTTTCCTGCCCAATTATATTTTGCATCTTCATTCCATTTGCTCTTTTCTGTTCAAGTGTCGGACAAATCAAAGTCCGACAAAAAAGACTCAACCGCCGTGAAGGATGAGGGTAGTGGCACTCTCTTTCAGAAGCAGCGAGTAGACATGCTGCTGGCCGAACTGCTAAGAAAATTTCCACCGCCCATTCCGCCCATGCTGCAAAATGTACCACAGTCGCTGACAGGTAGCGATGACTTAAGTCCTAATACCGGTCCGTTGGATATCAAGACCGAGGGCGTGGACATGAAGCCACCGCCCGAAAAGAAGTCCAAATGATCAGTTTTGCATGTGTATTTTGAACTGGCGACGATTACAATTAAACTGAACTTAAACTAAGAAACTTTGATACGATTTAATCCTTGGCACTCGCTGCTTCAGCAGAGTCCTGCGTCTTTTGATTCTTGGCCTTCGAATGCTTTGCCAGGCTGTGTTCGGTGTATTCGAGTATGCTTTTGAAGGATTGCTTGCAGATGTGGCAGGGCACAGTCTTGGTGGGTGTGCGATATACGCCGGCATGAGCCACGTTTTTAGGCACCTTCTTTACAGAGGGGGGAGCCATTTGTCCTCTAGCGGACGAGGAAGCTTAGGGAGAGATAATTGTATTAAAGGTACAAATGGCAATTGGACTCGATGCTCACCCTTCTCCACGGATGCAACTTTTGGACCACCAGTGGCGGCTGCTCCCAACTTGGGCAGTTGCGCCTTCTTAACGTGATTGAGTTCGGTAAACTCCAGTTTGCGTTTCTCCACGGGTGGTATTTTGGCGCAGTTTTGCATCAAATGAATGTGCAGAGCTCGCTCCAAGGCAAAATTTTTGTCGCAGTATTTGCAACGGTTTCCGGCCGATCCTGATGCCGATCCTGACGAAGCATTACTGTTCAGCCTTTTTAAGGTATTGGCTCCATTGTTCACTAGGTCATGCTGGCGTTCGTGCATATCCAGCAAATGTTTAACCCGGAAAGGAGCCCCGCAAGTCTTGCAATTGAAGGTTGGCTGTGGTTTGGCAGCAACTGGGGCTGGAAGCGATGATTTTGAGTTTTGGCAGCTAGCGACAGGGGCCACAGACTTCCGGCTTATGCTTGCCTTGGGCTTCGTGGTGGGCAGGCAGCTACGGCGACTTGCCATTGCCAGGGCACTGCCCGAGCTCAGTTTTCGAGCTGGGCTGTTGAGCGTGGTCTTGACCACCACGGACATGCGCTGTTTGAAGGAGTATGAGCGTGTCTCACCACTAGATGGGGGTAAATACGAGCGTCGCGGACGCGGCAATGGTAAGCTTGATACCTTAGGCAACAGCGATACCCGTTTCTTGTGAACTTCGTGTGGAGCCTTAACCGTGTCTCCCGATATCTTCAGGGCACGAGCAATAAGCTCGGAAACTTCATTGACGACTTCAGCAACGTGAGGCTTCTCCTTCTCCGCAGGGATAGAGTCGACCAATATTGATGTTTCCTCATTGGAAACTACAAAATATAAGATAGGTCAACAATCAATCCTTGTAATAGGAATGGCAACTCACCCTCAGTTATGTTTTGAAGAATAACGTCAGCACTTAAAGGATACACATTGTTCCCGTTGGTCTTATTTAGCTCCTGCACCGAGGCTTCGTCAATTGTGGCATCAATCATTAGCGTATTGGTCTTGACAGTGGATGCAGTTACATCCTCCGAAGAAGAAAGCGTAGAGTTATCTTCAGCTCCGACAGCATCCTCATTATCAGGTTGGGAGTTCTCCTTGTTTTCAGCATTCCCAGAGCGTATGCCCGCTGTTGGTGCAATTTTAGAGGGGGTCGAGCTTAAGGCATTGTGCTTAGTTAAAAGGCTCATGTCGAATGGGCGTAATGGCGACGCCTGATCAGAGTCATTTTTGGGGTGATTTAATTCTTTGAGAATCTTTCTCTTGGCATCTTTATCATCGAGAGTTTTATCAAGCTGGATATCCTGGCTAGTCTGGATATTTGCGGCGGATTGCCATTTAGAGACGCTAACCCCGGCTGAGGCAAGCGTATCATCCGCATCAAAAGATAAGTACATTGTAATGCTTTCCTCATTGGTGGCAATCGAGCGTCGAGAATCGTCCATTGTGAAAATCGTCCAAGATTGTGGCTTATTTAATTAAAAACGATGTAAATTTATAAAAAACTGCGATCACATTCGCAAAAGACGCTGCACCAAAAAAACAAAGCGTTAATGTTTCAAATGAATTTACCAACACTAGACGCGCGAGAAATTGCAGTGGCGACGTTAAAAAACAATGCCCGGCTTCGGAAAGTAAAAATACTACAAATTATTTTTACTATGGAAATAGCTTTAGGTATAGTAGGTTACAACGTTAGATGTATAATGATTTTGTATTAAATAATTACAGACATTTCTTTGTATATTTGAAATAGTTTGCTGAGTAATGTTGATTCACACACTTCAGTCACTGTAGCAGTGACTTTTACCAATTCAAATATTCTTACAGCTCGATAATTCCAAATAAATGGTTCTGGTTTATGTATTTATATTAAATAAAATAAAGGGAACCACTAAGCCATTAAAATGCCCACATAAAAATATCAATATTGATATTGAACTGTGACCATACCATGGGCGTAGCCAGCTTTCCGAAAGGGTGGGTGCTCTCTGAGTGTACTCTTTTTTTGGGACTCCAAAGATTCATTGTGTTGCGCACGATTTTTTTGTTTGTTTTGCCGACGGAATTTTTACTTTATTTATAGTTTGTGAAAATGTCGAGCTAATACTGTTGCGTATGTCGATGTAAAGTATCGAATATTATATTGAGATGTGCTCCAAAAGATGAAGAAAGAAGAAAAGTTTGGTCAAAGTCAGCGGTCATTTTACTTACACAATATAGTTAAATTTGGCAAGGAATTTTAAAGACAGTGACTTTCATTCAACAGAAGGCGATAAGAATAGAATATTTTTTTCAGAATATTTTGAATATATTTTTTTTCTTTGTCCCAAGGGAAAAAAGAAAAAATTTTTTTTTTTAAAAAATTTTGTAACGGGAGGATTTTTTTTTTCCCAAAAAAAATTTTTTTTTTTTTTTTCACCACCAACCCCCCCCTCCTTTTACCTTTCTCTTTTTTTTCTTCCCTCCTTTCAAAAAAAAAAATTTTTGTTGGGGGAGGGGTTTTTTTTTTCTTTGCCAAAATTTTTTTTTTTTTTTTTTTTAATTTTTTTTTTTTTTTTTTTTTTTTTTCCCCCCCCCATTATTTTTATATTTTATTTTTTTTTTTTTTTTTTTTTTTTTTTTTTTTTTTTTTTTTTTTTTTTTTTTTTTTTTTTATTTTTTTTTTTTTTTTTTTTTTTTTTATTTTTTTTCTTTTCTGTTTTTTTATTTTTAAAAAAAAACCCCCCCACCCCCCCCCCCCCCCCCCCCCCCCCCCAAAAAAAAAATAAAAAAAAAAAAAAAACACCACCTTCCCCCCCCCCTTCTCCTTCATTTTTTTTTTTTTTTTCCTTTTTTTTTTTTTTTCTTTTTTTTTTTAATTATTACATAAAAAAATTAATTTTTAATAATGCAACTGTTTAAATTAATGCCAATAAAATTTATTCATGCATATACTTCATGTTAGTAAATCTGAGGGTGCTTTTTGTTTTGTTTTATTCTCTCTCTCTCGATTTTAGCGAAAGCTGTCAGTATTCGATAAACTCTGAATGCTATACCTGGTATAGTTGTATCATGGGTGCAGCTGTGACTGAACTTTACTTAAATATTCAACATTAAATAATTAGATCAAGATGCATTTGATATGAAATGAGTGATATTTTATTATATGTATTAAGATATTTTATGAGTTATATCTTGTCAAATCGTATGCCTTAATGGAATAATTTGTTGCATTTTAGAATGCATACCAGCCTGTTGAAAAAGAAAGCCGGCGGCGTAAAGTAGACGGAGTAAAAACTGAATTGCTCGAGTTTATTGAGCTTGTGCTTAACTTGATCAAAGGTGTTCGGGATTTGACAACATTAACTGCTTTGCTTTTGATTTCACAAAATCAAAATCGAAAGCAAATCGCTTTCAGAATGCCCAACATAGCCTCAATCACATTTAGTGACTGTGACTCAGTCACAGTAATTGCTCATCTCTGATGCTAGTGAGGCCGCAGCTAGTTGTGATTTTGGTATTTTCGACTTTCCCTCCTGCGGCTTACTGCTGGATATATACAAATTGGATACATATACAAATTGGATATTGGATAAATTCAAGTTTCTTTTAAAATATTGCTAAAGCTGTAAGCAATTTATTTACACAATCCCAAACGAACATAAAACCTACACCGATCTTGTCACACCAACACAGACGCATAGTCAGTTCACACCCCTGACAACTGCACGCACAATCGTAATCGTCTGTGAGTCATTCACAAATTGTTTTTGCATTCGCAACCACTTGCTAAATTAGCGTCAAGATCATCATCCAGTGGTGAGACATAAACAGGTCTAGCCATGGCTGCTGTGGAAAACGAACCGCGTACTGAGCTTCAGGAACTGCAGCTGAAGTCAGCTCAAGTGGCAGATGAATCACTGGAAAGCACGCGACGCATGCTAAGTCTCATGGACGAAAGCAAGGAAGCTGGCATACGAACCCTGGTGGCGCTGGATGATCAAGGCGAGCAGCTGGATCGCATTGAAGAGGGCATGGACCGCATTAACGCAGACATGCGAGAGGCTGAAAAGAATCTGAGCGGCATGGAGAAATGCTGTGGCATCTGTGTGCTACCCTGGAAGAAGGTGAGCATTAAAGATGACGGCGACAGTGCATGGAAAGCCAATGACGATGGCAAAGTGGTCGCCAGTCAGCCACAGCGAGTGGTCGATGAGCGCGAACGTGGTGGAATGGGGGCTCCGCCCCAGTCCGGCTATGTGGCCCGCATCACTAATGATGCCCGCGAAGATGAGATGGACGAGAACCTGGGCCAGGTCAACTCCATGCTGGGCAACTTGCGCAACATGGCCCTGGATATGGGATCGGAGCTGGAGAACCAGAATAAGCAAGTTGATCGCATTAATGCCAAGGGCGATGCCAATAACTTGCGCATGGATGGTGTTAACAAGCGAGCAAACAACCTGCTCAAAAGTTAAATGGCCAACCGATGAAGCTTCAAACTCACTTACCTCCCCACCCTCTCCAACTACAGGGAACAAAGAAATGTTGTGGGCACAAAATGGGTCCGATGACAGTTGGTAGCTGGATTTAAGTTAATTAGTTGTTGCTACCGCGTTATCCAAACTCCTTATATGATATACAAGAAGCTATACTGCACGATTACTTCTAACGTAACTAACCCATCTCTTAACTTTACACTTTGTATACAAACAAAATGAAAATTTATTGACATTTATCGTATCGTATGGACCTACTCCGTTTTTTTGGTACAAATCTTTTTGAGGCATTTTACGAAAACTTTGTGAAATCAAACTAAGTAAACTATTGAGATCAACTATTGTGTGTATTGATATATTGATAGGCATACAAACTTATATACAACTTATTCTACTGCAACTACAACCAACCCCACAAGGCAACTTAGTCTAGAGGGGAAGAGTCAGATAATGGCTGGTGTCCATATCGTAACCAATTTTTATGTAACCCCCCCACTATATATAGAGGCACCCATATACATATATGTTTACTCCTACCAGTGTCGCCTTAGTTTAAGTAAAGAAATTTCCCTGTTTGCATTAGTCCCAACAAAGCACAAACGAAACACAAAATGTTTGTGCGCAAAATATTTGTCATTAATTATTATGCTATTATGTATTATTCTGTGTGTCCTGTGTACATTGATTAGATTATCTACTTTATGATTCTGAATTGCTACTCTGTTGCCACCTTAGTTTATATTCTTAGCTGTTAAAATTGCAATTATTACAACATGAAGTTAATTCGCCACCAAAACAAAACTAAAATCTTGTTTGTTTTCTCAATTTATTGCACTCTAGGAAGGACGATGGAACATTTGATTTTATGCCACTCTGAAGTAGTTGTACGTGGCTATGTAGGCGGTGAAATCGTCTCCACAATCTTCGGCTGGGGCAAACTCAATTTCTGGCGCTGCCTCAACTGGAATGTACACAATGCTGCCGCGGCTCAGGGTTATCTCTTTGGGTCCTTCGTTTGTGTTTAAGCGTAGGGTGCGTGCTCCGTCCAGGCATATCAAAATAGATCCAAAGGCTTGGATTTGGAGCTTATATGTGGGCGCAGAGTGCTTAATGGCCACATTTATTACAGCAAAATCATCCACGGGTGGCACATACACCTGCACAGCATCGTCTATTCGATATGGTAGAAACAGCTTGCTGTGGCTGGCTGCACCCTGAAACATCACTGAGGCCAGGAGCTGTTCGACATCTTTGTACTTGGGTGTGAGGCCAGCGCGTATGACATTATCCGAGCAAGCCATACACTCAATGCAATCGCCATCTAAATAGGCGTGGATCTCATTAGCACCCAGGTAGATGGCCTGGCCAGGCTGCAGACGCACTAGATTCAAAAAGAAAATAGACAAGACTCCTACATCGCCGGGGAAGTCCTTGTTGATTGTATTGAAAACGTCCAGCAGCTCATTATACTTGAGTTCTATAAATAAGCAAATAAAATCTTGAGCAATTAATCTGAACCTCCAAGTCACTTAAACTCACCTTTTTCATAGTTTTTGGCAATCTCCTTAATGCATTTGGCTATGGCAGCCTCCTCTGACTTCATTATCTTCTCGTAGCAAACCTTTAACGTATCTGCATTGGCATTTTCATGCAACAGATTAACAGAATCTTGTCCTATCAGCTTAGAGAGCGGCTGGAACTCATCAATGAAGTCTCTTATGTCTTCTACTGGTTGGAAGCCCACCAAAGCCAAAAACGGGGTTAGGGCTATGGCCAGCTCCGGCTTGTGATTGGCATCCTTATAGATCTCCGGTCGTTCCCGGTGCAGGCGCTCAGCTTCACATTTATTTGGATGCACCTGAATGCTCAGAGCTTTATTTATGCTCAGCACCTTGAACAAATACGGCAAGTCCTTCTTTAGCACTCGATCCAGGGTCATGCCCGTCTCCTTGACTATGGACACACCACACACATGAGTGCCCATCCACATTTCTGCATACGTTTCGTCTTCATTCAGGGTAAAGTCAGGATCGTTGGCCATGGCCAATTGGGCCACAGCCGAATTAATGCCCACGCGACCCCACTCATAGTTTTTCACCCAACCAGTTAGCTCCATGGCGCTGAAGTTTCACTCGTCCCTAGTCTACCTACCAAACTAAGGTCAACCTGAAGGTGATAAGAAAAACATATGATTTAGATTGGCACTGCGTGGGCGATGGTGTTTGTTGTTCAACAACAACAAGTTGTCAACTGCTATCTGCCAACAGTAAGCAATTACTTACTTATCTGCCCTAGCCACGCCCAGATGCAATATGAAAGCCGAAATTTTGTTTTTTTTTTAATTTAGATTAAATTTTAGCCACAGAGCAGCAAAATAGAGAAGCAGTTTGCTGCGTCGAAGTAAGCGTTGTCGGTAAAGAATATTTAACATAGACGCACAAATTAAAACGCATCTCTTTTTTTTTGGTGATGTTAACTTCTTTGGAACAAAGACATACTTACATACACTTTACTCAAAATATTGTCGACTTAGGAAAACACCGTAGTTTGGGGAAGACGGACATAGTCAAAAAATAACACTGAGAACCAAAATGACAGCGAACAGCAAATGACTAATATCTGAGTAAAAGTTGTCGACGCAGCAAACTGTGCTTCTATGCTTAATCTTCTTTGTTGACTGCTTCGTCAGCTGTTTAATAGCGGGATTCTTAAATTTTAATTCCTTGCAGGTCGGAGCCACATACCTTAGTAGATACTAGAGAGCTGCACGATTAAGCAAAAAAGTAACATGTTACTACTCACCGAGTACGATTACAATAAGTATGATTACTTTTGATAAAATTAGGCAATGTGGCTTTGTAGCAACGTCTGATTTATACTTAAATACATATTTTATTCAGTCATAAAGGCTTTGCTATGGGAATTTTGCTTTTCTCGTTCGTTTCAATCAGTTTGTTTGAAAATCAAATCAAATAAAATAAAAACGAGAGCGTAAGTTAAAGTCGGCTCTAACCGACTTCGATATACCCGTTACTCATGAAAAATCATGTTTAGCAGTGTTCCTGCGGTTCTGAGGGTGAACATCCGAAAAGTATGCAACATTTTTTCCTCGGCTATATATTATCCGATCTTGCTGTAAATTTTAGGGATTATAGTTATTGCTAATATAAGTTTAAGTAGGTACTAAATTGGAACTTGATACTTTAAAAAATTGTAATTGTCTATTATACGTCCTTCCTCTCCAAAAATTCCGAAATAATTTTTCCTCGTTGGACCGCGAATTATGAAGAATTTACGTGCAAAAATTAATTGGCGGTCATCCATGGTTTCTTTTAAAATGAATTTTGAAATTTGCTCTTTTTGCACCGAAATTATCCATGTGCTTTTTTCAAATGTCAAATAAATAATAAAAAATATTAAAGTCAACAACTCACACCTAGAATTAAACTGCAATGATATTTTCAAGTTTAAAAGCAGACCAATATCGAAGTATTTGGCCTATTTAGTTGACGTGGATGAGGCTCTGAACTTTTTTCATACCACCCATTAGAGCAGAGTTCCCCAGCTATAGCCCCTGGGGCACACCGAGTGCTTGCCGAAGTCATGCTTCACTGTGTTTTAGAAAGAGACACAGTCACATATTAGCGCTCTCTTCTTCGGGAACCCTGCATTGGATGTAAAGTTGAAGGCGCGTTTACATCAACCTCCTATAAATTAGTATTTTGAAAAACGAAAATTTTTTTTAAAAATTCGCGTGATAAGAAAAAAATAGCAGGAAAGGCTCATGCGCGAGGAAGTCGAGATGTTATTCGGCATGAGTGAGACTCGAAAATGTTACCAAAAGATTAAGCAATTAACAGAAGGTTTCAAGCCCAGAGTCGCACAATGCAAAGATGAACAGGGGAATCTGGTCACAGATCCGCAAGTGGCGCTCAACAAATGGAGAAGTTACTTTTCCAATCGATGCCACCGATGCGAAGAATTGGTAAGTAGCATGCACCAACTTCTGTGCCGTATATAGGTTGACGAAAGCATGCCCGACGATTGGAATCTAAGTGTTCTCTGTCCAATCTTTAAAAAAGGAGACCCTGCAGTTTGCGCCAACTACCGCGGGATCAGTCTCCTCCCCATCGCATATAAGGTTCTGTCCCGCATTATTTGTGAACGTCTAAAGCCGCTTATTGATACACTGATTGGTCCTTATCAGTGTGGCTTTAGACCTGGTTAATCCACCACAGACCAGATTTTCACATTACGCCAAATCCTGGAGAAGACCTATGAAAGAGGCATCAAAACACACCACCTTTTTCTTGATTATAAGTCAGCCTTCGACACACCGATAAGGTCAGGCTTCTTCGAAGCCCTGTCTACTTTGTGTATTCCAGCAAAGTGCGTTCGACTTTGCATGATGACGTTGAGAAGTACGCAAAGCTCCGTCAAAATAGGAACGAACCTCTCCGAACCATTTGATACCAAAAGAGGTTTTAGGCAGGGCGATACCTTATCGTGTGACTTCTTTAATCTACTGATGGAATATACACTGCACTTGTGCCCACATGCCAACAGAACCGGCGGATTTATTCATAAAGATCTAATGCTACTCGCATATGCCGATGATATTGACATTACCGGCAAAACCAAACGGGCAGTAAGCGGGGCTTTTTCAGAGATTAAGAGGCAGTCTGAGCTAATGGGTTTAGCGGTAAACGAGGACAAGACGAAGTACCTAGTATCCGCGGCCACAAAGTCCTTGCTACTTGGAAAATCAGTTACAATGGGAGAGTACAACTTCAAAGTTGTGGAGGATTTCGTCTACCTCGGAACGACGATAACCAGCGACAACAACATCAGTCTGGAAATCCGACGAAGAATCACTCTTGCAAACCGATGGTACTATGGGCTAACTAGGCAGTTCAAGAGCAAAGACCTCAAGCGAAGAACAAAAATAGCCCTTTACAAGTCGCTTATCATCCCAGTCCTGCAATATGACGCAGAAACATGGACATTGACAGCAGCGGATGAAGCGGCGATTGGCGTGTTTGAACGAAAAATTCTTCGGAGGATTTATGGACCTTTAAAAGTCGGCGATGATTTCCTGGCTAGGACATGTCGCCAGAATGAAGGAAGAAGCTCCAGCAAAAAGGCGTATAAATCGAAGGCGGTTGACTATGGAGGCGGCAAGCAGGGAAGACCACCACTAAGATGGGAAGACTAGGTGCGGGAAGACATTGCCAAGCTTGCTGTGACCAACTGGTGGCAGCTCGCACAGAACAGAAGCGAATGGAGAGCATTAATCGCAGAGGCCCAGACCGTCAAACGGTTGTAATGTCCAATAAAAAAGAAGAAGACCAATAAAAAGTGAGATGGTAACATGGATCGAAAAAACCGCGATTGTGGGTACCACATTTGACAGCACCCATTATCAAGTCCACATAGGCCATAACCTAGAGTTAAAAATGTTATTTTAGTTTTGCCTACTTTGGCAACTCAATCACAATGAAACGAAAATCATTTTTTACAATTTATTTTATTTTTTAATTAAAAAAAAAAATTTAACTGGAGTCACAGTCACCATTGGTCATCCATGGATTTTTTTTTGCGGTTTAGTAATCACAATCATAGTGCAGTTATTTGAAAGCAATTGCTTAAGTAAATTTTAATTTAACTTCAATAAGGGTCCCTTAGCTAAAATGTGCGCTAATGAAATAGACTATGAAATAATTTAATCTTAATTGGCATTTAAGTTTGGTGCAATACTGCTACTAATCCTCATAGATTTTAATATAATGATTCGTAAATCACGGTAAAATGGTTTAAAATAAATTCTGCTTTCTCGTTCTTCCTTTTCAATGCTTTAAGCCGTATCGTTCCTTTCAGAGTGTAAAAAACCTACTCTAATTATTTCACACTCAGTGTCCCTAACGGACAACGGATTTTGCTCGCCTTCGTGGTGAACAATAAAAATTGGGAACTTATTTTCTTTAATCTACTTTTCATGAAATAAATTTGAATGCAATTAAATATGTTTAAAAATAAGTTTTCACATAAAATCCGATGTCTGATTATTACTGCGTTTATGCTAGCAGGATCATGGTTTTTTAAAATCACGCTTTCTTAAATGCCCCCATGATTTTTCTGCAGTGGCATCTCACTTATGAAATCTTTAATATAAGGTGGCAGCGTACTTGCGCATTCAACTAATGAATTGTACAAAAAAAATTAACAATTGCAGAGAATTAAATTGGAAAGAACAAATTAGAAATTGCTTTTTATTCAGCAACATAGGCGGACATCAAAGTTAGTACTTAATCTTCTTAATTCGAGTAAGGAGCGCATGAAGACCTTAAAACGCGGAAGGCGGATAACACAGCCAAAATGCCTACAAAATTCTAAATATTTAGCATTACTCAAGTGAACTTGCAGTTGAAGAGATGCCTACTGGACGCTGATGCAAATCCGGAATTGAAACCATCCTTGAGGTCATTTGACATGTCCTCTATCCCTCGCAATACGTTATTTCTATCTAAAATTATAGAATCATAAATTAATGGTATTGAGAACGTTTACACTGTTATTACTTGAAGTCGCGACGTCTCCCCTTGATTGCTTCAGGAGCTGGACACATCATTCAACACAAAGCTCTCTGGCTCAAAAATATTCATATGTGCCGCCCAATGGGGTGCCAGCCAGCTCATTCAGCTCACCAAAGGCGCACATCTTCCTTGTATCAACACTTATTCCACTGCAGCGTTGTACCTTGCTCAGGGCTTCTTCTTCTGTCCACTGGCTCCTATTAGATGTCCTGTTGCATTGCAATTTACATTTGGTCCAAACACAATTAACTGACAGAACAGCTGTTCTTCAGAATATGTGTTGCCAGACTGTTTTGTATAAAAAAATCATGGTTCCTGGTTCTGGTTGTGTAGAAAAAAACACAAGTTGGTGATTATGCTTGCATTTTTTTTAAAAATCATGATCTACAATCATGGTGTTTTGCATGCATAAACATAGCATATTATACACATATCTATAAGTAAACTATTAGTTTACTATTTATACCCTGTACCCATTGAAAATGGGTAAAAGGGGATCATGAAGTTGTGCAAATGTATGTAACAGGGAGAAGGAAACATTTCCGACCCTATAAAGTATATATATTTTTGATCAGCATCAACAGCCGAGTCGATTTAGCCATGTCCGTCTGTCCGTCCGTCCGTCCGTCCGTCTGTCCGTCCGTCTGTCCGTCCGTCCGTATGAACGCGTCGATCTCAGAGATGGTAAGAGATAGAGGTTTGACGTGTATGGGACAAATGCTTCTATTATCTGTACGCAGATCAAGTTTGTTGCAAATTTTGGCCACGCCCCCTCCCGCCCCCGCAATTTGGAAAAAACGTTATATCTCTTACAGTTTTGAAGATGGACGATTCAAACCTTCTAGAGATAGTTAGTAATTAGCAAATTGAATTGATTTGATATGATAATGATAAAGATCGGATGAACGGTTCTCAAGTTATGAGCACAAATGTGAAAAATAGCCGAGTTAAAAAAGTGTTGCATACTTTTCGGATGGTCACCCTAAGGAACGCAAGAAAACTGTATAACATGTTTTTTCATGAGTAACGGGTATATCGAAGTCGGTTAGAGCCGACTTTAACTTACGCTCTCGTTTTATGCGTTTATGTGTATGTGTGCGTGTGTGTTTGTTTGTGTATGTGTGTGTGTTTGTCAATTGTACAGGGTATTTCGAAGTCGAGCTTCTCGACTGCAACGGTCTTACTTGTTTTTATAATAATTCCTTACTTACTGCCACTATTATCCCAGAAACAACCAACTTGATTAATATATAAATAACGAACGTGAATAATACAATTTTAATATATACATTTTATTGTTTTTATTAATTTTAACCACTTTCCACCACTTTTAAAATTCTGAAAAAATTGCAGAAATTGTATCTAGGAACGACAATTGTACATGTAAAAAATGAAAGTGGAACCTTATCTGGATGCCTTAAATAAATAGTGTTAAAAATTTCGCTTAGTTTTGTAGGTAACGGATTGCATTTTAAAAAACTGGAAAACTGTTCCGGGGGAGTGTATACATGCCATCTTTGACCATAAAACAATTTGTAATTATTTAATGGATAAATAGCTCGAAAAAGGCTTGTAATTGAAATGATAAAAATCGCTGTTAAAAATCCACGGTTGGTACTAGAAGTGTACAAAAAATCTTTAAACTACTTTCGGTTGGTGTACTTTAAAACTGCGTACTCAAAAAATTAATAGCGTCGGGGGCCTGTTCCCCTACAAATCCGACTAGGCCCTTGTTATACCCTGTTCCCATTAAAAATGGGAAAAAGGGGATCATGAAGATGTGCAAATGTTACATACAGGGAGAAGGAAGCATCTCCGACCACATAAAATATATATATTCTTGATCGGCATCAACAGCCGAGTCGATTTAGCCATGTCCGTCTGTCCGTCTGTCTGTCTGTATGAACGCGTCGATCTCAGAGACTGTAATAGATAGAGCCACAAGTTTTGGAATGTATATAGGTGTATACTGTACCCACATCGAGTTTGTTTCAGATTTGGAAAATTCTTCCCTGTCCATCTTTAAACAGCGAAAAACTGTCTTTTTCTCTATATAAACGCGTTGATCTCACAGACTATAAGAGTTAGAGCCACAAATTTTTGCATGTATGTAGGTATCTCGCTGACATCTATTAAAATCCGGTGTCGGATCGCCACTGCAACATTGACCACCAATATCACGTCTAAAGAAAGAGATTTTTTTAATCAAATTTTGGTTTCAAAGTTTCGCCTTGGTTCACATTTTAAAAATATACAGTTATTTTATTTCAGTTCCTTTTTAAATGGTCGTAAAAATAAAAATCACAAAATAATCATTATTTTGTAAGTATTATTTTTTCACTCAGACAATAATCATTAAAATAAGAGTTTTTTAGTAAAACTCAAAATGTAATAATTATTACTGAGGAATATGTCCAAAAAATCATTTAGTAAAAAATCATTGCAGATATGCATTAAAAATGCAAATAGAACCAAATTGGTATAGTTCTTTTATTTGTACGACTATTCCAAGTATATGATTTTTTAAATTTAAAAATATAAAAAATTGATTATTTACGGTCCCTGGTTTACACTCGTCAGAATCGATTTAGTTTGTCTGAGTACTAAGCTTTAGTATTTATGTATACTTCTTAAGGGATTTAAGAGTATAACAGTTGCAGTAAATTCCAGGTAATATTTAATGTCAACTCAGTTGAAGCATTTCTGAGATGTAAAACACAAGCCCGTCGGTCTTTCTTCTTCTTTTTTTTCTATCTCGGATTTGTCAGTCCGGGCAACTAGTGTACTAACTAACCGAGGTAGCAGCAGCTCAGCAGGATGTGTACTTTTAACAATAAAATGCTTTAGTTAGTATCCAAATTCAGATTTATTTGGGCAAATATTTAATGCTTTCTTTACAACAATTCGAACCGGCAGGCATCGAATCCTCTGATTAGTACAATTTCGCCAGCCTTTTCACTTAGATCATTTCGCTTTAATGCTTTCACTAACATCCATATTGTCGATAACCTGCTTTAAGCAGTCCTTGGTTGATGTCTTTTCCAGATCACATATGCGTGTCAAATCCATGGATGCAATCTGTTCGATCATTTCCTTAATCTTTTCCTGCTTAATGATGGACTTGACCGAGTGTCGCATGACAGGACGGCCTACTGTGACTTGCTCAGGCTGCTCTTTTGAATCATGTTCGATATGTTTACCCTTTGCACGGTAATGCTGTTCGATAATCTTTCGTATTTTCAACTTGGTTGCGGCTCGGGATTTGCGGTTAGCCTGTCCCAAGGCCAGATTGCGCAGCTCATGAAAGTTAATCTCCTTGGCTGGTGCATCCAATATTTCTGTATCAGTGTTCAGCTCTAGGGATGTTTCTTCCACCGTGGACACAACAGCATCATCGTCCTCCACATCTGCCGCTACGTTAAGTAATGGTTCGAGATCCTCGTGTGCTGACGGCTTGTTAACTTCAATTTCCGGCTCTTCAACTGGCTCTGGCAACGTTTGCTTTATTGCTGTCAGCTTAACTTCTAACGGCTCCGCAGTGCGTTCCTTTTTTCGTTTCGGCTTCGATTTCTTCTCCTCAACTAACGTCGTTGTGCCCATTCGTTTCTTTAGGATGCCTATGCAAGGCTTCGTCTTAATCCGCACCGGCAACAGTGAGTTGTATTGTATGCCTATGCTGTTGAAGCAGTCTATATACTCCAAGGTTTCAAAATTCTCCTGCAGCGCCACCCACAGCTCTGTATTGTATTTGTTTTTGGCCTCCACCAGAAGATGGCTATATCTGGCCAATTCTGCTTGGGTATAATTCATGGTCTCATCTTTGCTGTAGGTCCACTCGTCGCGTATTTCCATGAAACGCGAAACACCACTCTGCGCAGCCAAGTTGGCAATATGCACCGACACATTCGGCGTGGTCACCTCCAATCTATGCAGACGCGAGAGAGCTGCTCCGCCGGGATAATTCGTTCCCGAAATAACCAGTAGGAAAACGGTTACAAAAATATTTAGCAGCAAGTGGCCACCCGCGATGAGTGCCAGGAAGCTGTGCCAAGTCGACTTAGCACTGTTCATCCAACTGAAAGGATAAAGTATGAGAATAAATGGAATCAATTGGTATGTAGACTACTTACATGCGTTGACAGCCGCAAGCCGCCGCTATGTTCAGCACAGGAAACACATAAATAATGAACCGCAACTCCTTATGGGGCAGAATGGAGTACAAAATCACAAAACCTAGTGCCGATAGAGCCAAGGGACGAATACGGTGCTCCAAAAAAATGCCTACCGGCACAAATGCCAACGAGGCGCCCATAGCTCGAGGCAGGGCCGAGTACAGGTACCAGAAAAACGGCGATGTACCCCAATTAGAGCTTTTATTGAGTATGGTATTGTACCATAAGACCTCGCCCTCGGGCCAAAGCAGACGCCGCCAAAAGAACGAATCCACAAGCACCGTGGCCATTAAAATGCATACACCTGCGGGCAAGGCAATCTTCAGAAGCCTAAGTATAGGACAAAAATTAAGCAAACATAATTGTTTAGAGCTTATCAGCTTACTCACCCATCAATAGAGATCTTTTGTTGCACCAAATTCAGGGCCAACAACAGACCTAAAAAGAGAGCCAGCTCTGATCGAAAGACAATTATGGCTATACCGGAGCAGATGGTAAAAGGCTTGTGCTGACCACGTAGCCAATAGGCAATCGCAAAGAGAACTCCAGGTAGAAAGAAGAAGTTAATAAGGGAGCTCTTATGAGTAAACTGCATGAGAAACTTGCCTATTGGCAGGGCAAATATGTTGGGTAAGGGCCTGGTCATATAGAACATAAAATGGAACTGCGTTATGGTGATGGCAGTGAACCACAGTCGTACCTCCACACCATAGATCTTCGTCACCGCCTGTCGCAGTTGATTCCAGGCCACAGAAATGGTTCCAGCCAAGACGAGACGAACTGCAAGATTGATTGCTAATTAAGGAAGACGAAACTTTCGTTGCTCTTATTCCTTTTACCTACATATTGTGCCCAGAATTTATTGATGCTCAACGTCTCAAAGAGCAGCACAAATGGGGCAGACAGCATGGACACCACCAGCGGCCCAATAAACGTGCGTGGCACCACACCAGGATACTCATGGTGATCGTACTAAGGAAGGATGGAGTTAAAGTATATATGGAATAGCCAGCTGTTTAACAGTTACCTGAGTGAAATTGTTGCGTAGATATAAAATGTCGTGCATGGCCTGCAAATTAAAGCTCTCCTCCACTTTCGTAAAGGGCGTGTAAACCAGATGGGCCGCAGCCGTTAAAAAGATCAGCATATCCATGGTCATAACCTCCTATCTAGTGTAAATGAGTAAGAAATGGTTGGAAACCAATTTGACCATTACATAATGACCATATTTGTTGGATGACACAAAAACTTGTGTATATATTCTTGATATAAACGCGAAATGGGACTCAGTTGAGTGACTTTTGCTCTTGCTCCATCAATCTCCGGCCGGCGGCGTCACACTTTTGTCTTTCTTACGGATTACAATTTAATTTAGATCATTTGTTCACAGCTCGACCAGGAGCAAACGATATGTAGAGTGTATTTAGTTCTTTTATGGAATACAATTTGCAGTTCGTTCCAAAATAAATCGGAATAGATATATAAATAGAATGCTCCACGTCGGAACAGCAGCAGCAACAACAACAAAAACAACAGGTCTCTGCAACAGCTGATTGCCATTTAGAGTTGCCATCTGTTGGATTCCAAAAGAAGCTAAAACGACAGTTACATATAGCTAAAAATAACAGCATAAAATAAAACAGCTTTAAAAGCGCTAAAAAACGTGCATCTGGTTGCACTTCCTATCCAAATCAAATCATCCATTTTACACAGGCATGTCATTGTTATAGGCAGGTGACAATGGTACCCGGTAGCAGCCATATGCAACCAGTTTAATGCCAGACGGCATAGGCGAACGAAAATTGAACCTGCTACAGTCATTTTTAACCAGCTAAACACCAGTTGACCTTTGTGTGTTCCTTATCCTTATTACAGTCTGTCGCTGCTCAGTATAACGGTTCCACGTCTATTCAACACAAAACAATTTCAACACGTCAATTCAACACACGTAAATTCAACACACATCAATTCAACACAGCACAATTATAACTAGACAGCGGATTATATGCAACTTTTTAAATGAAGACGGATTGAGGTGAAAATTTGGATTTGGACTAATTAAATAACCCACTTTTCATTGAAAACTGCATATTCAATATATGCAAATTTTGCATATTTTGCATATGCAAGATATGTAAAAAAATATGCAAAAAATATGCAAAATATGCAGAATGTGCGTGGTTTCGGAAAAAATTTTTATAAGCTTCGTTTTGTGTTTAAAATTCTTAAGGGTGTGTACTTCATATGGAAATAAGTATTTCAAAACAGTTTGATGGCAAATCTTTTAGCCGTTTTAAAATCAAACGTGATTTTTAACACTGGTTTTCTGCTGTTGACTTTTAATAACCATAGCCTAGTAGGATAATAATTGATCTGAAATATGTAATTTCATATGAACTAGGTTATTGCATATTTTGCAGTTAAGGCCTGTTCTGAGAAGCGCGAAAAATTTAGCACGCTAAATTGCACTTTATTTATTTAGCATCCACAATAAATTTTTAGTGTGCCCACATATAAGCTATTGAGGCCAAATACAGAAACGGCCACACAGGTGGTCAGCTGTTTTGTTTCGTTTACAAAAACAAAAATTTTAATTTTGTATTTTGCCAAAATAACAGGAACACACAATGTTGACGCCAGTAGCGTTGCACTAAATTCCGTTATAAGGCGTTGAGCGAGGATCAAATTTTTGCCCGTTTGAGGCACATTTGTGACTTCGAGCAGGTGCAGATTGAAGAGGAGGCCTACAATTGTACAGATATTGGGCGGTGATCCACTTTGCAGTCCTGCATGTCTCAACAAATTCAATTCAATAGGCAACTATAATCGTTTGCAGAAGTTTGTGCAAGAGATTGGTTAATCGGCCTTCTGGAGTACATAGTGCATCATGCGGCCCTGACGGATGCCCAGGCTTGATTTCAAATTGGTTGACTGTTCATTCTTGGCAGGAATGCTGCTATCGTGTGCAGGAAGGTTGCTTGGAGTATCTGCAAATCATGAACTTGTGCTGTGAAACCATTTTCCTCACATCTGAAACGCTACGCTAGAGATTGGCAAATATACTTTTAGTTTTCATCAACAATTTTTCTTTTATTTGTCGTAAATTCAAAATCCTCCTCCTCGGGAGCCGTTGGATTTGAAACTGCTGCCCACTATACCGGGTTGGTATGGTTATCACCTGCCGATTTACTTCAATTTCGGACGCAACCGTTCGTGCCAACCGACCGAGGCGTCTCCAAGCGTCACGTTGGCATTGGAGACTGTTTTCAGTACGTCCCTTCAGTGCCGATTTCGTCATTTTGTTGGGCTGATTTGTGGCCCTTAGTTTGGGGCTTCCCCTCGTTTGAAAATTTCAATCCGTGTTCTTTTGCGCTCAGGTGATTTTTCCTCCATAATCAATTTATCTTGTCAAAATAAAGAGCTACAGCTATTTCCACAAATCAAATCAGCTGTTCTTTCAATCCACTCACGACCCACACCGCTATCGATACGTCAACTATCGATAGGCCAACTGGGCATTTATTTAGCGCGTCTCAGAACACGGAAAATAAATTCAGCCGCGGAAACTTTCCGCCACTGTTTTTTTTATATGGAGTGCGTCATAAAAATTTATTTTCCGCGCTTCTGAGAACAGGCCTTTATGCAAAAATGTTTTTAGCGGACTTAGATCATATTTCAATAAAAATAAGATGTGTGCAATCAGAACTAAAATATAACACATATAGAATTTCAACAAAATCAATTTCAACACAAAGCAATTGAACATCGGCAAACACAGTACGATTTCAACACAGTAAAATTTCAACACTGGTAATAGAACACAACAATTTAAAAAAAATTATATTTTCAATCCTACAAGTGGCAATGTCAGTCGAACCTGACTTTAATATCCTCCGAAAGTGTATGCACATTTGAAAGCACCAGAGATAACATTCTTTTGTTCACAACTTGAACAACTTTCATCCGAATGCAGGCGTTGTAAATATTGTTCGTGTTTAATTGGTTTTGTGTTGAATTGAAGTGTTTTGAATTGACGTGTTGAAATTGTTTTGTGTTGAATAGACGTGGAACCTTAGTATCCTCCGAAAGTGTACGCACATTTGAAACCAATATCGTTGTAAATATCGTAAAATTTTTGCCTGCTGCTAGTGTCACCTTTTTTTCCCAGGATGAATTTGTTTGTGTTTAATTTGTAATGTGTTGAAATTGTGAAATTTATGTGTTGAGTCTATCGGGAATTGGTTTTTTGAATCGGCTGGGGATGGAGGCTGCGAAAGTCTGAAAACTGCGCCGCGTGCAAAAATTTTTTTGGAAAAAATCGCGCGACTATTCAACACAAAGCAATTTCAACACGTCAATTCAACACAAAACAAAGTCTTCACAAAAAAAAGTCAACACACTGTTGTATTGACGTGTGTTGAAATTGTTTTGTGAAGACTTTGTTTTGTGTTGAATTTGTTTGTGTTGAATTGACGGATTGTTGAAGTGTGTTGTTGGGTGAAATGACTTTGTGTTTTATAGACGTGTCACCAGTATAACAGTACATCGAAATCTGTTGTTCAACTCACTCATCACACAATTTTCTTGCAACCAGTTAAATTTCAACTGGGCTACAACTAGCTCAAATTAGCATTTGAAACTAGCATTTCTTTCGAAGCTAATATTAGTTGTTGCCCTACTAAGCTAGTAAGCTCACAAACTAGCTCATTAAAACTATTTTTCCTGTGACAAACATATCGATCAAGTTCGTTTTTAAGACACACTGTGGCCATCGTATTTTGTTTTTTGCGACTTAAAAATTTTGATAAAGGTTAATTTCGGGGAATCAAACCGGAACCATATACCGAAAAGAACCGATTGAAACTCAGAACCGGAACCGATATTCTTAATTTTTGGTATACCGGGATCAGAGAACCGATATTTTTAGAATCGAAAAGACCGAAAAGAACCTAAACGTTGTACCGGTACGGCTTCGGTACTGAGTGCAACCACTAGGCTGCGAAACGAGCAGTTGATTTGGCGGATTTCTACGCAGTTTGGCTAAATAGTTAGCTTCAAATAAAAAAAGGTTTTTTGCTAAGCAAAAATTTTGTTCAGTGAAATAGAAAAACGCGAGACCTGTCTCTTTGAAAACAATGCATTCCTATGTGGCATTTTCTTAGACCCTCGTTATAATGTCAAGCTGACCTCTGAACAGAAAAGTACATTTGTAACTGCTTTGACTGATATACATATACTAGCAAATGGCCCGTCGCGCTTCGCTGCGCATTGAACAGTATAGAACCAATATCAGAATCAGTTTGAAGTCAATCGTGACAGTCAAATATTTACCAAATTGAAAAAAATTCTACAATCATAAATATATAGTCTCGAAATTAACGTTTTACTACCTTTCTTTTTCACCGTTACGACTTTGCTGCTGCGTTCTTACCACCCCCATCCCACCCACAACCCACCGACTGCCCATCTACTTCTTACAGAACGTCCACCCGTTTCCCACCTACTTTCCACCCACTTCTCGCCTACATCCCACCCATTCATCAACCCACTTCTCACCCACATCCCACCCACTTTCCGCCCACATCCCACCCTCATCCCTCCCACTTCACGCCCACATCCCGCCGACTTGCATGCAGAATTTTCCGCCCAATGTCCTCGTGGGCGGGTTTTCCGAAATTGGTAAAACACGTGTCGAACTATTTTGCGTACTATGTTTGCAAACCAAGTTTCAATTCAATCGGATGAAAGAAAAATGTTTACCATACAAACTTTTACGACTATTCCGGGCGGGACTTTCCGGAAAATTGGAACATAGTTGAATTTTCATATAGATCTTTGAAAATGAGTTTGAATCTGATCGGAAATTAAACAAAAAAGTTTCTTACAACAGTTTTCCGCGAATTTTTCGACTTTGGGAATAGATGTTCCAAAATTTTAAAGTCACTTTTTTTATGTTTTGATATGTGTAATTTTGAAAATGAGTTTAGAGCTAGTCGCCGGCAACTAAAGTTTCGCCCATACCCACCCAATGGGGTGAATTTTCCGGAAGATTGGTATGCAGTTGTTGTTGATTTTTCATATAGAGTTTCATACAAAAGTTTTCCGCGAATTGTCCACACCTCCCGGCAGAATTTTCCAAAATCCTTTCTTAGTACTCACTTTCAGCATAAGATAAAACTACTGTGAAAATCTCATCTTCCTATCTTTTATGGTTTAGGCTGTGCGGTCACCAGTCAGTCAGTCAGTCAGTCAGTCAATTAGTCAGGTTGAACTTTTTTATATATATAGATTCAAGAATTTTATCCACTTTTGTTTAAATGCAACTAAATGAGGAAAGCAGCTCTGACCCAACCTCTTTGTCCGAAAGTGCAGATGAAGTCGATTTTTATATGAATTTCTATGAAAGAAACAGGACTGTTGAAGATAGATCAGTAAAATCGTTACAAATCTAAATAGAAATAAGTTTGAATTTGAATGTCGATAGTAATTTTGAATTTGTGTATCGATAGTTAAGTTAGCCATGTTCGATAACCATTGTTGTATACGGGCACACTGAAATTGTGAAGCGGCAGTGTACCATATGCAACTATAAAGTGCGGCACTCGCCGACTGGTCGGCTGCCACATAATTTTAGTATTGGGAGACATTTGTCTGAAAGGTTGTACATGCGCTTGCCATTTTTATGTTGTGCATTTTGGTGGTGGATTTTTGAAGCGATTTCGTAGTTGTTTTGTTGTTGCTGCTTTACAAAAAAATGTATTAATAATTAATAAATGGTTTGCTCTTGTTTATTCTTTTTGTTGTTGATTAAATGCACATTTGGGGGTGGGTTTTTAATGATTGATCTCGTGTTTGGTTGGTGTTTTTTTGGGTGTTTTTTTCTTTTCCCTCCCCTCCTTTCTCTCTCTTTTTGGGTTGGTTTTTTTTTGGTTTGGTGCTTTTTGTACCGAAAATGTAAGAAAGAGCAGACGTTGGATCAAAACCAAAATTGAAACTCCCGCTTATGTCACGTTATAGTTTGAATAAATTAAACATATTTTATTTTCTTTAAATAGTTTGTGTTTTTCTGGTACCAAGACGCCGAAACTTAACAAGGACAATACAAATACTTTAGTATTTCCACAAAACAGCTTAATGGCATCAATCAAGGTTTTTCTGAACTTAAAACTTTTACAAAATAAATAGAATGTACTTAAATGGTGGTTGGAAAATTCGACAAAGTTTCCGGAATTGTATAAACTGTCAAAATAAATCTTGCTTATCCAGCTACACAAGTAAGCGTAAAAGGGTTATTTTCCGGTGTAGAGTTTATTTTGACTCCGCAAAGAAATCATATGGACGGAAATACATTGAACGATATCATGCTTCTAAGAAATAATCATTAATTTACCTTCTTTGTTCCTAATTTTAATTTTTATACCCTTGAAGAGGGCATATTGAAATTGTCCGGATGTTTGGAACAAGGCATTCTAAACAAGGTAGGCTCACTTACTCTCTCTCTCTCTTGACAACTTGTTAAATTTCAGTCAGTAAGCAACTGTTGTAAGCGAAGCATCTCCGCGGACGATTTTTTTGTGTTTTACTTAGTAGCTTAGTAGGCTTTGTATTAAAATATATTTCTCGCTCGCTCTCGCTCATGATACATCATCATGCTCTCGCTCTCTTTGACACAAATATAGGGTGTTCTGAGAGAGCGAGTGAGCCTACCTTGTTTAGTATGCCTTGGTTTGGAATATAGTAATCTAATCTAGTCATGAAAAAGCAAATTCTCTGACTTTGCCGTTCGGATTCGGCGTTAAACTCCGTTTCTCTTGTGCAGAAAATTTAAAGCACACACGCCAAGAGATTGATAGAAGCTTGGCTTGGCCACTTTGGAGCTGTATAGCCACCTTTACATTTTACAATGTAAGCACTTTGGACTTCTGAGTACAGACAACACTGTCACAGTGTGCCCCAATGTTAACCTATAGCCTATAGGTTATAGGTTATAGCCTAATGAGCGCTGTTTTTAAACAGCGTAAACAGTAAATACAAATGACCTAAGCGAAAACCATGGGCAATCATGGGTAAGATGCAGCATGGTATTAATTACTAAAATGAGTCTACGAATATCGGCTGAATGACCCGATTGCTAGAATTACTGGTTTTGGCAGAACTGTAAAGTTTTAGGTTTTCGACTTGAAAAATAGCTAAATTGGCAACACTTTCGCAATTCGCCGCAGAGCGCAAAAAAAAAAAAGCCATATCTGTAATTTGGGGAACTAGTTCATTTATTCAAAAGACGTCAAATTTGGGTTGTCATCCTTACATTTGAGACCAACAAATTGAAATAAAAGGAAAAATTCAAAAAATTAATTTCAGAAACTTTGCCTTTAGCAAGAACGCAGGTTAATAGAGAAGATGGCTAGACAGTTGAAGAAAAAAATCTTTTATGTTGACCAAAACACCTTGGCCGAATACGATGGGCTGGACGAGAATGACTTGTATGTAATGTACAAGAAGCTTCAAATGGAGCTGGAGCTCATCCAAGTGCAGGAAGACTATATCAAGGAAGAGCAGCGCAATTTGAAGAAGGAATTTATACACGCCCAGGAGGAGGTGAAGCGCATTAAGGCTGTGCCCTTGGTGATTGGTCAATTTTTGGAGGCCGTCGATGAGAACACTGGCATTGTGGCCTCCACTACTGGATCAAACTACTATGTCCGTGTCTTGTCAACCCTTGACAGGGAGCAACTGAAGCCGTCAGCTTCAGTGGCCCTGCATAAGCAGAGCAATTGTTTGGTTGACTTGGTGCCTCCGGAGGCAGATAGCACCATTTCCATGCTGTCGCCAGATGAGAAGCCGGACGTAAACTATTCGGACATTGGTGGCCTCGATATACAGAAGCAGGAAATACGCGAGGCCGTTGAGCTGCCGCTGACCCATGCCCAGTTGTACAAGCAAATAGGTAAGACTCCACAGATTCGTTCCCGATTTTTGCTAATATATTTTCATGTCCAGGCATTGATCCTCCTCGTGGAGTTCTGCTCTTTGGCCCGCCAGGGTGTGGAAAAACTATGCTGGCCAAGGCGGTGGCCCACCATACAACTGCCTCCTTCATTCGTGTGGTGGGATCTGAGTTTGTCCAGAAATATCTGGGCGAGGGACCACGCATGGTGCGCGATCTGTTCCGACTGGCCAAGCAGAATGCGCCGGCCATAATTTTCATTGATGAAATCGATGCCATAGCCACAAAACGTTTCGATGCCCAGACTGGAGCGGATCGCGAGGTGCAGCGTATCTTGCTGGAGCTTCTAAATCAAATGGATGGTTTTGATGAGACCACTAATATTAAAGTGATTATGGCCACCAATCGGGCGGACACTTTGGACCCGGCTCTACTGCGTCCCGGTCGCTTGGATCGTAAGATTGAATTCCCACTGCCCGATCGCCGCCAAAAACGTTTGGTTTTCACGACTATAACAACCAAAATGTCCCTGGGCGAGGATGTGGACTTGGAGGACATCATAGCACGTCCGGATAAAATATCCAATGCGGATATTAATGCCATTTGTCAGGAGGCTGGCATGCATGCGGTGCGCGAGAATCGCTATGTGGTCAACTCCAAGGACTTTGAAAAGGGTTACAAGAGCAGTGTGCGCAAGGACGAGGCTCAACATGAGTTTTATAACTAGCGATTTAACTATTTAGTTTGATAAAAGAAAATTAAACTGTTTGGCCATTCAAATATTAACTTGAAGTTTTATTAAAGTAACGGTCAATGGGGGTGGCGCCGAGAATATACGTCAACATGTGACTGGCCAATCAGCTGGCGCGATCAGCTGTTGCGCCTTATACGGGCTCACTGCGGCGTCGGAGATTGATTTAAAATTCGAAATGTTGCATTTGGAGAGGTATGTGACAAGAATTAAGCCGGCCATCGAAGGCTTCATACAGCAGCCCGGCAAGGACACGCTGAGGCTGGTGGAGCAAGAAATTGATGGATTCAATTTTGGTGAGATGCGCATCTATCAGGTTCAAACACTGGTTCCGCTTGTGGTTAAGCTGGACGAGCTGAGTGGGTAAGCTGTGCCTAGCTCTTCCCACCGTGTTGTTCCCTGAATACGCTTATTTCTTCTCTTAGGGAGAACCAGGAGCTGCGCACTAGTCTAATGAACTGCTTAAGGAGCATCATTTCGCACATGTACCTATCAGATGAGAAGGGCTTACGTTCTATTCTGGTGGTGGTGCTGCAACAAATACGCGATTCTAAGGGCGCCGTAATGCGTGCCAACTTATCGGAGGAAATCAAATTGGCAGCAGTTCTTTGCCTTTCAGAGGCACTTCGTCGCTCAACAAGTGATGTGCTGGAGTCATTTTATTCAAAGGATACCGTAGTGGTGATTGGCCAGATATTGCTCTCGCTGGTGGAACTAATTGAGCACGAGAAGTATCGCAAGTTGGTTCAGTCCGCCCTGGAATGCCTGATGGTGCTTTTCTATGTGCACGACGAGGCGGATTCCGCTGATGTGGTGTTGCGCAGTCAGGTGGCCAACACCATATTCATATTTCTGCCCAAGGTGCTGGTGGTGTTGTTCAAGACCACACTCAAAGATGACAAAGTGGGCGAGTCTCTTAAATCCGTAAGTGGACTGATCTAATTAGAATACTCGATGTACTCACACTCTCCCACTTCCAGCTCGCCATCACAGCCTTGGGTAGCATCATCTGCCTCATGTTTGAAGAGACGACCGATGAGTTTCAGAAACTGCGCTATGACGTGGACGCCTTCCGCAATCTTTTCAAGAATTTATCCATTAAAACGCCTGAAGACACTGAATTTCTTTATTTTGGCAGTCGGAAAGCCACTGCTGAGCAGAATGAGGAACGCCTGCAACAGATGCAGACAGAACTTCGCTCACCTCAGTGGATAGGCGCCACCTCGCGACGTCTGCGTCCCATCTTCGTTGAGACAAGTATCCTGCGAGCCCACAGTGGCCTCAAAGTGCGGGGATCTTATGCGGAGGTGTGTTGCCTCTTACTAACACATTGTGCCCACAATTTACAGCAGAACTTCATCCACATACTTGAAAGTGTCTTGGCTTTATCTCAAGACCAGGATCACGCCATTGCCCTTCGCTGCAGGCAGACTTTGAGTGAGCTCCAGCTGCAGCCCAATTGCCAGGGCATTTTCGAAGAGAACGCCGAACAGCTGCTAGATGCACATCTCAACAAATGGCCAAGGATTTTGCATCGCTGTGAGGATAATGAACAATTTGCAGAATTGCTCTTTTTCAAGGGGTTCCTCGGCAATGTCAGTGCAGAGACCTTACAGCTGCTGCTGTTAGTGCCCAAGAATCGCGAAATGTTTGTCACCTGCCTTCTAACTGCGCTTCATTTGCACACCTCGCGGGACCTTCTAAACGAGGAACACTCATTGCGTCGCATTCAGCAGGTGGGAGCGAAAGATTTGGCTGCAGAGTTTGGAAAGTTGCCGTGGCGCCAGTTTAAGCACTTGAGCTCCAAACGCAGCATAGACGTTTTATATGATATACTCGCCTTATTGGGGGCGGAGCCGTTACTGAATCGTCTTGTCTTCGACCATTGCGTAGAGCTTATCGAGCAACACTCCGCCAGACTGAACGAGTGCATTTTGCTCTTAACTGTGATGGTGACGCCTCAGGAGCCTACGGCACGTGAAAGTCGCCTGGTGTTGGCAGAGCTTTTGTTGGAGCAGCTGCTTAAAGATGAGCACTGGCACTTGGCGCTGCAGCCGGATGCTACATGGCGCCTTAAAGTCGACAAGGTAAGCTATGCTGAGAAAGGAGACCAAGCTTCCACTAAAACGCCTTTTTGTTGCTAGCCCACTCACTGGTTTGAGGAACGCACTCCTGGCCTTTACTCATCCGCAATGGAAGTGCGCACACAGGATTACGACTCGGATGATGAGGAACCAGTCACCAACCGAGTGAGCATACTGGATGCACAGTTTAATGTTCTTCACACCTGCCTGGTCTTGGATGCAGTGGGTCATTGTGCACGATTCATTGGCGACATCTTTGATCGTCACATCTTTCGCAGTCTGCACCAAGTGCTCCTCAAACTGGCCAGTAGCAACACAATGGTCCATCAAGCGGCCACCTTTGCCTTTGTTTCCATGCAGTTGGCTCTGAAGTATGTGGAGCCATCACATTTCATTGAATGCTCCACGGACTACATTACTTTTCACTTAAACGCTCTGCTCAAGAGGGTAAGTTTGTAAGCTTTCTGCCGTGACATGGTTTTTATTTTCATTATCGCGTTTTCCAGTCCCCCGAGAGCAGCGCTGCTGTAGATATTCTTACCGTGGTCCTACAATACAGTACCAGAGGAAATGTACCCCATTTGGACAGTATATTCCAGACCATACGCGAGGAGTGTTCCAAGGCCCACCAGACGGACAATGTTCATTCGTATCTGCGCGTATTTAATGCATTCCTTCGTCATGTGGCCAACTGGCAAGGTGACATGGCGAACGAAATCAATGAGCTTTCCATGCAAGTGGATTCTGTAGAACTAAATGTCTTCAGCACTTGGCTTAATGTGCTCAACAGGCCGCCTCTAGTAGAGCCACCAGATACTGACGTTCAAATGTCCGAAGCAGAAAGTCCAACGGATATAGATGAGGAAGCAGACACCGATTTGGCGCAGGAGTCGGAACCTCTTAAGCCTGTCCTACCCAATCATATTGAAATGACTAAAGAGATATTGCGTCAGGTCATAAAATTCCTCTCGAACGTTGAGCAAAGCCAACAGATTCTTGCACTGGAATGTCTCTGCACTGGACTGCCTCTGCTTTCGGATTATGAGAACGAACTGCTGCCGCTGGTACATCTCATCTGGCAGCCACTAGTGGAACGGTTTCGCCAGAAAGACGCTTTAGTCCTGAATCGTTGCTTCACCTTGCTGCATCTTTTGGCCGTCCATGCAAAGGATTTCATACTGAAAAGAAGTCTCAGGTGAGAAAGTAAATTTTGATCTCCTGATAAGTTCTCAACTGATATTAAACTCTTTTGTCAGCGATGTTGTACCGCAGCTCAAACAATTCCTTAAGGCAGCCAGCCAGCACAGCAGCATGAGTATGCCAAAGGCCCAGACTCAGGAGTATAAGTTGCAAATGAAATTGTTGCAGAATCTGCCAGATTTCATACGCGGCCTACAGCTGGAGGGAAAACATCTGCACGAACTCCTGGCCACTGCCGCTTTGTATATGTCGCAAACACAACCCAAAGAACTGCAGACAATGACCAGATTGTGTTTTCAACAACTGGCCTCTTACAATGGCCCCTTGGTCTATGTTATTTTGCTTCAAAAAGCGCATCTAAAAGATTACAAAGAGAACGTGGGTGAGATTTTAAATGACATGGGCTTTAGCATAGCTAGCGGAAGCGACTTGGATTAAATAAATAAAACTTAATTTATTATTCGTTTTCTTTCTTCTCGAACACTGACAATATGGTATGGAATAAGAGATTTATGGATTCTGTCCAGGGCTGAAAACCATAATTAGTTTTTTGAAGCTCCGATTTAAAGGTTCGAAGCGAGAAGGTTTTGGTTTGAACCTTGGTTCGGGACAAGTTTAACCCAAATTTAATAGAAATGCAATTTATGTGATTTAGAATTTCTGTACTTTTGATTAGACAAAACAAGTTTTAAGGGCCTATAAACAAAGAGACGGAAATTTTCAAAATTAATATAAAAAAAAAAATAGAGGCCAGCTAACTTCGGCTCGACCGAAGTTTATATACCCTTGGAGCTTGATATATGCCTGACAGTTTGTATGGCAGCTATACTATATAGAGTTCCGATTTCGACAAGGCTTAATGAAATTATGTAAAATTATTTAAAACTTATAAATACGAGCGTTGGGAGCGATAGCATTGAAAACAAAAAAGTTTTTCTCACTAAAACTAGTTTTTCAACCGATCGTTCCTATGACAGCTATATGCTATAGTCATCCGATCCGGCCGGTTTCGACAAATGTGCAGCGTATTTATACCAAAAGACTTTGTGCAAAGTTTGGTTAAGATAGCTTTAAAACTGACGGAGAAGATAGCATAGAAACAGACGGACGGACAGACGGACATGGCTATATCAACTCAGCTCGTCATGCTGATCAAGAATATATATACTTTATGTGGTCGGAGATGCTTCCTTCTCTGCGTTACAAACATCCGGACAATTTTAATATACCCTCTCCAAGGGTATAAATATTTATAAAAGCGATTGATGTTTTGATGACAATGCAAAAGTTGATAAACAGAAGGTGTAGATTATGATGTCCCAAAAATAAATTATTTATTTTTATTTTCAAGGATGTATCGGCATTTCCTGAACGCTTATAATAGAGTAAAGCATTTTGGAGTTTTGTTTTTAGATTTCCCTCAAGTCTCTCAAGATGAGCTTTCCCTATAAATCAGTTTTTATACCCTTGGAGAGGGTTTATTAAAATTGTCCGGATGTTTGTAACGCATAGAAGGAAGAATCTCCGACCACATAAAGTATATATATTTTTGATCAGCATGACGAGCTGAGTTGATATAGCCATGTCCGTCTGTCCGTCCGTCTGTTTCTATGCTATCTTCTCCGTCAGTTTTAAAGCTATCTTAACCAAACTTTGCACAAAGTCTTTTGGTATAAATACGCTGCACATTTGTCGAAACCGGCCGGATCGGATGACTATAGCATATAGCTGTCATAGGAACGATCGGTTGAAAAACTAGTTTTAGTGAGAAAAACTTTTTTGTTTTTAGTGCTATCGCTCCCAACGCTCGTATTTATAAGTTTTCAATGATTTCACATAATTTCACCAAGGCTTGTCGAAATCGGACAACTATATAGTATAGCTGCCATACAAAAGTTAGGTCTCAATGTTATCACTCCCAACGCTCGTATTTATAAGTTTCCAATGATTTTACATAATTTCAACAAGATTTGTAGAAATCGGACCACTATATAGTACAGCTGCCATTCAAACTGTCAGGCATATATCAAGCTCCATGGGTATATAAACTTCGGTCGAGCCGAAGTTAACTGCCCTCTATTTTTGAATGTTTTTGAATTTTACTTACAATTTGATCAATAACCACGATTCTCTTAGGTTTCGAATCAACAATTTCTAAGAAATAAGTGAAAATTGTTTTTTTTTTAACATAAACCTATATAAATAGGCATGTAAGAGTATACCTCCTGAACTTAATACCGAAATAAAAATCTAGGTACCCATACAAAACCGAACACCGAATTAAATAAGATCCAAACCAGATCCTTTTATAGAAATATTAGTTTTGGAACGCAATGGAATATTTTCTGAATTAATTAATTTTTAATTAATTAAAAATCTAATGTTTTTATTATACTACAATTTACCTTCAGTGCTTCCAAGACTATGCTACATATTTTGACACATTCAAATTGGCTTCGTTAAAATTATTTTACCTCAGGGTGCTTTTCCTACATATATTCCGAAGTTTAGAAAAATAAGCATACTTCAAGGCTGACTGTTTAAGAGAACATTCTTGATTTCAAATGGGAATATAATTTTAAGTGCGGCTTTATAAAAATTTAAAGCAAAACCGCGCAAAAGCGCATTCCTACAGCTGTAGTACATTATTCAAAGAAAATAATAAGCAATATTTTAAGCAAATTAAGAGAGGTACGTTTGGGTACTCTTAACTCAAAGTTGCAAATTGTAAAAAACCCACAAAATTTTAGATTTTTTCCACTTTTTATGTAAACGCTCTCGAATGGATACTTCTTGATAACTTTTAATGGCAATCTAGTGCGAAGTCGGAAAAAGAGCTGTGGCTATTCTAACTTTGACTATAATTTTTTTTTTTGCTTCAATTTTAAGATAAATCAACTTTGAACGGCTGTCATTCAAAAAGTATTTCGTAAAAAGTTTCAAAATTTTGGCATAAAATGGCTCTATGTATTCACAATCATTGCCGACCTGCGTTTTATCCAGTTTACCAAACAAAAATTGGGACTTTTGGCCTTTGTCTTTTGCAAAGTAGGGAAGCAAGCTACATAAATTATCTATTTTATTCGCGTGTGTTTGCCATACTAAGAATGAAGTAAAATTAATAATTACTTCATAAAAGCATAATTCTTAGCGGAGACATAATAAACTTCACACCACAAAATAAACGTTCAACGTTCCGTACTGATTATAATAATATTTACAACCCAGCAGAATTTGGCGGAATATTCAAAGTTTGAAGATGTTACAATTCTTAGACCTATCTGTTTCTTCGATTCTAATTATGAAGATGCATTTTTTTGCTCTGATGCTCTGATTTTACTTCTGGAAATATTTTAGCGATTAGGCAACATAAAAAAGAAAGGCAGGGGGTAATCGAACAATTTCCCCAAAAAAAAAAAACCGGGAGAGGGGGGGGGGGGTCCTTCTACAACTTGTCCGATTTGAAAAGCTTTTTGTAACATTATGGGCAAGTTTCGTTAAGATCGATCAACTTTGAGATGTAGCTCTCATACTAAATTAAGAACTTACAAATTCTTAGTAAAAAAAGCATCTGGTTGCCTACGAAATGTGAATAGGGACTTTCGAAAAGGACCTAAGGACGGCCATGATATGGTTCATGGACCTTAATTTTTCCAGTGCCAAAAATATGAAAAAGTGTTTATTTTTAGTCCGTTTCTTTCATTACACTTTTATATAAATTAAATTAACCGAATACAAAATTTCATACCTCAAGTAACACAATTGGGGTATTCACTTTGTTGAGCACTTGAACAGTTTTGCCTGACTAGTATTGTGAGCAGCCCTCTGTGCACGAGATTTGTGCACAACTACGTTTGAGATATGATTCGGCAGTAATCCGGAGACATAATAAACTTCACACCACAAAATAAACGTTCAACGTTCCGTCCTGATTATAATAATATTTACAACCCAGCAGAATTTGGCGGAATATTCAAAGTTTGAAGTTACAATTGTTAGACCTATCTGTTTCTTCGATTCTAATTATGAAGATGCATTTTTTTGCTCTGATGCTCTGATTTTACTTTTGGAAATATTTTAGCGATTAGGCAACCTTAAAAAGAAAGGCAGGGGGTAATCGAACAATTTCCCAAAAAAAAAAAAACAGGGGGGGGGGGGGGGTCCTTCTACAACTTGTCCGATTTGAAAAGCTTTTTGTAACATTATGGGCAAGTTTCGTTAAGATCGATCAACTTTGAGATGTAGCTCTCATACTAAATTAAGAACTTACAAATTCTTAGTAAAAATAGCATCTGGTTGCCTACGAAATGTGAATGGGGATTTTCGAAAAGGACCTAGGGACGGCCATGATATGTTTCATGGACCTTAATTTTTACAGTGCAAAAAATATGAAAAAGTGTTTATTTTTAATCCGTTTCTTTCATTACACTTTTATATAAATTAAATTAACCGAATACAAAATTTCATACCTCAAGTAACACAATTGGGGTATTCACTTTGTTGAGCACTTGAACAGTTTTGCCTGACTAGTATTGTGAGCAGCCCTCTGTGCACGAGATTTGTGCACAACTACGTTTGAGATATGATTCGGCAGTAATCCATGGTTCATTCATAGTTGGCGCTTTTTCCATACAATTTATATTGTGTTATATTGTGTGTATTATGTTTGATCACACATTTGATTTTAGCTTGTACATATCGCTCACTTACTTCAATACTGGCATAACTCAAAAAATACGATTTTTGACTTAATGATGCAGAAATGTTCGCGCTCTTCTGTACTATTTTATGCAAAAATTTTCGTATTGCTATATCTTCTACTTTCCCATTTCACGTGGAAAGTATATGTCGCAATATCATTTTCCAGGTTTGTTTTCATGTTGATGCAAAAACCGCCATATCTCAGTTGTCCTGCAGTCGATATTGACCACACATACATCGTTTTTCAGTTAAAACATCATATTTTCAATGTTTATTAATAAGCATTCCAAATTTATAATATTTTACTTAATTAAGTTGAAACTAAAAGAACCATTTTTTTTAGGTTAAATCCATTGATAACTTCAAACGTGTTTTTCTCAAAATGGATTATTTTGAGTTATGCCAGTATTGAAGTAAGTGAGCGATATAACACTTATAGCACTAAGGTACAAGTGCCCGACTTTTTGTAGTCAGGGTCTGGGTCGAGCAAGCTGTGCACAATTTGTTCAGAGTAAATTGTTGTTGGAAATGTTTACACTTTTCCCCAAGTGCTCAACAAAGTGAACACCCTAAATGTATAACACGCATCTAGTAAAATTGTTTCTACATAAGCCTACGTACTGGTATTGCAACAATGCTCCACTTCGGAACAACGTTTATCTAAGCTTCAAAACTGTGCATTCCCGGGGTCAATTGGTTACTGCTTAAGCATGGATCCTTAATGCAACTGGATTATAACCTCGATTTTTGGAACTTCCCCCGGTCAGATTTTCATTCTGTCCCAGGATGTACTGGTCAAATGAAAAAAGGATTTTCCTGGATCAAAACCATTTCCGCAGAGTCATATCTCAAAAAGTACACTAATTTTAAAGAAAATAAAAACCATTTCCACTAGACCATTTTTTAGTGTTTTTGAATGATGAATTCGAAAATAGATTTTAAAACTGTTTGATTGCTTTGGGCAATTAAAACAATTGGCGCCTGTGTTAAATGCGGGGTAAGAATTCCCCCATTAACAACAGAAGGGCCGATACGGGGCATGCACACACACTTAAAGCTTTAGTAATTTTGGCGTTTACTGCTGATGACGGATTTTTTCTACAAGCCTGCCTTTGGGATTCCCAAGCGGTT
Organism: Lordiphosa clarofinis; assembly: GCA_018904275.1. Taxonomy (NCBI): domain Eukaryota; kingdom Metazoa; phylum Arthropoda; class Insecta; order Diptera; family Drosophilidae; genus Lordiphosa; species Lordiphosa clarofinis. Next base: position 341,768 of record JAEIGQ010000246.1, read on the forward strand.
CTGTCATGAGGTACCTTCTGCCAGCTCATTGAAGTCAGGCGCAGACTGCTGAAGATTGAATTGGTATTCATGAAGTAGCGTTATACAGTCAACCAGCCTAATTTGTGGTGTAGTGCGTGTCTTGCTTTAGAAAAGTTATGGACAAAGTCATAACTTAATGACCGAAAGCCTGCTAAAAAAGTTCTTTGATTTATCATCAAAAATGTCACTAAAACAATCACTTTTTATGAAAAGCTTTTTAAATATAAGTTTTAAAAATTACAGAAACGCTATTTAATGGAATTATCTTCCTGGCTCAAAAGCGATTCCCAGATGGCTGAACCTTTTTATACCCTTGGAGAGGGTATATTGAAATTGTTCAGATGTTTGTAACGCATAGAAGGAATCATCTCCGACCACATAAAGTATAAATATTATTGATCAGCATGATTTAGCCATGTCCGCCTGTTTCTATGCTATCGTAAACTTAGCACGAAGTCTATTGGTACATATATGCACCACATTCGTCGGAATCGGCCGGATCGGATGACTATATCGTACAGCTGCCATAGAAACGATCGGTCGAAAAAGTCGTCTTATTGAGAAAAACTTTTTTGTCTTTAACGCAAGCGTCCTCAAACCTCGTATTTATAAGTTTTCTATGCCTTCACATAATCCCACCAAGTTTTATGAAAAAAAGATAGTTTTAAAAAAACGTTTTAGTAGGAAAAACTTTTTTGTTTTCAACGCTATCGCTCCCAAACTTGTTACTGATCAATATTATATGCTACCACACAACTCTGCCAAGTTTGATTCAAGTCGGACGACTATAGCACGAGAAAGGTCGAATAAGTAGTTCTAGTGAGAAAAACTTTACTGTTTTCAAAATTTTCTCAAACTTGGATTAATATATCGTACAGGTGGCACCTATTAGGTACCATGCTGCAAGGGTATATAAACTTCGGTTGAGCCGAAGTTGGCTTGCCTCTATTTTTTATATATAGAATTATATGGAAAAAAACTTGAAAACTTCACTGTTCACCGACAGCAAAGCAATGTTAAGCTCCCATGGAAAAGTAATGAATTCAATTTAATTTCTAACTTGCGAATTTTTATTAAAATGACTTTGTTTTGCATAATATAAACAAGGCAGGGATTAAACAAAAAATATTTTTATACACAAATGGAGCATTTTGGAGGGGAACAAAATGTATAGAGTAGAAGTACAGCATAGAATGATCAGATAGGATGTTGGTGGCCAAGGCATAAACAACATTTTACTGGCAATTTTCAAATTTATTTTGTTTTTAGTTACTTTTTTTTTGCTGGAACCACAGATGCTTCGCACCTCGACTTCTAAAGTCCTTTTTATATACTACAAACATTCTGGTTCTGTATCAAATATAGCTGAATTTATCAAATGGCTTCTGATTGCTGTAATTTTGGTTGTTTTCCGCCGCTCTTTTGTTTTATTAAGTCGAAATACTCGTACTTAAGTGTTGAAGTAGCTGGGAGTGCGTGCACAGAATAGTCTATTGAGCATTTTGGAAAAGGAATCCTTTTAGTTTGTTCGGTTATGGGTTTTCAAGCTGCATGGTATGTGTGTTTAGCTATGGTATTTCACTGGAAATTGACGACTGCGACTACGGTGACTACGCCAGCCAGTTCATTAGGCTGTTGGCATATGCCATGGGCTTGACATCGGGATGTGGCTGGAAGGGTAAAATGTGTAAGCATTATATATAATGCAGGGTGGGATTTTGGGGTGGCAGAAACTTACCACAGCCTCGAAAGATTTGAAATTTGGTTTCAGATTGTTGCCCGTTATGGTTATGAATGCGCCCATGTTGCCCATAGTATCACTGCAATATGACGAAATTCGAATAATTAGTGACGACCACTCGGTTTAGTGAATCCTGCTAGTTAGCTTCTCACCAATAGTTCGGCGCAGAAAAGACAGTTATGCATTGACCATTGTGGGCCTCCTCATAGCCCATATCCTTGACCTCGTGACTGCGTATGATGTAGTCCAGATTGTTCAACTTGCAGAATGCTTCCGTCACATCCGGTCCAAATTGGATACCCACACCTCGCTTGGAAGGGCCACGTCCCATCCATTGCTGTGGGTCAGACCATAACAGTTCGCACATTAATCCCTCCTCGGGCGGCTGGCAGTTGCGCTCTATGCGCCTTATGTTATCCAATGTCACATTGTCGGAGGAGAAAAGACCACCGTGCATGACCAGAATTTTTTGATTAATGCAGTGGCAAAGCGGCAGCCAGTTGAACACCTGGGTGAATATGTCGGCCATGGTGCTTGTATACTTGGCTGTCACCTCGCCAGTGAATCCATACATTTGGTTCATGTTGATGCTCTCGTGGTTGCCGCGCGATAAGAAGAAATGGTTGGGATAGAGTAGCTTGAACCCAAATAACGTAAAAATGCATTCCACAGAAAAGGAGCCTCTGTCCACAAAGTCACCATTAAATAGATACGGGTTCTTCTCGGACGGCAGTCCATTTATCTCAAAGATATTCATCAAATCGTAGAATTGACCGTGTATATCACCGCATATAGTGAACTTCTCTTCGTCGGGCACCGTAATATCGACCAAGGGGGGCTGTGCCCGCATATATACATCAATTTCGCAGAGAATCTGTAATGTATAAGAGGAAACTTTAGAGCTGACCGCAATTAGATTAATTTCCCTTACTTTATAAGCAAATTTGCGATGCAGCCGCTTTTGTGCCTTGTAGTGCTCCATTAAATCTTTCATAAACTGCAACGTAATCTTACCATCTTCCAGCTGGGGTCCCTTGTAGTCATCCTCGATGGCTGGAGTAAAACCAAGATTAGGAAATGTGCGTCTATACAAGCATATACATACTTATGTTCTCCAGATCTCTGTACATCTCTGAGAGCGTCTTTTCTGGCTTGTCCACAGCTATAGCCCGCTCAAATGCTCTCATTTTGACAATTTTACTACACTCTGTGAATTTTAACTTGGCATCTTTGTCATTGGGCCTGCACTTGGCCACCTAAACAAGAAATGGAGGTCACTCACTAGGGGATGATGTAGGACTTGCTGTACTTACAAATTCAAAGTCACATAGCGCTTGCTTAAACTTGCCCAGGGACATGTGAGCCGCTGCCCGTCGATAGTAACCCTTCAGGTAGCCAGGATCCGCCTTCACGGCCGAAACGCCATCTTGCAGGGCAAAGCCAAAGCTTTCCTGACGCAGATGCGCCAACGATCGGTTGGCATAATAGATAGCGCTGTTGGGTTGCAGTTCTATGGCTTTGGTGTACATGTCAATGGCTTTCGTAAACTCCTTGGCTGTAAAGTGTGAATCAAACGGGGCATTTCGGGGAGGATAGAAGTCAATTAGTAAGAATTGCAATTGAAATTCCAATTTACTGCTTGGGGCTACTTGTAAATTATCTGTCTCCCTTTTTGTAGGTTATGTCGAAATTAACATTCAGATATGAATGAACTCCATTTTGCACTGACATCTCCTGAGACTTCAGCCACCCGACCATGGCGGGCACAAGTCCTGGTTATGCGGGTGGCACTTACTTTTTAACAATGAGTTGCCCTTGTTTTTGTACTCTTCGGCTTCGGCCGCGGCAAAATCCATTTTTGGGGCCTCTACAGTTGATTCCTGTTTACTCCCCGTAATCTCGGCATTTGGTACTGCCGTTTGTTCCTGCTGACTTTCTGCTCCCTTCTGTTGTATTTCTAGTTCATCGACATCTTTTGTTTTTTGTTTCGCAGAGCAGGTACTCACGTTCCGAGCAGGCCATGCAGGTTGTACTTCTCCTCAATTGACACACACACACGATTTTATCGACATTATCGACTGTGGTCACAGTTACTAGCGGTGACTGTGGGCACAGTTACTAGCGGTCACTGTTTAAAATTGCGGTATTTTTAAATTTTTAAATTTTATTAAAATAATAATATATTAATATTATATTAAAATAAGTTTTTTTATTCTATTTAATTTCATGTTTCATACATTGGTTGTAGGCTAACGAATCGAGCATCGCAACGGCCACAAACATGGGGGGGGGTCCAGCCAGGTATGTGCCTGACTCTGGTGTTCATAAAACTGGTACTTTCTCGCATATCCCTGCTGGCACAGTTCACAAATGTATTTGATTTGAAGTTTCTCCTCATTTTCGGACTCGCATTCCGTCTCCAAGCTGTCTAGCTCCATCTCATAACCATGTTGATTGGTTATGGAATATAAAGTGCGACAGACGAGTGGTAGTATCATGTTTTAGGTTCTTATTCTACGTTGGCTTTTCTCTGAATTGAAGGAATTGAACTTAAAGATATCAAACATCTAATTAGCACTTGTAGTACGTTTGCTTTTGTGCGCTATGACAATGTGTGATTTCAGTGCAAATTTCGACGGAAAAGTATCTTTGCACACTGTGCAAAGATGGGGTTCTGAAAAATTATTAGAAATTAGCGTTGAGAAAATCTAAATATTGTACACCAAAAAGAGCTGGTTGCCTATACGGTACCGTTTCATCATTCTCCCTAATGAATCTTCTGCGATAAGCCTACTGGAGAATCATTGGGGAGAATGATGAAACGGTACCGTATAGGCAACCAGCTCTTTTTGGTGTACAATAATGCATAAGTTGTTTTCCGTTGTAAACAAACGCATTTTTTTCGGACCTAGAGCCAGCTAAACTCACTAATTAAACATTAGAAAGGTCTCCAGAATTAAAAAAAAAAAACCAATATTTATAATTTGACTCACCTTTTAATGTACCTCTATTGTGTACTTTGAAATGTGATTTTAATTGAGTAGAATTGAAAAATACACTCCCACATTTATGACAAATACAACTGAATTCTTGATGGTGATCACGGTAGTGTTTTACAATGTCCTAAGAGAAAATAAAATTTATTACAAAAAATTTGTAAAATTCGAGTCTTACCTTCAACTCCTTTCCCCTCCATGAGCCGCACAAGACACAAAACCCGGGGTGCATCACCCCATGGGCTTGCAGTCTGGAGACATATTTGTAATAACTTGGGCACAGTTTGCAGGTAAAATGTTCATTTTCATTGATGATTACGGTTTCGTTTTCTTTTGGTGCTTCTCTTGTCTTTTCAGTCTTTTTCTTATGTTTTTCGTTTAAGTTTTGTATATCTTTCAGAATCCAGCCTTCCCCGCCGTGTACCAGAATCTGTGAATTTGAGTTTGATGTTAATTTACTTGTATCCGATTGTACCGGGGTGGAACAGACTCATGTTAATCCTTTGACCTTAACGAGGTGAAAAGATTGCAACAAAAAGCTTTTGCAGCGTACAACTAAAGGAGGTAAGGAAGGGTCAACCAGCCATTATGAAGGAATCCAAATACTTACAAATGGTGATTTGCATAACAGAGCAATATTTGGAAAAAATATAAAGTTATAGTTACTGAACTTGACTTACATATCGTCTAATGGTGCTGAATTATGTGGATGGTTCGGTTTATCTGGTTTCTAAAAATTTTCCCGCAGTCATTACACGGGTATGAATATGTGTGCTGTGAAAATGAAATTTTAAACTGAAATTCAGTTTAAAAAGAAAATTAATTTACTTACAGGTTTTCTCTGTTGGACACTGTTTTTGCAAATTTCTTTTATTTTATGCAAATCACCATTTGTTAGTATTTGGATTCCTTCATAATGGCTGGTTAACCCTTCGTTCCCTCCTTTAATTGTACGCTGCAAAAGCTTGTTGCAGCCCAGCAATGTTTCCACCTCCTTTTTTTTCCTAGAGTGTTCCTCATTACTCCAGGAGGTGGAGGTGCTGGATAAGGGTCTAGGAGACAAAGGCGCAGTTTGTGCAGTAGCGCTGGATTGAAAACTCCACGAGGAGTTCCACGAAACCTGAGTCTGTTTCACCGGGCAGTGCAATTTGTGGTCATGCAAGAATGTGTTATTAACAAAATTCTTCCCGCATATTGTGCATGGGTACGATTGGGTACATGCCTGTGTACAATTTATAAATTTAAATAGGATTCGGCTCTTAATACACTTGCCATACAGCACTCAAAAAAGAATCGACTTAAAAAAGACTCACCTGCTGCCCTGGAGTTAACACTTCAGTTCCTATGACTTCCACATTAGAAATGTCCTCTGAGCCTGTCTGCTTTATTTTCGATGTGGAGGGCAATTTGTCATTTGGTTTGTGTAGAGTATGAAAAGCACCATCAGCCAGAGAGGAGTCTGTCTGCTTTATTTTCGATGTGGAGGGCAATTTGTCATTTGGTTTGTGTAGAGTATGAAAAGCACCATCAGCCAGAGAGGAGTCTGTCTGCTTTATTTTCGATGTGGGGGGACGAGTATTAGGCGACGCAAATGGTGGGCAAACATTGGTTCGCAATCCTTTCAATTTGGACTGGCGTCCTTTTTCTAAGATATACGATCCGAAATTCTCGTCGTCGGATGGTTCCAATGAACATTCTGACCTTGAGCGAGCACGGCTTCGATAACCTTGTACTTTTGACCGACGTACTTTTTCTTGCTGATGAGATCGAAATAGATTCTTTCTTAAAGTTTCGTCGTCGGATGGTTCCAATGAAGATTCCGACCTTGACCGAGCACGGCTTCGATATCCTTGTACTTTTGACCGACGTACTTTTTCTTGCTGATGAGATCGAAATAGATTCTTTCTTAAAGTTTCGTCGTCGGATGGTTCCAATGAAGATTCCGACCTTGACCGAGCACGGCTTCGATATCCTTGTACTTTTGACCGACGTACTTTTTCTTGCTGATGAGATCGAAATAGATTCTTTCTTAAAGTTTCGTCGTCGGATGGTTCCAATGAAGATTCCGACCTTGACCGAGCACGGCTTCGATATCCTTGTACTTTTGACCGACGTACTTTTTCTTGCTGATGAGATCGAAATTGCTTCTTTCTTAAAGTTTCGTCGTCGGATGGTTCCAATGAACATTCCGACCTTGATCGAGCACGGCTTCGATACCCTTGTACTTTTGACCGACGTACTTTTTCTTGCTGATGAGATCGAAATTGCTTCTTTCTTAAAGTTTCGTCGTCGGATGGTTCCAATGAACATTCTGACCTTGAGCGAGCACGGCTTCGATAACCTTGTACTTTTGACCGACGTACTTTTTCTTGCTGATGAGATCGAAATTGCTTCTTCCTTAAAGTTTCGTCGTCGGATGGTTCCAATGAAGATTCCGACCTTGATCGAGCACGGCTTCGATACCCTTGTACTTTTGACCGACGTACTTTTTCTTGCTGATGAGATCGAAATTGCTTCTTTCTTAAAGTTTCGTCGTCGGACATATTCTTTGTCTTACTGCAAAATTAAATTAGTGCGCTGATCATTTAGTGAATTTACAAAATGTGCATTAACAGGAACCCTGAACCATGAACATGGTACCGTGAATTTCGTAGCATAAACGTTGTAAAAGATATTATTGATTTAAAAAAGTACGCAAGGTTTTGAACTCGAATAAGTACATTTCAAAGATGGATTTATTTTTAATATATTAAAACTATTTTTGCTTAGTTATAGAGCTATGAGATTAATAACCAACAGTACGTTCCAAGAACAGATGTATCTGCAGAAGAATTTGCGCATCATTTCCAAACCCTTTTGAATCCCAGGCAACCAGTGAATAGCATAGAATATGCACCGTTTCTTATTGAGAATGCTGAACTGGGTGCACCGATTACTAAAGATAAGGTCAAGAACCTGAACAAACAGCTTTAAGCTGTTAATTTGTTAATTACTCAAAGCATTAAACTCAATTTTTGTTTTGCTTAATATCTTTATATAATAAGACTGCGAAAAAGATCCTTTCTATATAGTATGTACGTTAATCTAAAACCCTTCCAATGAATTTAAAATATTATGTTTTTATATTATTATATTTAAAACCCTTTAAGGACTATTTAGACTAGATTTTCTTTTATTAAAATATTTAGTATAAAATGTTTTACCATATTTATGTGAAGTTATTATAAATTTTTTTTTTCTCTTCTGCAATATGTTATGTGAGCCTTGGGCGAATGCAGCAACCCTCGCTTGGCAAAACAAAAAAAATCACACTCGTAGGAGGGACTCATAGAAAGTCATATCACACGAAGAGTTAGTCAAGTTGCGAGATTCAAAGCGGGCGGAAGAGCTAGAAGTTATGCTCTCGTAGTGGTAGCAGTTGTGTCGCTTAAAAATTAATTAAACTAGCCAGTGGTAATAATAATACGCAAGGAAAATAATATAGACAAATTGGCATTTAGCTATCGACGGGCAAAACAGCGCCCGCCGATCACTTACAACAACATTTTTATATATATTTAAACTGGCCTGCCATATGCACGGCAGCAACAGCGACAAAAGCAAACTACGACAGACGCTTCAACAGCAGCAACAGTCGCTTCAGCGACAACGACAACAGCAGCAACAACAGCCCTAGCAACAACGGCGACAGCAGCAACAAGAACAACAGCAACAGTACATCTCTAACCTACCAACTCCGCCTCCAGAAGTTAAATTAGTTTCCTATGCCGATGACTGCACCATAATTACATCAGGCAGGGACGTCAAAACACTGGAAGAAAGGTTAAACAACTATCTGCCAATCCTAGAAAACTTTTTCTCCCACAGGAACCTAGCCCTATCCGCCACCAAATCATCCGCTACACTGCTCACAACCTGGACCAAGGAAGTCAAACAAACACTCAACATCCACATAAACGGACACAGTATTCCAACCGCCAACAACCCAAAAATACTTGGAGTCACGTTTGACTCCCTCTACGTCTTTGCCAAGCACGCAGAAGGAGTGGCCAAGAAAGCAAGAAGTAGGAACAAGGTTCTCAAAGCCATTGCTGGGAGCAGCTGGGGCAAAGAGAAGGAGACAATCACCACCACCTACAAAGCGATTGGCAGATCGCTACTCAGCTATGCCGCCCCAATTTGGTCCCCCTCCATCAGCGACACACAGTGGAAGAACCTGCAGACAGTCCAAAACGCAGCCCTCAGAGTGGCCACAGGTTGCCACATGATGTCTCATCCTGACCACCTTCACCAGGAAACTGAAATCCTCCCAGTGAGACCACACAACGACCTGCTCACTCAACAGTTCCTGATAAATACTCAAAATCCCTCCCACCCAAACCATGAGAGCACATCCGGAGCAATGTGCAGAAGGGACAAGCCAGTTCGCTACGACCTCAGAACGGCTTACCCTCACATCGAGCGACTCCTTGGATCACCCCCGATGACACTGTCCGATTGCATCATAGCCCGCAATGAAGCACACACCACCATGGTAGAAAACACCATCTACTCTATGCAAGACAATATTGTCCTCGGGGGCAGACCACCACCCATAGATCCGAGCGAGAGGAATCTACCCAGGTCGACAAGAACAACGCTCGCCCAATTACGCTCCGGAAAGAGCAGGCAGCTAAACAGTTACCTGGCACGCATAAATCCAGATATTGCGGATATCTGCCCCAAATGCGGCCTTGGTCCACACGACACAGCACACCTGTTTAACTGCCCGCTTAATCCAACCTCACTGACTCCACATATACTCTGGTCCAATCCCATTGAGGCAGCCACCTTCCTCGATTTGGACTTGGGCTCCTAAACAAACAAACTTTCAACATCTACTAATTTTCACTCCCTTTCTCTTTCTTTTCATACTACGTACATACTTGTAAAACCCAGTCGTTACAACAACAACAACAACAGCAACAGCAATAGTGAGAAGGGCTGCTCTCCAGAAGTTCCACACACACACCGGCTCTTGGCCTATTTCCTCTTCCCGATCGGAAAGATCAGGTCAGCAACCTGTCAAATCAGCACGCTGAATTGTGGGCTGTCCAGTGTGCTCCCAAAACGGTGGGAGAGGGCTGCCGAAACTGCACACACGCATTTTCCACCCCCCACCCCCTCCCGTACGCATCACTCACTTGATGCCAGTGACGGCGGCGTGGGAGAACACAAACGAGAGCTTTGGCCACTGATAGAGCAGATTCGGGCGCTTGGCGGTGGAGTTTCGGCAAAATCAATTGCATTATGATCAAGGCTGCTCTCTGTTATTGATTGTTTTCTTTATTTGCCAATACCTAGCCTGCACAGCATCTGACTAACAATCAAGAACAGCTGAGTGATGAATTCTTATTAAATGATACCACCCCCCTTTAGCCCAATTGTTTTCAGCTCGTCGATTATGCTGGCGCCAACATCATTCGACAGGTAAGTGGAGCATTTAAATACAACTAAACAAAAAGGAGAAAGCCAACTCACCGTAACTTGAATTTGAAACAGAATCTCTATATCTGCCACTTCCACCAGCACGTGCGTTTTTGAAAAAGGCGTGCTGCAAAGATTGTTATTATATAATTTATATACAATATTAATTCAAAGAATTTGGGGTGGAGCTTACGTTAGGTTTTCAAATTTAAATAATATTTTCTTAAGCAAAAAAAATATTAATAATACTTTTTTTTAGTGCTTCGCTTGGCGTCCATTAACCAACACGTGGTTTTTAGCAGGTAACACAACAGGATGCCATTCGTGATTTTTCAAAAGCCAAAGAGGCTGCAACGGCAGCGCGGATATTATTGTTTTTAAGCAATTGCAGGTGCTTTTTATAAACAAATTTGGTTGCGAAGGCGGTTTTCAAATAATTTCAGGCTGGTTTAAATCAAAAAAGCAGATTTTCTAGTTAGAATTAGCACGATGTCTTCAACTAGCACGACGTCTTCTTTCTCTCCAACAGACGCTAAGCAACTGCAACGGAAGTCGAAGCAGAGTTGCCAGACACACAGAGTTTACATAACTGTAAAGCAGAGTTGCAATTTTTCAGTGGTTACTAGCGGTCACTGTTTAAAATTGCGGTATTTTTTAAATTTTTAAATACATATGTTTTCTGTTTGGAAATTAAAATAAGTTTTTTTATTCAATTTAATAATTTTCATGTTTCATACATTGGCTGGTCGAATTTTAAGCTATTGGCATTGGGCAAAATATAAATGATGCTTAATCGCGGAATGGGACAAAGTGGTACTGTTAAATATAATTTTTAGGGAATGCACTAGTGATTAGCCACTTATGGGAGAAACATTTACAAAAAACCCCTTTAAGACATATTGCCCATATGCTCGTCGTAGAAAACGAATAAGCATACAATCGACAATATTGTTGACTTCAACGACGTATTGTTAAGGCAGTTTGAAAACCTGTTGGCTGGGGAGAATGGTTTCACCGCCGAAATAAACCGTTCTAAATTAAAGTTCGATGCATCTTTGAAGCATACGAGTGAACTGCTGTTAGTACGAGAAAAATGACGATCCATCATATCTCGGAGGTTCACAAATAGCGTTATAAAGTCGTCTTTTTCCCATTTACCACGCAAAATCTACAGTCGTTTAACATACCATAAATTTGCTGCTGATATGATTCCAAGGAAAAAAGTCCGTTTTCGAAATTTGTTGTGGCAGTTTCCACAATGTGATAACCAGCGTTGACTGCGTGTTGGCGGACATGACATAAATCTGACATAAACAGATTTGGACTAAATTCAGTGCAATTCAGTTCATGGCAATTCAAACTCAAGTCATAATATCTATCAGATATTATGCCTATAATTTGCTCCTTATTAGTGCATTCCTTAAAAATAACATTTAACCACTGTATAACTGTATCTTTTGAGTTTTCCAACATTTCTTCGTCGTCTTCTTGCTCTTGTGGGTCCATAAGGATTTCTAATAAATCTTTATTATAAGTTGTCGTTGGCTCCCAAACGCATAATACAACGACCCCAACTCCGATTCCCCTACTGCTGGGACGGACTTGTGTTTCCACCACTTCCCTGAACCCGATAATTAGATATCGGGTATGGCGTCCTTCGTGGGTCTTCCTGAGAAAGCCGTCATCGAGGACAACCACGTACGAGGCATCTTTCTTCATATTTTTCAAATAAGATGGATTGAAGTATGTATGCTCCCGCACCATCTGCGCTTTCTGCCTAAGCCTGAAATAGTTAAAATTAAAAAAAAAAAAATAGAGGCAAGCTAACTTCGGCTCGACCGAAGTTTATATACCCTTGGAGCTTGATATGTGCCTGACAGTTTGTATGGCAGCTATACTATATAGTGGTCCGATTTCGAAAAATTTTGGTGAAATGATGTAAAATCATTAAAAACTTATAAATACGGGCGTTGGGAGCTATAACATTGAAAACAAAAAAGTTTTTCTCACTAAGACTTTTTTTCAGACCTAACTTTTGTATGGCAGCTATACTATATAGTAGTCCGATTTCGAAAAATTTTGGTGAAATGATGTAAAATCATTAAAAACTTATAAATACGGGCGTTGGGAGCTATAACATTGAAAACAAAAAGTTTTTCTCACTAAGACTTTTTTTCAGACCTAACTTTTGTATGGCAGCTATACTATATAGTAGTCCGATTTCGAAAAATTTTGGTGAAATTATGTGAAATCATTGAAAACTTATAAATACGAGCGTTGGGAGCGATAACATTGAAAACAAAAAAGTTTTTCTCACTAAGACTTTTTTTCAGACCTAACTTTTTGTATGGCAGCTATACTATATAGTTGTCCGATTTCGACAAGGCTTGGTGAAATTATGTGAAATCATTAAAAACTTATAAATACCAGCGTTGGGAGCGATACCATTTAAAACAAAAAAGTTTTTCTCACTAAAACTAGTTTTTCAACTGATCGTTCCTATGGCAGCTATATGCTATAGTCATCCGATCCGGCCGGTTCCGACAAATGTGCAGCGTATTTATACCAAAAGACTTCGTGCAAAGTTTGGTTACGATAGCTTTAAAACTGACGGAGGAGATAGCATAGAAACAGTCGGACGGACAGACGGACAGACGGACATGGCTATATCAACTCAGCTCGGCATGCTGATCAAGAATATATATACTTTATGTGGTCGGAGATGCTTCCTTCTCTGCGTTACAAACATCCGGACAATTTTAATAAACCCTCTCCAAAGGTATAATGAACTGCCACTTTTACGAAGTGGGGCCACTGTGCGTCGGGTGCACACCATTTATACTGGGGCTCCTAGTGGACACTTACCCTTCCCAAATGGCTGATTCGTCTAAGCGTGCGACATCCTGGATCCTCGAGATCAGTGGCATCAGATCCTCTACATCCACGTCTTCGCCAGCAAAACTAATGTAAGTACGATTAGCCATACTACGCTATATACTTATATATTTTATATTTATGGCTACGCTTTGGGCTTTTGCTCTAAGTAACGATTCAAGATGGAGACATCCGCGATAGGGATGACATATACAATGAAAATGCACAAATTGAAATTGAAATTGTTGCATGTACATTGGGCTATTATCGATAATTTGGTGTAAGAGCGCCAATCTTTGACCTGTGGTAGATTGAAATGGTCGACGTCGACTAGGGCATCGCTCTTGAGACAATTGGAAGCGGCACAACGGCGTGAGGCCGAGGCAAATTAATTTAATTTATTTTTTATTAATTTCGGCCAAAAATTTATGTGTTTAAAATTTACAAAAAAGAACCAAAGGCGGATCGGTCAGACCACGGACAAACCAAATTCCCAGCAGCCATTCAAGCCTACTTGTAGCATATCTCGGTGGCCGAAGGAAGATTTGGTGGAACACTCCTACTACCGCCGGAGAATTCTGCCAGAGTGAGTTCGTTCCGCTAAAGGCGGCATAGCCTCTTAGGCCTGTCGTAAATCCAGCCCGCTTGTACCTTCTCTCGCCAAGAGCGCCCTGAGGTCCACTTCGGTGCTGAAACAAACGAGAAAGGCAAGGCTAACACCCTTGGAGTGTTTGTAGGTGTCGTCCTTGAATCCTCAGATTCCAGAGGATTGTGCTGCCATCGCATCCTAGCTCGTTGGCGACCTGAAATAAAAGAGAAAAAAAAAAAATTAAAAAATAAAAAAATTAAATCGAAAGTGTGTGTTCTTACTAAGGGGAGAAGGAATTGGCTGATCCTGGTGAATAGCAGTATCATTGTTCAGACAAGGTGTCGACTCGTAGCGTCCCACTCAACCGGTGCTAATGCCATATATACCCCGCACGGAATACTGCTTCAGATCCACCATTTTACCATTTAAAAGCAGAGCACGTATGCAACCCACATAACCATCACGATATTCAGTTGTGGCTCCTATTACCAGATCCGAGGTTAACCAGGTGGAACCATCCACCACAACCACAAGACGAGCCTCCTTGCGATTACGTTCCACGCTCACGGTGTGCCAATTGTTATCATTCAAATGATAGCTGGTGCCCACATTGACTCCCAGGGGTCCGCTACCAGCCTGATATTGGAACTGCAGCTTGTTGACGCCTGACCCTGCTTCTCATCCAGCGGAGTGCCTGTGTCACCAAATTTACGGGAAGATATTCCAATTGCAATATACCGCACTGCATTTACGTGATCCCGGCAAGGCACCGGCCCAATAGTCCATGGGTTGAATATGCCGCGAGACCCACCATCTACTTACAAGGAAATTTAAAAAGACGTGAAGAGTGACAGGAGTAGCTCAGGCGCTGCCAGCAGCTGTGAGGGCGACTGTGAGGCCATCCACTGTGGTGGTGTGCTCCTGACTGTGGCTAAGCGTGGTAATGACACGTCCATCCGCTGGTAAACAATGGTTCCAGTGGTCGGTGGTCCACCTGCCATCCACATCATCACAAGTATGACACACTCAAGTATAACACTGAAACCCTTATGCTGGCACTGGCAGGGACTTGGAATCCACGACTGCAACTTCACCTCTACCGAAATCAAGCACATGCAGCCCGGGGAGGGGGAGGGGTGACAGTGGCATACACAGTTTAGGTGGCATACAAGTTTAGGTGGCATACACAAGTTTAGGTGGCATACACAGTTTAGGTGGCATACAAGTTTAGGTGGCATACACAAGTTTAGGTGGCATACACAGTTTAGGTGGCATATCTGGGAACCTGATAGATATTGTTATCGAGACCATCGGTTAACGTAGCGTTGCCACTCGCTCTAAACTTCCATCTCAAAGTCGCGCGGATTTGTTCCATGTTCGATTCTTTCAATTTTATGACTCATCTACAATAAGCCTAAATGCTTTGTTTTATTAAAAATTGACACAAGGTGTGTCTTTGGCATACAAAGAGATGACAATTTTGTTCAAACTTTTCTGCCGGTAGCCGGCCGAGATAAAGATAACGGCAGGGCTCAGTGGCGTAGACAGAAGTTTGGAAGGGATGATTAAGGTCATCGATCATATTCAAGAAACTTGATTTCAATTTGTGACAGAAATAAAAAATTTAATAAAGCTAAGGTCCCACAGGCAAATAAAATTGGAACACATTGTGCAAACAAAGTTAGCCTTGAACAGTAAATGTTTGCGTAAAAGAAATGAGCAAATATTTGCTTGAAATTATTGGTGCACAAACATAGGCAAAGGCTACTTGGCAAATGTTTGCGCGCAAACTATTTGGTGTTCCCACTAAGGGCAAACAAAATGGGCAAATATTTTCAAATATTTGCGCAAATTATTTGCCTGTGGGACCTTACCTTAAGATAAATAAAATTCTAAAGACTGACAAACGAAATAAATTCTAAGATTTAGACTTTATCTAAATTGCAAGATGTGAAGATTTCTAATAAAGTCGAGTCGACATAACCATGTTCGCTTGTCCGTCTGTATAAACTCTGTCTGTATGTACTTCATAGGCGCGTCACGTTTCATTGTCACAGCGCAATGTGAACGGCAAATGGCTTGTCACAGAAATCGTGTGTCACAGGAATGAGTACTTTTCAATGAGAACACCAGTACTCATTTGGCGTCACAGTTACTGCGTTTATGCGAGCAGTATCATGGTTTTTTAAAATCACGCTTTTTAAAATGCGCCTGTTTATGCATCTTTATAAAAACCATGATATTTCTGCAGTGTGATGCCACTGTTTTTAAGGAGTCTGGCATTTTCCAAATGCAAAGCCGTATTTTTCCAGCAGCGAAAAAAATTGTGGGAAACGTAGAAATGCCTTTTATGCTTGTGGGTGACCCTGCATACCCATTGTTGCCTTGGCTCCTGAAGCCCTACACCGGAACGTTGACTGCAGAAGAGGAGTCGTTTAACTGCTATCTGAGTTCAGCCAGAATTGTGGTTGAAAATGCCTTTGGGCGCCTTAAGGGACGATGGCGGTGTCTAACCAAAAGGATAGATATAAATCCGGAGACTGTTCCTTATGTGGCCCTAGCTTGTGCCGTTTTACATAATTTCGTCGAACTGCAAAAAGCGAAATTCGTGCCAAACCCTGATCTTGCTGCATTCGGGCAATTAGAGCAACCAGCCGACTGGACAAATAATCAGGCCGTGGAAACGTCTGAATATAATCCAATTAATTTAAGGCGACACATAAATGAATATTTGCTAAATAATTATCCGGTTCGGCAGAGTTCTGCTAGATAAATAATTGACCAAAAATTATCAAATTATTATTAAATTATTAAATTTATGGAAAAAATTTCAGTCCCTAATACAGTTCATTCTGCAATTATTTTGGTATTTTGTGTCTTATTTCTTAATTATATTATTTGTTATTTAGCAGCTCTCTCATAAATTTTTGTGTCTCTTCACGGTCTTCTGCAAGGATTTCACGCATGTTTTGAGTAAATTTTTCATCTGTTCTCTCCATAGCTTCAATAAATTGTTCATTCTGGCGGTCCAACCTGTCCAATCCGTCTTTGAGGTCATTTGACATGTCCTCGAGCACTCGAATTAATTTGTTTTTATCTAAAATTAGAGAATCATTATTAAATGGCATTAAGAACGATTAAACTGTTATTACTTGAAGTCTGGCGACGCCTGCCCATGCTAACCTCCGGAACTGCATCGTATTAATTTTCTCCTAAAGATGCATCGGACATATCAATCGGCGCAAAGCTCTCCGGCTCAAGAACAAACTCAATTGTGTCGTCCAATGCAGTGTCGACCCCTACAGCCTTAGCCACTGGACGCGATCCGTACAGCTCGTTCAGCTCATCAAAGAATGGACACATCTTCCTGCCAGCACCACTTGTTCCATTGTTGCGCTTCACCTCCATAAAGTTTCTTTTGAGAGCCCGCAGCTTTGTTTTAACTTGATCAGCGCTCTTTTGCATGCTTTTATTTGTCATGCTTTCTGCAATGCCTTTATACCAGAGATGGGCATGCACACATATCGTCACATTTTTCACACGCATACAAGCACAAGCAAATATAAGGAGCTGTCAATGCTTATAGCGTACGTGTGATTTTGTGCAGTCGGCCGCGGCAGAGCCCCAATGCACACGCTGCCTCGTGTGTATAAGAACGTCGCGACGCGCCCATCTCTGCTTTATACACAAGGTTGTTTCGTTTCGTTTTTCCATCTAACTGGCGCAGCACATCCGTCTCTTTAACAATAGCGAGAAGCTCTGTGGTTTCTTCTGATGTCCAATGGCTTTTAAAGGACGCCATGTTGTATTCCAATTTACATTTGGACTAAACAGAATTAACTGACAAAACAGCTGTTTTTCAGAAGAGGGGTTGCCAGACTGTTTTGTTTAAAAAAATCATGGTTTTTCGCAAAAACCATGGTCAAAATACGTGTGTAGAAAAAAAACATGATTTGGTGTTTATGCATGCATTTTTTGGAAAAATCCTGATCTGCATTCATGCTTTTTTGCATGCATAAACGTAGTAAGTGTTTCTGTGCCGGAGGGTGGCACGTTTGTGACAGCAATTAATTGAACAGCTGATTCCAATAAGTTAGCTCAAAACTAGCTACATTGGAACTATTTTTCCTGTGACAAAAATATCGATCAAGTTCGTCACACTGTGGCCATCTTGTTCTGTTTTTTTGCGACTTTAAAATTTTGATTAAGGTTAATACTCGTCATTTATTGTGTTTTCGTGAATTTTTTATAATTGTAATTATGTTAATTTAAATTTTTTAAGCTGCAAGAAATAAATGCGGGAAAGGCGGAAGAGCTATTGGCCTGTGCTGTTGTGGTTGGTGGACGAAGATGAAAATGATGATGAACCCAAACCAAAGCGCTCTTGATGGATCGACAAAATTAATTTGACTCGAAAGGAAGAAGGCATTTTTGCCAAGTTGAACGGAGAGTTGCACAGAATTTCGCACAAGTTTAAAAATTACACTGTGACACATTTTTGAACTCAAAAAAGTTGATACGGTCGAGACCAAAAAATTCTGAAAGGGTGTGATGGTAGTATAAAAACGCTGCATGGGTTTGGTCTGATTAGCTGCCCTTTTCTTTTTATTGACCTTTGAACTTTTCATCTTCAGTGTAGGATTAATGATTCCATATCTCGTAAGCTATATTGAATTTTGCTTTTGTGTCTTTAGCAAAGTTGTTGCTCTTGGCTTGGCCTACAAAACATTTCTTAGTAGCAAATCAAAAAAATTACGTCTTGGTACTTAAAATTACAAAAGATGTCCGAAAAAAACAACTTTTCACAACTTTTTTCAGTTTTTCAACTTTTTCCTGAAATCCTTTACAAATTTGGAGAAGTAATGTAGGTAAAAGTTGTTGCTAAAGGCCTGTTCTCAGAAGCGCGGAAAATAAATTTTTATGACGCACTCCATATAAAAAAAACAGTGGCGGAAAGTTTCCGCGGCTGAATTTATTTTCCGTGTTCTGAGACGCGCTAAATAAATGCCCAGTTGGCCTATCGATAGTTGACGTATCGATAGCGGTGTGGGTCGTGAGTGGATTGAAAGAACAGCTGATTTGATTTGTGGAAATAGCTGTAGCTCTTTATTTTGACAAGATAAATTGATTATGGAGGAAAAATCACCTGAGCGCAAAAGAACACGGATTGAAATTTTCAAACGAGGGGAAGCCCCAAACTAAGGGCCACAAATCAGCCCAACAAAATGACGAAATCGGCACTGAAGGGACGTACTGAAAACAGTCTCCAATGCCAACGTGACGCTTGGAGACGCCTCGGTCGGTTGGCACGAACGGTTGCGTCCGAAATTGAAGTAAATCGGCAGGTGATAACCATACCAACCCGGTATAGTGGGCAGCAGTTTCAGATCCAGCGGCTCCCGAGGAGGAGGATTTTGAATTTACGACAAATAAAACAAAAATTGTTGATGAAAACTAAAAGTATATTTGCCAATCTCTAGCGTAGCGTTTCAGATGTGAGGAAAATGGTTTCACAGCACAAGTCCATGATTTGCAGATACTCCAAGCAACCTTCCTGCACACGATAGCAGCATTCCTGCCAAGAATGAACAGTCAACAAATTTGGAATCAAGCCTTAAAAATGCTACCACCCTCCCCCATCTTGTCGCATATCTGGGCATCCGTCAGGGCCGCATGATGCACTATGTACTCCAGAAGGCCGATTAACCAATCTCTTGCACAAACTTCTGCAAACGATTATAGTTGCCTATTGAATTGAATTTGTTGATGACATGCAGGACTGCAAAGTGGATCACCGCCCAATATCTGTACAATTGTAGGCCTCCTCTTCAATCTGCACCTGCTCGAAGTCACAAATGTGCCTCAAACGGGCAAAAATTTGATCCTCGCTCAACGCCTTATAACGGAATTTAGTGCAACGCTACTGGCGTCAACATTGTGTGTTCCTGTTATTTTGGCAAAATACAAAATTAAAATTTTTGTTTTTGTAAACGAAACAAAACAGCTGACCACCTGTGTGGCCGTTTCTGTATTTGGCCTCAATAGCTTATATGTGGGCACACTAAAAATTGTGGATGCTAAATAAATAAAGTGCAATTTAGCGTGCTAAATTTTTCGCGCTTCTCAGAACAGGCCTTTAGACCAAAATAAACAAACCGTTAGTACGAGCACACTTCATTTAAGTACTCTTTGATATAGTAAAAAGACCAAAAGCATGAAAAACTGTCAAAAAAGTTCGAAAAAAACGAATTTTATCGGTAAAAAAGTAAATAAATTAAATTTCTTTAGCTACACTTTTTAAGTTATATTTTCTGACAATTTTATTGATTTAATACAAAACAATCGAAATTTTTGATAGCGTCAGCCAATTTCTACCAAAAACTGTGCTTTTTTCGAGTTTTGGTTGAAATTATTTATCTTTCAGGGTCTTTAACTGTATGAAGGACATTCGAATGAAGTTGGTATGTTCCAACCGATTGTTTACGTTAGTCTATGCTACTTTTTCGTCCTTCATTGCTTGTTCAAATTCGTTATAGTTTTCAAGAAAAAGTTGAAAAACAGAACGAAATGAGGGGAAAACATGATGAATTTACGACATTTTTGCAATTTTGAGTTTAAAGATGTGACTATTTTGACTTGTTAGAAATGTTTTGTAAATTAATTCAAGAGCAACAACTTCTTTTAAGACGTCAAGGCGAAATTCCAAATAGTTTACGAGATAGGGAATTACAAGTCCCAATCATATGCTTAAAACTTCAAAGTGCTATAAAAAGAAATCGGCAACGGTTTTACCCTTGCGACACAACTAGTGCTAACCAGACCAAGCCACAGGAAGGCGATTTTTGGTACTACACCTATCATACCCTTTCAGAAGAAACTTCTTATAACATTTGTGTCTCAAGACCGTATTTGTCGACAACGTCTTTCCAACGGTCCAACGATCCCGTTTTAAAATTTTGGGTTAAAAACGATCTAGCAGCACTGATTTTTTTCATAGCAAGGTCTGGAAATTACGCATTATGGCTCTGATTGTATGGTGTTTGCCTTTAAATAGCGGTCAAGCGGATTTCCCAAGGCATTTAATCTATATTAGCCGCATTTTCAATTATGTCGACCATCTGCATCACCGTAATATGCTTTTCCATATGGTCGAATTTAATTTAGGGTAAACTAAAAACACCCGACAGTTTTTTTTTTGGGGCTTAGCTGTGAACATTGTCCAGATGCGATGTATTTTTGCGACAGTTCGCTCAATGTAAGCAAACACCTAAAAGGTCTCAGCCTTAGAAATATCGTACGACTGAAATGTAAATTCGTACAATGTATCGTTTACACAAGGGTTGCAGGATATTAAGAAAATAACTACATATTTTTTTCGATATTGGAAAATTATAATATTTTTATTAATATTTGGGTATAAAAAACATCGATATTAAAAACTACATTCTGATTACGTTCAAAATCTATAGATCGGAAAATCTATATGCAAAATACGGATAATATAAAGGATCAATTTCTTTTACTTACAATTTACGTAGGGTACTATTTATATATCAAAATAATGTCAATAGCTAAAATCTGGTAATACCAGGAAACAAGTTAAATATTTTTTAGCATAAATGGTCTCACAACGTTTTCACGTACGACCACTAAAGCCAATTTAAATCAGTTGACGGAACGAACCTTTTTTCGCACAGATTTGATTTAGATTTCGTAAAAAGTGTCACCAAATATCAATCAATTTAAAATAGGTCGAGAAAACAGTGTGAAAGCAAAAGCAATGCGGTTGTTCAAACGACTCAGATTTTATTTTGATTTGCTTTTAATTGGCGCAAAATTTAAGGGCTAGAAAGCAAAAATTGGCGAATGAAATTGTAAAATCAATTTTTCTAATTTTCTTCAATAATATTAAGTTGGCAGAAACTGTAGTTTTAAGAAGTCTGCAATTTTACTTAGGTGAATTCAATCAATTATGTATTTGTTTATATCCACGGGAAGTGACATATGGGCATTTCCGATAAATGGTAAGCCTGGACCGAAAAATAAAATTTAATGACATTTTTATATTTAATTATTTAACATGCAAAACATAAGCTATGTTTACAAAATCTCTTCATTGCAATCAATTAAGAATAAAAAAATGCAGAGACCAAAAAAGTTCGATTAACGGTTAATTTTTATCTTGCTTTTTCTAACCGTACGTTCGCGACCCGTACGTTCGCGACCGGTAATTAATTCAATTAAAAAAAAACAATCGAGATATTTTTCTGTGTAAACACTCGATAGAAAGCTACATTAATCCTCTTTTATAATAAATTAATAGCTTTAGAATATTCCGATCCATTTCGCAGGTTTTGGCATTTCACTAGATTAAGCCAAAGTCGACTTCTATTCCGCGTACGTTCGCACCAAGTACCAAGTTTCAAGTCAATCGGATGAAAAATAACATTTTTCCCAAACAAACTTTTCCGACGCTTTTCAGACTTTTCCGCGTTGAATTTTCCAATGGGCACTTTGCTCATTTTGTATGGAGCAGCTGTGAACAGCTGTTTCGAGAAAGCAAATCACTTTCAGGAATACCATGGATGTTTATTAAATTTGAACATAAAAAAAGAACAGCCGAGTTTTGTTTTGGTTTTGCTAAGATCAAGAAATACAATAAATGTTTTGTTTTAAGGCTTCAGCAGGAAACTTAAATCCGCCTGAGGTTGATACTCCTGGGTGGTGCCATTTCTGAAAAGACATCCAAGAATCAAAAATACATTCATAGCGTTCAAAATAAACCGTTGGTTTACTCACGCTGCGAACAGCTTTGCATTGCGATCTCCCAGCAGCTGTACCCGTTCCCCCTGCACTCGCAAACTGGTGCCCTCGCGCAAACCTAAAACCGCTCTCTTGTGATATTCCACAAACTCCATTAATCGCTCATCACGCGTTTCCCCTTTGTGCTCGCTATTCGCATCCGTCTCCAGATAATGCGGATTAATGTTAAACGGCACCAAGCCTAGTGCCTCAAAACTAGGCGGATACGCCACAGGCATGTCATTGGTGGTGTGTATGGAACGGGTGGCCACATTAGTACCTGCACTAGAGCCCACATAGGGCAATCCGCGTTGTAGCACCAGCTCACGTATGGTGTCCACCAGCTGCAGTTCATATAGCGTGCGCAGCAGCACAAATGTATTGCCGCCGCCTACAAAGATGGCCTGTGCCTCTCGCAGTGCCCGGCCAGGATCGGGTTTCGTGTGCAGTCCCTCCACATTATATCCCCAGGTCTGGAAAACCGCTTGTAACGTGGCCGTGTAGTTATCATGATCGGGCAAGGCATATGGCACAAACAGAATGGTTTTAACGTTCTTGCTACGAAGTACAAAAGAAGGGGTTAACTGGAATAGAACAAGACTTGTAGAACCGAATAGAAACCACTTACGCCTGGAGCAGCTCCTCCAGCTGGGCTCGAGCATGTTGCAGATAACCATGGCCATGCACGCGGGAGGATGAAAGCAACAGCAGATTACGAGCACTCATTGATAAGAAATCTTATCCAAAGTTAAACCGTAAAATAATGAAATATTTGTTGTATAAAAAAAAAACACATTAGCAAAGAAGATCTACCGTAGAAGCACTCTTTGCTGCGTCGTAAACTTTGCATGGAGCAAAGAGTATTAGAGAGGAACTTTGCAAAGTCGACACCGCTTCTATCAGAAAATTGTCAGCTGTTCGCTCTCTCTGGATACATTTGGGTTACGGTCGTCTCGCTCTAACCACAGTGATTTCCTACTAGCACTATCTAGTACCATCAAAATTGAGAGGCAGTACAAAGTGCCTCTCTAATATTTTTTGCTCCATGAACTTTGCACTGAGACATTAGTCAGCTGATCTCGCCATGGAGCAAAGAGTATTAGAAAGGAACATTGCTCAGTAATTATAATTGCTCCATAATCTCGCTGAGCCATTTTTGAGTGAGTTTTTGTGCTTTCCTATATCGACAATAATTTTGAGTAAAATTTTAAGTCGTCATACATTATCTCTTAATAAGGATGGAGTTGACATCACTCAAAAAAGAGAGGCGTTTCAAATTGTGCTTCTATGTCAGATCCTCTTTGTAGTCAGCTGCTAGACATTGGAGTTGCCCTACCATTTAAAGTAGTTTGCCTTACAACTGACTCGTGACTCGTGAAATGCGTTATTGAACGCCATTTCTGAGTGATTTTGTCCAGTGTTTAAAAAACTGCCATAAGTTTCATTTCGTCCGCTTTGCTTCTGCTTCTGCTTATGCAAAGTACGAAAGCGCCAGCAGCAGCCAACAGCAGAAAACGATATTTGTCCAAAAGCAAGCAGCGACTGCAGTCGTCGCTTCATGAATGTTCACTTTAATTTTGCTTCTGATTCCGTTCCGTTCATAAGTCAAAGCAAAAGCTCGTGAACGCTTATAAAAGTCGACAGCATATATAAAATAATATAATTATAATATACATATAACAATAAAAAAAAAAAAAAACACCATGATCTGGAAGTAAAAAACGTTTTGAGCTAAATCACCACTGTTGCCTTAAAATTTGGTCATACTAAACTCGCTGTTAGGGGAGGGGATGTTGTGGCTTGGAGAAACTTGTTTTGTTATTGTCGCAACTAAAAGCAAGCAGCGGCTTTTGGACACAATACTAGAGTGGAGCAGTATCTGGCAGACGCTGCTTGATTGCAATTGCATCTCATCATCAAAAGAGTGCGGGAGAGCAGAGCGTGGGAATTAAAAGTTGTATACAAAATCCAAACCCATGTCAATGAGTAATCTTTCAATTGACGGCGAGTTCCGTTACATTATTCAATGGTTTCATGAGTGGAGCGAACTGCAACGCGACGACTTTGTGTATGTATTGGTGGAATATCTTACTAAAACGGACGTGGGCGGCGGCGATGTGAATGGCGTCGTGAACTCTATGGCCATGGCTGGCGTGCAGGACAACAAACCCATGAGTTTGTTTCAGTGCCGCGTAAGTACCCTAGAGACGAAAGTGAATCGAGACATTAACCTAACGGTTCTTCGTCAATAGATTAAGCTGTTCCGTGAATGGAGCCCCAAGTGGCCAATCGAGTTTAAATACAAACTGCAGGAGAAAATCAACGAAATCGACGCCAAAGTGGGGGAAAAGATCATCAATGAGCTGAAGGGGCCGCATGGCGTGCACAATGGTGATGTAGCCTTTCATTTAAATGTGAATGGAGCGAGCGGAGACGATGAATTGGAATCGGAGCAGCCGGTGGTAGTAGCCGTAGCAGAACCTGCTCTAGTTGCAGCAGAAGACACAAGTATTGACCAGAGCCAGGCTGATAATGATAGCAATTTAGCTGAGGTATTGCGACAAGAAACGCCAGTTGATGACGATGCTGGCAATGATGGCAATGCTGATCTAAATGGCCATTATGCATCTGCCGCAGCAGCAGTGACAACGATTGCGGTGAACATGTCGTCGCCGTCTACCTCACCGCAGCCGATCTTGGAACCTGTAGAACAGGTCGAGAATAACGTTTCAGTCTCTGCCACCTCTGCTGAGATTCTGCCGGTGGCATAGAAAAGAAACACATAAGCTAAGCAAAGGCTTAATAAGTAGCTAAGATATTTTAGTTGTATGCCATTTCCCCCGACTCTTATCGCATTCCATTTAAAACGCATTTCTAGTTATGTAAACTAATTGACTTCCTGCTGAAATGGCTAAGCGAAATTAATTTTGGTATTATTAAGCACAAACAGCCGAATAACTGACTTAAAAGGTATTTTATTAAGAACATTTAGTTAGGCCATTCTCAGATTTCATATTCATTTCATTTAACACTTAATTGTCTGAAATGTTAACTTTAAGAATAAGCAATCTGAAATATCAAAATTATATGAATAGTTTCTTAATCGAAAAGGATTGTTTTTAATTAGCAATTTTAGATATGTCAAAGAAAAATGTTTGAAGATTCAGCCATTTTATACGAACTTCACGATTCTAAAAAGTTGATTGCTTTTGAGCAGGGCTCAATACCGGAACCGTTAACCTAAATAAACCGATTTTTACGTTTTTCTACCTAATTATATTAGGCTTGCTTTTATCCTGTTTTGCATACAAAAAACGACGTCTCATTTATTAAATATCATAGTTCCGTTTGTAGCCCCATGTATGCTGAACGTACACTAAAAGTTTCAACACGATCAATCAAGTCGAGGCGATTCAGACGATTTATGGAAAAAAAATTTCAATCTTTTCATTAGTGTCCTGGAAATCTCTACAGATTTTGTATAAACGATTGCACTTCGAACTAAAATTCGACTATTCGGCTACTAGATTATATGGAAGAAAAACCGTACGCATCAAATCCACTAGTTGTGTTCTAGAGCCGGATTTGTGACCCTAACAAATAAACAACAGCTTTATGAAAGCTACGTTAAGCGCAAACCTCCACAGATTCTGGGACACACCCGTGAAACCGTCACTCGGGCAACCGTTAACAAAGACAATCTCAAGAGAGAGAATTAAGGTGGGTGAAAGGGGGGGGTTTTTTTAATAGCAGGTTTCGTAATACCAAAGATTTATAGATATTATAGATGACATTTAATCCGAATTTTTCTCGCAATCAGCACTAAGATTTTTATACCCTTGCAAATGGTATTAAAATTTTGCCCAGAAGTTTGCAACGCATAGAAATATTCATTTCCGACCCCATAAACTATATATATTCTTGATCAGGGCGACGAGCTGAGTCGATTGAGCTTTGTCCGTACGTATGTCTGTCTGTCTGTCTGTCCGTCTGTCTGTCTGTCTGTCCGTCTGTCTGTTTCTACGCAAACTAGTCTCTCGGTTTTAAAGCTATCGAGCTGAAACTTTGCACATAGTCTTCTTTTTACTGCACACTGCTAATATGTCGGAACCGACCGGATCGGATGACTATATCTTATAGCTGCCATAGGAACTATCGGTCGAAAAGTGGGTTTTTGTAAAAAAACTTTTTTGTTTTTAATGTAAACGCCTTCCGCTTCGACAATTATTAGTTTTATACGCTTTAACACAGATTTGGAAGTTTTGGTCAAAATCGGGTGACTATATCTTATAGCTGCCATAGGAACTATCGGTCGAAAAGTGGGTTTTTGTGAGAAAAACTTTTTTGTTTTTAATGTAAACGCCTCCCGCTTCAGCAAAAATTGGTTTTATTCGCTTTTACATAGTTGTGGAAGTTTTGGTCAAACTCGGATGACTATATCTTATAGCTGCCATAGGAACTATCAGTCGAAAAGTGGGTTTTATTTAGAAAAATTTTTTGCTTTAATGCTGACGTTATTAAACTCTGATGTATTAAAACATTTGCAAGGGTATAAAAACTTCGGCAAAGACGAAGTTAGCTTGGCCTTCTCGTTTTAATTTACTCTCATGTTGTTTTAGTTAGCGAAGAACAAAATTATTCCTGAACACCGGTTCGAACCCGATTCTAGGTTCAGCGACCTTCTGAACCTGCTCCTTGAAACTGAACACAAAAAGATTCGCGAGTTCGAACCCCGGTGTAAACCCATCCCGATTTTTAGGAGGTTTGCAGCCCTGAAAATAAGTGCGCACCGAAAAATAAACGATCTACGCTTACGTGCCTCTCTCAAAGGCAAACATACAATTGTGGAGTTTTTTTTTTAGTTTTCTGATCACCATTTATGTATGTACATTGTACATCTTCTTTATTTTGTAAATGTTTAAGGCTCAGGAAAATTTATAATGATTAATGCCACTATAGGCTAATCACACCGAGCACATCTAGCATCCCTCATCATGAGTTAAAATCGGAGATTTAAAATCGAACCAAATTCGGCTGTGATCAAGGCATTTACTTTGCCCTAAAGCTTATTTTAACTGCATTGTAAACCGACAAGCAACCGCATCCAAAATTTGGCAATTGGCTGTGTGGCGCAACCGATATCGAAATTCATTTGATGTTTCTAATTTCTGGTTAAAGTGTTTTATAACTTTTTACTACGATATTTTTATACCCTGTACCCATAAAAGGTAGGTAAAAGGGGAACATGAAGTTGTGCAAATGTTTGCAACAGCCAGAAGGAAGCACCTCCGACCCCAGAAAGTATATATTTTATTGACTTACATCAACCGTCCACGCGTCTGTATGTAGGTATATACCGTGAATATACTGAATTCTCTTTATACAAATAAATGTATAGCACAAGTACTTTTCTGATCAAGCTATCTTTGACATTCTGGTGAGGGTCTAAGAGTATAGGATGTAATATTTTCAAAGAGACTGGTCTCGCGTTCTTATTTTTCAAATTACATACAAATGTCTTGCTAAGCCAGACAGCTTGCGTTTTAACCAAATTGGGTAAAAGTGTTTGTGCATGTTTTTGTTCTTTTCGATCTTTTCGGTACTAAGAATACCGGTTCCGGGTACCGGTAAACATAAAATTACAAATGTCAGTTCCGATTCTGCTTTTGAATTTTTATCGGGGCTGCAAACCATAGTCGGAGACTCTTAAATTTTTCGGAAGTCCGATTCGAAGCAGAAATAAACCTAAAACTGAACCGGTGCAAAAAAAGTAAGATTGGGTTCAAAAATTTGAATTTTTTCTAGATCCTATAATGGTATTGCACACTTAGAAAAAAATGTGCCATGAATTTAAGAAAATCGTATTATTTTTAAATTTTCCCTCAGGATATTAAGAAAAGTTTCTAATAAACAGAAAAAGTTTTTTAGAACTTCGAAAAATATAACATACAAAAAGTTTAAGAAAACGCTATACGAACAAGTGAGAAAGTTGGTGAAGCCCGACTATGTCATACTCTGTACCAAGAGCAGGAGCTGAATGCAACGCTTCTGCTGCGCTCATCTCTAAGTTTCTCTCTCTCTCTCCCTCTCTCTTTCACTCACACGTTGTTGAATGAAATGCGGTGTTGGTTGTGGGCGCGTGGGAGGGGTGGGGAAGGGGGGAGTTTAATTTTTGGTCATAACTTGAGAACCGCTCATCCGATCTTTATCATTTTTTCGGCAAATCGATACATATTACTAATGCTTAACTATTTTTTAGAAGGAACAAATCCTCTATCTACAAAACTGCGGGAGATATGACGTTTTTTCAAAATTACGGGGGCGGGAGGGGGCGTGCCAAAAATTGAAAATAAACTTGATCTGCCTGCAAGTATAAGAAGCATTTGTCCCATACATGTCAAACCTCTATCTCTTACCATCTCTGAGATCTGTTTGTTCATACGGACGGACGGAGGGACGGACAGACAGACGGACATGGCTATATCGACTCGGCTGTTGATGCTGATCAAGAATATATATACTTTATAGGGTCGGAAATGAATTCTTCTCCCTGTTACATACTTTTGCACAAACTTAATACAGAGTATAAAAACAAGAATACGAAAGATTTTTCTGATTATTTGGGCAAATGTTTTAAGTCGCTTTTTTAAAATAAGTTCCAAATTTACCATTGGCTTTGAAGCAAAATATCCCTTAAAATAACCTATTAAGCTCTAATATTATATTCAAAATATCAAGACTCTCAACTTGCTAATATGTATGAAGAGTTTTTTCCAATTAACATACATTTTTTTTGAGTTCGCGAAAACAAAATTTTTCCTGATCCTGGTTCGAATCTGAATCTATGATCAGAGATCCTCTAAACCTGCACCGTGAGCCCGAACCCAAAAATTTTTACGGATTCGAACCCCGGATTGAACCTCTTAGCAGCCCTGGCTTTAATCGGTTCTTTTCGGTATACGGTTGCGCTTCGATTATCTGGCTGAAATAATTAATCAATTTTAATGTATCAGTTTTTAAGAAGAAGCATTTTTATCGTGAGAACACTGATAGTAGTTAGTATCAAATTGATACTATCAATCTGATATTTTTTAAGTATCAAATCGGCCTTTATCTGAAAAATCGATCGTTTCGATCCACCAAGAGTAATAAAGATCAGAAGAAATATCAGGAATCAACGATGTTATCACTCAAGTCCCTTAGCTCAGGGAGGCATAGCGACATATCTCCGACGAAATATCTCCGCCCAGTACATTTTGCCGGCGGAGATATGTCGTTTTAAAACGATATGTCGTTTTAAAACGTCATATCTCCGCCATGTTAAAAACGACATAACTCCGCCGCGTTACAAACGACATATCTCCGCCGCATTTCAAACGACATATCTCTGCGCGGAGTTCTTACTTCCAAAAAAAAAAAAAAAAAATACTTTTTTTATTGTTGTTTTAACTTAAAATTTTTTTTGAAAAATCGTTTTTTTTTTAAATTTCTGTAATTTTTCTGCTTATACTAAATCTTAAAAATATTTCTTTTTCTTCTTATTTATTTTTTCATTTTCGTTTCTTGCGTTTTAAAAGTTATTTCCAATTTTTTTTTTTTATTTTTATTTACTTATTCTAAAAATTTTCAATCTTTTTTTTATATCCTTCTTTTGTTTCATTTACTAATTTTGTTTTTCCAATTTTTTTTCTACTTGCAAAATATTTTTCAAAAACCTTTCTTTCAATTCAAATAATTTTTTTCTATTTTTAAATTTCATCCACTAAAAAACTATAATTGACCAAATAACTCTGTGAAAACACCATAATTATACAACAGCGCGAGCCAGAAATAGAGCGACTGACCGCAAGACAATGCCCGCTACAAAACGAACCATATGACTCTCTGTACTGTATCGGATTTGCGTATACAAACGACATATCTCCGCGCGGAGATATGACGCTTCAAAACGACATAACTCCGCGGTGACGCCTCAACGACTATCTCCGTTCTTTTTGTTTATTAATTTTTTTTTTTGTTTTTTTTTTCTTTTTTTTTTGTTTTTTTTTTTTCTTTCTTTCCTTTTTTCTCTCTTTCTTTTTTTTTTTTTCAAACTCTTTTCTAGTAGTAGGAAAATTTGGTAACATTGGTTTTGTTATTTTTTAATTATCTCTAAAATCTAATTTGAAAACCCGTTTTCAGAAAACTGAAACTTTTCGCTGCGAAAATAGCAATGTTTTGGTTTAACTTCTATGTCTCGAAATTTTTTCGCAAAACCTTAAAAATTTTTAATTGCTAAAAATTTTCCCTGATTTCTCTTTTTTTTAATACTTTAATCCTCTTGTGTTAATTTTGCTCCTGCCGCCATCTGCGTTGCAAACGACATATCTCCGCTATGTTGCGTCAGATATGACGCTTTAAAACGTCATAACTCCGCGCGGAGATATGTCGTTTGAAACGCGGCTGAGATATATCGTCGGAGCTATGTCGTTACCCCCTCAGGGACTGGGTAAAGAGGTGTTGTGTTTTCATCATGTGGGTACCATTCCAAATCATATAAACGATCACCTATCAGTTTGAAGAACGGGAAGACAGGATTAAAATCCTCCAAAACTAACACATTTTTACTCCAAGTAAGTTCTATTCTCACAGGATAAGGTATACCAAATATTCAAAATCTGAATTAAGAATTTACAAAACATGCTGCTAAAAGCAATAAATTAGAGGGCATTTCTTAAGTCCACCCTCTGCCAGGTTATGACTACGGCATTACTTGCAATCAATCAACTAAACGGCAAACATCTCGTTCCTTTTGTCCACATTAGTATACAGCACTTAGTCAACAAAGTTCTCAGCTCATCTGCGATTCATTTTCCACAGCCTCAAAACATGTTTTGCACCTGACCTAGCCGGGCATTGTCTGTTGTCGGTTCAGTCGCTCTATTTCTGGCTCGCCAGTTCGCTCACTCCGGCTGTTATGTCTAAATTAAGTTTATGGACTGATAATTGGTATCTTTTGGGTTTTTTGTGTTTGCTTTTTGTTTTGATTCGCGGGTCGAAGCCGAGATGGAAATTGAAATAAGATATGTATGCTGGCCCATATCGAACCAATTTAATTCAATTTCGCACTTCGACGACAAACGTTGTGCCCGGTTGGTGGCTGTGTTTATGTAAATCTTTTAAGCATGCGGCAGTTTCTTGTGAAATTTCTGTGCGTATTTGCAAGCATTTTGAGCTTGAGATGTGAGTAAGCCAATCCGCCGATCGAAAACAAACGACTAAAGCAACAAACTCGAAGGGGAACTCAATTAAAGAACAGGCTCTACTGGGTCAAGGTCAATGACTAGAAATTCCCAGCCAAGCAAATGTGCTAACATCATGCTCGAAAAAAGCGAAGGGCAATAAACCACAAAACCGTGGCCAAAAAGTGAGTGAGCCATAATTGCTGGTGTTTCTGGTTTGTTTGCCGGCATTGACCTTGGCCCTGGAACTGGGCTACATTGTTGACAACAACCAACCAATTTCAGTTGCTGTGTGCTTCGCCTGTAATTGCATTCGCATCAAGGACTGTGTCCCCTTCACCCGTCTACTCTTGCATCATCGGCCTGAGGAGCGTTCGGCCATCTTTGCCAGGGTCCATGCAGCTGGCTGTGGGTTTCAAGGTGTAGACCCTTTGGTTTGTTGTCCCAGGCGCAGGTTGCGCTTTACCCCGACCGACGACCGTTGGATATGGGATAGGGATTCTGTGGACGAGACGGAGATGCATGTACATAACTATTGGGATTTCAAGGAGCAACGCAATTGCCCACAGCCAGTTGAACCGGATTTCTATGACCAACGTTTTGGTAAAGGTGACGGTCATCATTATCTCTATCACATCGATCATGAGGCAGTGGATTGGCAGCCTCGAAGTGTGCCTGAGGATAAGCCTATTGTGTTTCCAGGGGACCTGCGATTTCAGGCAGACATCGAAAATCGAGATAATGCCGGGCAGGATATAAACACAGTTCCAGACGAAGGATCCGGCAGGGCAATTGAGGAACACCGAAATCTGAACAATTGCGGAATAAGTGTGAGTAGCCGCTTGATTGGTGGTGAACAAGCGCTGCCCGGACAATATCCATGGTTGGCTAGGATTGCCTATCGTAACCGAAGTGAGTAAGAGAGTTTACTTTGAAATGATACTTGGGGGTTGTCTCATTGTTTCTATTCTAATAGTGAAAACCCGTTTGGTCCGGACAATTCACGAAAAGCTTAAGGTTCGGATTTTAAAAGCGTCAAAACGAGGTTTTCATTCGAAACTTGAATCGTGGAAAAACTATCGGCGGTTTTGTCTGCGGAATTTAGATCTGATGGATTTTGTGTATGTCTACCAATTAATACGGCTGTCATTTCACTTTGATGTCATAGATAAATACTATCTATTACACAGTTCTACAAATTGACTCTTTTTGTGACTATCCCGAGCATCTTATGTGCTGTCCTCACTACAACTGCATTTTGCATTTTCGCATTTTGGACAAAATGTACATTTTCCCCCATACAATTTTGTATGGCCCCAAGAGATGTCAAAAAAGTGAATTTTGAGAAAATGTAGTCGCATTACTCGTTTGACATTCGATTCTTCGATAGTTGGCCATTTTTGGCTAGTTGACGAAATGGTCATCACTATTAATGGCGCAAATGGCAAAAATTTGAAATTTGCTTAAATAAAATTAAATTGAAATTAATTTATACTTTTTATTGTTTACCAATAATATCAATGTTTAGTTTAGTCTAGTTTCAGTTGGACTCAAGAGACCACAAGCTATCTAGTCTGACCAAAACAATGGTTCGCTTGGCCACCGAAATAATTCTAACATTTACAGAGAAGAATTTGACATAGAGGAGCTTTAAACCTTACCAACATTAGAGTATATGTTTCTAGCAGCGAAATAAATTAAAATTGAATATGTTTGTTTCATTTGTTATCTTTGTTGCCAGCCATTTTGTAAATTGTTAAAATGCAAATGCAGAAGCAAAACAATGAGGACAGGAAATTGCATTTTCAGTGATGACGATAACTTTTTTAAAAATGTGCTTTAGTGAGTAAGCCATATAAGATGTTCGGATTACTTTTCACAGTAGAACGGTGTTATTATTCTAAACATTTCATCACTTTGCTAACGTTGTGTTATAATGCACAACGTGTGTGTTGGTCGAATGGGAGGGGTACACACAACGCATTTCAGGTGGTTCTCACAACTGGCCCTCTTCTTGTCCTTGTCACTAACGCAAAATAAATTTCATGTTATAAAAAAAGGAGTTAAGTGATTTGTGAATACGAAATTCTGCTATTTGTAATTTTGTGCAACATGAACCCAGCAGACCAAACGCCCGCAAACGATATCGCAAATGGGTCAACTGCGATATTTAACCCGACAAAACTCGCAAACGGATCAAGAAAAGATAGAAATATGATTCATATGTCGTTCAGTTTGTGGCAGTGAAATGCTCGTTTACGATAGTCGCATGATACTTTTGTAATATTTCTAGCGAGCAGAATACAAGATTTACTGAATTATTTACTCCCTCTCTCTTTCTATTTCATTGTTTTTTTTTGCACGTCACTCGAGCACGCACACGAGCTTTCCTGCGAGAGCTTTGCGATAAAAAATTTGACTTACGTTCTTTGCTCACATGCGAGCTCGTTTGCGAGAATTTTGCGATAGTCTCGCAAAATGCTCGCTTTCTGGTCCGCTGGGTAGCTCTATTTACAGAGGTAAACAAACAGGAATTTTTGTTTGGTTCAGTGCTTCGAGCTTAATATAGACAATTGAAATAACAGTATAAGTACCAGGACATTGTACTATCAAGTTACCTGAGTTTATTTCGTGAAGTGATGTTTTCTGATACAAATTCACAAGAAATACAAATACATTTATTTTTATATTCATCAATCAAAAAGATGAACTGAACTATACCGATTTATTTTGAGGTTTTCGGTTCATCATTTCCGAGTGTCCACCGTTTCCGTATTGGGTTCGGTTTACGAGCATGGTTTTAAAAAGAAGCACCCGATCTATTTGCTTTTAAATGCTTCGTACGCGATTGCCGACTTGCTTCGAGCGGTTATGGATAGATCTAATTTGTCCCTTGTTACCGTGTCAGGCGAGTAAAATAAAAGCCAGTTATCGTAAACATTTTCAATTTTTAATTTCGAATGAAGAACCTTTCCATTTGTGTGCGATTTAAGGGGCATGATGGTAATCCTTTATCTGGACCTCGACAAATACTCGAATAAAAGAACATAGAACAAGATGTTTAAACTAGAAACGTCATATTAGCCCAGTTCACTGGCCACATTTCCCATCTTCTTGGTAAGATAGACTCCACAGCAAAAGAGCACAACAGCTCCGCACAGTGACCAGGCGGCATCATTCATTTCGAATCCCTTGGGACCACCTTCGCCCTGTTCGCTGGGCACCGTCAGTGAGCGTCCCAACTGTCTGGCGTTGTCATTCTTTGATACCTTTGGGCACATTTCCCTCCCACATGGCTGGGGACCGCAAGGCGCACGCCTATTGCCGGCGTGAGGTCCAGGTCCACCTCCGGGACCATAGGGATTAAAGCTTGTACCCCCTGAAGTGTGCGGTGAAGTTTGTCCATATCCATAGCCGCGCGTGTTTTGGCCTTGTGGTGGACCACAGTTACGTGCACTGCCCCCTTGAGGTGAACCACTCCCGTACGGCTGGTACTGAGATGGATAACCATCGGGCTGATACTGTCCACCGTCGGCACCTTTTCCTCCACAGGGACCGTTGCAATTCATCTTGCTGCTAAGAAAAAAGTGGATTAGTATTTTTAACCAATCCATTCCATTGTAGGCAACAGTCGCATCAGCTACCGCTGCTCTGGCTCCCTAATCTCCGACACCTTTATAGTTACCGCAGCGCATTGTGTAATTAATCTGGTAACTGATCTGGAATTGTAAGTTCATTGTCTTTAACTAAGTAATCTATCTATCTAAGCCCCTGTCTGCTTTACAGATCCCACGTCCGCCTCGAGGATGCTGACGCTGGATTTGCAATTGCCCAAGTGCTGGTACATCCCAACTATGACCAGCCTAAATATGCCAATGACATTGCCCTGCTACGTCTGAACAATAAGGCGGGTAAGCAGCTCCTGCAGCCCCTAATCACCTTGGTCAGATCCTAACTCGAGTTCCCTTTCTAGGCAACTTTAACCCCATCTGCTTACCACTTAACAGCTCGGCGACACTTGCAGAAAGACTAGTTGGGCAAACGGGAGTGGCAGCCGGTTGGAGTAATACAAATCCGGAAAGTGAGTGTGTATGAGAAGCGATCAACAATTGAGCAACTATGTGGAATTTCGGAAGTGTGACTAAAGAAATCACACAGGCAACTGGGATTAAATTTTTTGTCTTCTATTTCATCATTTAGGCAACAGCACCAACTCATCCTCGTCGGTGAGATTCATTCGACTGCCCATAGTGAACACCTCCAGTTGCGCAGCGGCCTATGCCTCGCTTAGCGAGAACTTTCAGCAACCGATTGTCATAAGGTCAAGTCATCTGTGCGCCCAGGGAAAACCCATGAATGATGTGTGTAGAGGTGACAGTGGTGGTCCCTTTATGGATGATGGAAACTCGGGATTATTCGTGACTAATGGTCGATACACTTTAATAGGCATCGTGGCCTTTGGTCCTACTCTGTGTGGGGTGACCACAATTCCAGGAGTTTACACCCTGGTGAGCAGTTTTATGGACTGGATCTTGAGTAATATCAACAGCGGTGCCGGTAGGATGCCAAGCACATAGCTATATGAAGCGCGCTTGCAAAAGCTTTTTCAAATGCCAAAGTATGTCCTGTAGGAATATTGTATTATCAATTATGAAAACACAAATAAAACAAGTAAGAAACTCGGCCAAGCCCGACTGTAATATACTTAGTAACTGTGACATTTTCCAAATTGCAGTGGAGTCAGGGGTGTGGGGAAAATTTAAAACATAACTGAACTGACTGAAAGTATAAAAGAAGCTTATTGCCCAAGAACAATTTTTTTTATTGCGAGCGCAATAAAAGTTAAGGGTACCTACTGTATTCATTCAGAAAAACTTTTTTAAAATTTTTTATATTTGCTTAAACATTCTATTAGGGTCTTATAAACATCCTGTACAACTTTAAAGCAGATCCGAAAAATTGTTTTACAGAAATAAACAAAAACAGTTTCAGTATTAGTCGAAAAACTTCAAATAAGTAACAAAATTTTCAAGATTTAGGAAA
Source organism: Lordiphosa clarofinis (assembly GCA_018904275.1). NCBI lineage: Eukaryota > Metazoa > Arthropoda > Insecta > Diptera > Drosophilidae > Lordiphosa > Lordiphosa clarofinis. The sequence continues at coordinate 378,521 of JAEIGQ010000246.1, forward strand.
AATAATAGTTCGTGAAAAAAAATTTTACGTTTAAATTTTTAGAAATTTTGTTTGTTACTATGTTTTGACGCACTTTAACACAAATTTCTGGAGAACCATTTAACCGGTTTTTGATATTTTTTTTTCAGTAAAAGCAAACACTCAAATGCATCAAATCCATATTTGAAATCTATCAAAAATAATTTGCGTGTCATCGAACTGTTTTTTTTTTAAATTACTCGTAATACCCACCATTCTGGTGTGAACCAGGATATTTTTGATCGAACAAAAAATAACGGAGCTAGGTCCAATGGAGTGAGAAAAAAATTCGATTTTCGAAATTTTGACTTTGAATTCTGATAACTCCGCTATTTATTGACCAATCCAATATATCCTAGTTTACACCAGAATTACATCAATTTTGAACAAAACCTTGTTTTCATTTTCACTTTCAGACAATCCGTTCTCAAAAAATGTTTGCAACCATGGGCCTATGTTTTAAATTTTTGGTTAACTTTGAACACAAAAACAACCGCAAGAGCAACAACAATAACAAAATTTAGTTTAACCGATCGAATAAAAAACAGCTTTTTAATATCACTTATGTATAGTTTTTCTGTAATAAAATTTTTGGTTAACCTTTAAAAAATGACACCTGAAGGAATACAGTACCCTTAAGGCAAATAATTTTCCCAAATTTTTATGAAACACAATGGGATCCGAGCAAAAACACCGAAGATATGCAAGTGCGCCTGCCCATTTATTCAAATAAATTTTAAAATAAAAGCAATTCACTCTTACTTGTTCTAAATGAGACGATAGACCTTGGCAAAATTCTATTCGGTCTCCAGTTGCTCGCTTTATAGCAAGAATGTAAATGTATGTAGTTTATGACATCGGAGGTGCCTGCAACCTACATTTGCCCGAACTTAGTATACACCATTCCGAATATTAATAATTTCCTAATTTTTATACCCTTTAAGAGAATATATTAAAATTGTCCGGATGTTTGTAACGCATAGAATAAATGATCTCTGACCACATAGAGTATATATGTTCTTGATCAGGCCGCCTTGACTGCTCAATCCGAGCACGCATCGTGCTGGTCAGCTGTTAAGCATGGTAGTGTCCTCGATCTGACTTAGATTGCGCCTCGTGTCGAACTTCTCAAGAGTGAGCCATTGCATCTGTCCACACACCTAATCTGCTCCGGAATACGCTAAGCTCCCGCCTCGCATCAAATCTCGTGGATCAGAGTGCGTCATTGCATCTGGCCACACAACATAGCTGATTTGGTTTATCATCCTCTCCGCCGGAATTTTTTTTTACTCTTTTCCACACCACCTTGAGGTAGAGTTTAGGGCGCGTTTTTTTTTAAGTGGTGTCCCCAGTAGGCATATTCCACTCTCACGGAAATGCAGCTGTCTACTAGATAGAAAAAAATAGTAAGAACAGCTGGTTCTGGCTTATGGATCTGGCGAAGCCCAGTAGGCTCGCTTACTACCTATCTGTGATGGGTCTTATAGGCTCTAATTTTTTGACGCCGCAGCGCCTCTAGCAGGTAATCCTCAGCTCTGGAGGAACCATCCAACCGAATGGAGTCTAAAATAATATAGCGGAATTAAAAATATAATAGTCAAGGCAATGGTAAATTCTTTAGTGCCAAAGTTTTGATACACTTGTATATGCTCTTTTCAGAAAATTTTTCTGTTCAAAAAAAATAAAGCTTACCAAACAGAGCGCCATAAAAATTGCCTAAGATACTCAACGCCTCATTGACTCAAGTTCCGGTTACATTATAGGTCTGCACCACCTCGTCAGCCAAAACCTTATAGAGGTTCACCTCCACCCCCTCTGGGGTCGGCAGCAAGGCCGACATCGCTGCGGTCTGAAAAAAAAGAGGATTATATTCGTAGCTAAAATACAGGATAGCTTGCTACTACTCGACTTTAGTGAACCGGTTCGGCCGTCTTAGCGTTTAAAGTTCTCAAGGGATCAGAAAAAAAGGATCTTTTAATACCCACTGCAAGAGTATTATGATTCTTAGAATCGCATTTACTTACATACGATGATTTGTTGATGGCGTTAATTTCGGCATCCATCGTTCTTAACTCCTCAGCAGTTCTTATTGGAAACCTGCTGAGAAGTGGGCTCTCATTCTGGGCTGCTGGCACTGCAGCTGCTTCCGCCACCCCAGCAGTTGCTGGTGTTATTAACGTGTTTTTTTCCCATAGCCTTTTCGGCGATCTCTCATACTTGAGCTTCTATTCGCTCAATGGCCCGCTCCATGTTTGACACTGAAAGAATTCAAATTTGTTATTTCTGAATCTTGAAATGATAGACCATTTCCGAGAACATATTCGTGCCCAGTTCACGAAAACTACTTAGAATCAGCAACAAACCTTCAATATTCTAAAAAAAAAGGGCTAATTTTATTGCCATGTGTTATTCACGTGTATTTTTCCATACTTTGTTCAGTGAACTGCATTTTCTATAGGAGGTCCTCAGGGACCCTTGGGGCAGAATTGCAGCTAACGCATTCGAAAGTTGGCTAAAAGAATACAAAATGCTCGTTTATATAAATGCATGCGAATATTTGCCGAATCATTATCTAAAACTCGTGATTTTAATTGCAAGAGTCCCATTTTTCGGTACGTTTGCAACTGAATACTCAGTTTCTTACAAATATTATAAATGTGAAAGCTTGTATGTTTGCTTGTTATTATGAAGATTTGATGAATGGTCATGTAGACGGATAAATACGAGGTGTAGATCTAACTATTAAAGCATTTGCTAAATTTGCAAATCTTTCATATAACCAAAGATTATTACGAAGACTTAATGTCGTTGCAAAATTCTACGCAAAACTTAATGAACTGTCAAAAAAAAATTGCTTAGTTTCCAAAGTTTAAGCTAGATTTTTCGCGAAATTTGCAAAATTTGCAGTTGCAAAGTAAATGGTTAGATTAAACGGTCCAAAAAGTCGAGCAATTTCTTAAATTTATGTATGAGTAAGGGCCGATTTCACATCTTCTACATAGAGCTATCTGTCACATAAACTAACAAATAACAGTGTAAAATCGATGACTATCTGACACAAAGCAGCTCTCTGGGAGAACAGAAATCGGCCCTAAGACTATAAAGTAGACGAGTAAATTGACAAGTCAATTTCAACAGTTCCAAAGAAATACACAACATTTTATGATTAGATCAGTTTATCATGAAGATTTAATGGTTGGCAATAAAAGGCGGCTAAATAGGAGTCGTCGTTGACATGAAGAGTGGTAACTAGAAGACTGGAATTACGAAGTTTTAAAATAGTTCTTATGAATTTAGATTATCATGGAGATTGAATTGATGGCAATTGACAACTAAGCGTTACTTCTGTATATTAAAATTGTCCGAATGTTTTTACCGCACAGAAGGAAACATTTTCGACCACATACATATCACTCACTTACTTTAATACTGGCATAACTCAAAATAATCCATTTTGAGAAAAACGCGTTTAAAGTTCTCAAGGGTTTATCACTGAAAAAAATGGATCTTTTAGTTTCAAGTTTATCTTGTAAAATATTATAAATTTAAAATGCCCATTAATAAAACTTGAAAATATGATGTTTTAACTAAAAGCCGAGGTATGATTGTGTCATATCGACTGCAGGACAACTGAGATATGACGCTTTTGCATTAACATGAATATGAACCTGTAAAATAATATTTCGACAAATTTTGATCTCACGTGAAAAGTATCAGAGATATCAATATGAAAATTTTACACAAAATAGTACACAATACAGCAAGTATTTCTGCATCATTAATTAAAAAATCGTATTTTTTGAGTTATGCCAGTATTGAAGTAAGTGAGCGATATATTTTCACCCTCAGGAACGCAGGAACACTGTTAATCATGTTTTTTCATGAGGAACGGGTATATCGAAGTCGGTTAGAGCCGACTTTAACTTACGCTCTCGTTAAATTTGTGCACAATATTTCGCAACTCTCTATTCAACTTGGCAAACATGCTTCTTCCCTTTGAGTTAGATAAATTTTGTTGACCCAGCAAGAATGTTTTGGCTTGGGTTGTCCAGCAACCACTACAGCACACAACACGCGCTCTTTCGACTTCCGCACATTCATTTCTTGCATCTAATAAATTCAATTTAATATTATGTACCATTAAAAACAGCCTTGTCAAAATATTACATGCGGGCAACTTTTGTATTGAGTTGTACACTCTCGCGACATGTGTTTCGCTAACTGTTCTATTTGTCGAGAACGTCTTTATGGCAACGCCAAGCCTTTTCTTTTAATCTTTCTGCGACGTCGCACTTTTGTCTTCTAAGTACTTTTGCCACAGACGACATTGTCACAGTGCTACGCTGTGTAAACCCAGCTTTTAACAAGCGGATCTGGCAGGAAACGGAGAATTGATTTGAACTGAGCGCCCAAAAATAAAAGGAAAAGTTAAAAAAAGATCAAAAAGTTGCCTTTTAGTGGTAAACCTGTGCCATCAAATGAGAATGAGAGAGTTATTGGAAGCTCCCAATCAAAGCTCAGTTACTGCAAGCTTCGCTTAGAGCGCTCTCTCTGTCTCTCTGTATACATTTAACGGAAATTCCGTTTTAGTCATCGTACTCACCTTATCTGCTTCAGATCAGCCAATTTATCGCGGCGTTTATTTTGTTATTTACTTCTTATTACAATTAATTAAAATATTACGAAATCTCTGGACGACACCTTGCGAAAGGATTGAAAACAAAACAAAAATATATAACAAGATGTCTGACTTAAGTATCCTGTACATATTGGTCGCGATTTTTGTGAAAGTCTCAGTAGGTCGTAAGTAAACATTGAACGGAATGGAAGAAGATACATTAATCTTCATAGATTTGTTTGCTGCGGACCTTCACTGTTCTCAGCCAATACAAATCCAAACCTGTTTCTATTTCGCTTATGACTAAATATATTCAAAGCTCAGAGTAAATGCAAATAATTATTATAATTGCCTCTGCTCTCCTCGCCAGAATTCTATTTTCCCAATGAGGCCGCTCAAGTGCCCAACTATGGACGCTGTGTTACACCAAATCGAGAGCGCGCCCTTTGCATTCATCTGGAGGATTGCAAATATCTCTTTGGCGTACTAACGACTTCGCCTCTAAAAGATGCCGACAAACTGTACCTGAGTCGCAGCCAGTGTGGCTATATCAATGGCAAGGTGCTGATCTGCTGTCCAGATCGTTATAGGAACGGCAGTCCAGCCACCATGCAGCCCGTCAAGCCGAATATTACCAGCAACAATTTGTTGCCTCTGCCTGGTCAATGTGGTAATTTGCTGTCCAATCGCATTTACGGCGGCGTCCAAACCAAAATCGATGAATTTCCCTGGATGGCCTTGGTGGAGTACACTAAAGGTAATAACTGCCAGAGTACTTGTAGCAGTTCGGTTTAATTCAGGCTCTTTTCCGTAGCCGGTGGCAACAAGGGTCATCATTGCGGTGGCTCCCTGATCAGCAATCGATATGTGGTAACCGCTTCGCATTGTGTCAATGGCAAAGATCTGCCGGCCGACTGGCGACTAACTGGTGTGCGTCTGGGTGAATGGGACACTTTAACGGATCCGGACTGCGAGGTGGATGTGCGTGGTGTAAAGGATTGTGCTCCACCTCATATGGATGTGCCAGTGGAGCGCACTTTACCACATCCATCATACAATCCCAACTCCAGAAATCAGGTCAATGACATTGCGCTGCTGCGCTTGGCCCGCCAAGTTGAGTATACGGATTTCGTGCGTCCCATTTGTCTGCCCCTGAGTGCGAATCTGCGTTCGGCCACTTTTGACGGCATCACCATGGATGTGGCTGGATGGGGCAAGACAGAAGCGTTGTCATCCAGCAATCTGAAACTTAAGGCAGCTGTGCAAGGACTCAAGTTGGACGACTGCCAGGCAGTCTACAATCGTCAGAGTATTTTATTGGAGAGCACACAAATGTGTGCCGGTGGAAAGGAGGGTATCGACTCTTGTCGCGGTGACTCTGGTGGTCCACTGATTGGCCTGGACACAAACAAGGTGAACACGTATTACTTTTTGGCAGGCGTGGTTTCCTTTGGGCCCACGCCCTGTGGTTTAGCCGGTTGGCCTGGGGTCTACACGTTGGTGGGGAACTATGTTGATTGGATTCAAAATACAATCGAGGCTTAAAAAAACTTTTGGCGAAAATAAAGTTTTTAAGAGCAGAGCTAAAGTAAAAGTGGTTTAACAGTGGGAGGAAGCAAATAAAAAGAAAATTATAAAGTTTAATTATTTCCATCATACGTTCCTGACTTATATATCGAGTTTATGAAAACCGAAATGGAATTGATAACAGCCCTGTTAATGTTTATTAAAATTTAGGCAAATTATTCGCTCGTGCTAACATAGCTATAGTTCAAAATTTGTTCAGAATGAGTCATATTACTCTTTTTTTTAAATTGCGCGCCTTATCCAGCTGTGCGGGCTGCCATATATTTTGATTACTTACGTAAGGTGTTGCCATATTTTTGGCGTGAACGGCATGCTAAAATGTTAAAAAATATCATCTTCCCCATTAATCTGCTGAAAAGCACCAGCAGCTTGCAGCAACAAATAAGGGTAAGCCTCGCAGCCATCTACTGCCCGCCGACACTAATCAAGCCACTACCGTTTACAGACCACCTTCATCCTCAAACGCAAGTATGACCCATTGCTGCACAAAACCAACGAAAAACCCCGCCGTATGCGTGCCAAGCATTTCATCTATGAATTGGTGGAGGACACCCAAGTAAAAAAACGCCCCAACTTGGAGGTGGTGCTCAAAACATTTGTCGAGGGTGTGGGCGACAAGGGCGATGTGGTTTCCATGAAGTCCAATTTCGTTTACAACAAATTGCTGCTGCCGGGATTGGCTGCCTACAAAACTCCCGAAAACATAGCCAAGTATGCCAAGACCGAGCAAGAGAAGTCAGCGGTGCAGCACAGTTCCCCCTATGCCCAGCGCACTGTCAACATGCTGGAGTCCATTGTGCTGGCGGTAGTGATGAACAAGGATGAGCCCTGGGTGCTCGAGCCGTGGCACATCAAGGCCTCGCTGCGCAAGGCCGGTTTCCACTGCCGAGAGGAGTGCATTACACTGCCTGAGGAACGCATTGAGGGACCTGATCTCAAGAAAGAAAGCAAGGACTTTTATTGCACCATAACAGTCAACAATTTAGAGAAAGCCAAGCTTAAGTGTCGCCTGCATCATTGGAGCACAGATCCCAGTGAACGTTTGCCCTATGTGCTCGAGCATTGGAAGATGCCATCGGAACCTTTACTGTCTGTTGGCCTGCCCGATACAAGCAGTGCTTAGAATAGTATTTCCCCCTAATAAAAATCCATTTGATTTACCATTAATTTTAGTCTTTGTATGCTATGAGATGGGTAATTACTCAATGTTACTCTGCTCTTTTGCGGGCTCTGGCTCCTTGTTCTTTTACGTAAATATCAGATCAATTACGCCTATCGCGGTTCATCTCTAAAAAAGGCTTGGAACCATTTTGCAGCCCTTTGCACCAGCGTTGCCACTTAACTAGAATTCGTGTTCTGTGTGTATTTGTGGCAACGAGAGACGAAAAAGTCTGCCCCGCCTTTGCCACAATTTGCAATTTAATCAGTTTGTGTTTGATTTTATGGTGATGATTAATATACATTGGCCAACATGACCGAGAAAATAACGCTTGCCGATGCTCTGTCCAATGTGGAGGTGCTGGACGAGCTCTCGCTGCCCGATGAGCAGCCCTGCATAGAAGCACAGCCGTGCTCCATCATTTACAAGGCGAACTTCGATACCAACTTCGAGGATCGCAATGGATTTGTCACGGGCATTGCTAAGTACATCGAGGAGGCCACTACGCACGCCAATTTGGTAAGTGAACCTTGTCAATGTTACATTTCTCTCGTCTGTTTACTAATTATTTACATCTTTGTTCTCCCACCCCGCAGAATGTTTTACTAGATGAGGGTCAGAAGCATGCCGTCATGCTGTACACCTGGCGCTGCTGTTCGCGAGCCATTCCACAGCCCAAATCGAATGAGCAGCCGAATCGCGTGGAGATCTATGAGAAGACTGTCGAAGTTTTGGCTCCAGAGGTGAACAAACTGCTGAACTTTATGTACTTCCAACGCAAGGCCATCGAGGCCTTCTCGGGTGAAGTGAAGCGGCTGTGTCACGCCGAGAAGCGCAAGGACTTCGTATCGGAGGCGTATCTCCTGACGCTGGGCAAATTTATAAACATGTTTGCCGTTCTCGATGAGCTCAAGAATATGAAGTCGAGCGTGAAGAACGATTACTCCACTTATAGGCGAGCTGCACAATTCCTGAAGGTGATGTCCGACTCGCACACGCTGCAGGAGTCGCAGAATCTATCCATGTTTCTGGCCACGCAGAACAAAATTCGCGACACTGTTAAGGATACTTTGGAGAAGATTGTTGGCTATGAGGATCTGCTCTCGGATGTGGTCAACATATGTGTGCATATGTTTGAGACCAAGATGTACTTGACCCCCGAGGAGAAGCACATGCTGGTCAAGGTAATGGGCTTCGGTCTGTTTCTAATGGACAGCGATGCGTGCAACATCAACAAACTGGATCAGAAGAAAAAAATTCGCCTGGATCGCATCGATCGCATTTTTAAAAACCTGGAGGTGGTGCCTCTTTTCGGAGACATGCAGATTGCGCCCTTCAACTATATTAAAAGGAGCAAGCACTTTGACTCCAGCAAGTGGCCGTTGTCCAGCTCGAACGCCATCAGCCCCCAGGCGGATCTGATGGTTCATCTCCCGCAGATACGGGAGGATCATGTCAAGTATATATCGGAGCTGGCCCGCTACACTAATGAGGTGACCACTACCGTCAAGGAAAATCCTTCTGATGCCGAGAATCGAATTACTTCGGATCTGGCCTTGCGTGGGTTGCAGTTATTGTCGGAATGGACGAGTGTGGTCACTGAACTCTATTCCTGGAAACTATTGCACCCCACAGACCATCACCAGAACAAAGAGTGTCCCGTCGAGGCGGAGGAATACGAGAGGGCCACTCGATACAATTACACATCAGAGGAGAAGTTCGCGCTTATCGAAGTGATTGCCATGATCAAAGGTCTCCAGGTGCTGATGGCTCGCATTGAGACAGTGTTGTGCGAGGCCATTCGTCGCAACATATACTCAGAGCTGCAGGACTTTGTGCAGCTCTCCTTGCGCGAACCGCTTCGCAAGGCGGTAAAGAACAAGAAGGATCTAATTCGGAGCATTATTATGTCGGTGCGTGAGACTTCAGCTGATTGGCAAAAGGGCTATGAGCCCACCGATGATCCAGTGTCCAAGGGCAAAAAAGATCCCGACGGTGGTTTTCGTATTCATGTGCCTCGCCTAAATGTGGGACCCTCCTCCACGCAGCTGTACATGGTGCGCACCATGCTGGAATCACTTATTGCCGACAAGAGCGGAGGGAAGCGTACCCTACGCAAGGACATCGACGGCACCTGCCTCATGCAAATCGACACTTTTCACAAAACATCATTTTACTGGAGTTACTTGCTCAACTTTAGCGACACCTTGCAAAAGTGTTGCGATCTCTCGCAGCTTTGGTATCGTGAGTTTTACCTAGAGATGACCATGGGCAGGAAGGTGAACAAGTGCCTGGTGCGGCATCAGCACAACGAAGAATGCAAAGATTTGATAACCATGGAGAAGCGTATACAGTTTCCCATTGAAATGTCCATGCCGTGGATACTCACGGATCATATACTGCAAACCAAGGAACCATCGATGATGGAGTAAGTAGTGGGATCCGAATATAAACCCATGTAAAGTAACTAATGTCCGTTTCTTTTTTCTTGCGTAGATTTGTTCTTTATCCCTTGGACTTGTACAACGATTCGGCGCATTATGCACTCACCGTCTTCCGTAAACAGTTTCTCTACGATGAGGTAGAGGCCGAGGTTAACCTGTGTTTTGATCAGTTTGTGTACAAGCTAAGTGAGCAAATCTTTGCACACTACAAACAGCTGGCGGGCAGGTAAGCGAGTTGGATGTGTATTAAGTATTTAATGAAGCCAGTGCTGACGTTTTTCATTCCTACTTTACAGCATTTTCCTGGACAAGCGTTTCCGCCTGGAATGTGAGGTTCTGGGATTCAATTTTCAATCGTATCCACGCAACAATCGCTATGAGACATTGCTGAAGCAACGACACGTTCAATTATTGGGTATGTGTGTTTTCACCTGTGGGTTTGTGGTTACGCCAAAGGTGGTTTTATCAGTTAATCCTATAAAGGGTGTAGCCGGATTTGTAGGGGAACCTGCCCCCGACGCTATTAATTTTCAAAGTATGTTGTTGTTTTTTTGTTCGAAGATGGCATGGTACACTACCACAGAATAGTTTTTCAGATTCTTAATATGAATAGGACTGATGTTTCCGTATAGTTTTTCTCCTTATATATAATCCTGCTCTTGCTCAAACTCATCGTACTTCTTTAAATTTCTCCCGCGCTTCTTTAAATGCAAGCTTGCCTGATCTTTAAAATTTACTTCATAACAAAAAGTACTAAAAAGTAATATTCTATTCCAGGCCGATCTATTGATTTGAACAAACTTATCACCCAACGAATCAATGCCAATATGCACAAGAGCATTGAGTTGGCCATCAGTCGCTTTGAGGGCAATGACATCACAGGAATTGTGGTGGGTATACCGAAGCTGATTGGACATGAAAACGGTTTCGATTGCATCAATTCTTTCTCTTCCTTCTAGGAACTCGAGGGCCTCTTGGAGGCGAATCGCATCTGTCACAAGCTTTTGAGTAAATATCTCGCTTTGGATAATTTTGACGGCATGGTCAAGGAGGCTAATCACAACGTTTTGGCGCCCTACGGACGGATTACTCTGCATGTGTTTGTGGAATTGAATTACGACTTTTTGGTCAACTACTGCTATAATGCAGCCACAAATCGGTAAGTCAGCTCATTGAATCAGACTCAAATCGTATGATCAATTTGTCTCTCTTTAGTTTTATACGCACCAAGGTCAATCTGTCGTCGTCACAGGCCATTCAACGCGAGAAGCCGCCACAAATGTCGCACTACTATCTATGGGGCTCCAAGCAACTGAATGCGGCCTACTCCACGCAATATGGGCAATACACTGGCTTTGTGGGTGCACCGCATTTCCATGCCATGTGCCGCCTGCTGGGCTACCAGGGCATTGCCGTTGTCATGGACATTATACTAAAGGACATCGTCAAACCACTGATCCAGGGCTCCCTGCTACAGTTCACTAAGACGCTAATGATTGCCATGCCCAAGTCTTGCAAGCTCCCACGATGCGAATATGGTTCGCCTGGTGTGCTCAGCTACTATCAGGCCCATCTTACAGACATTGTGCAATATCCGGATACCAAAACGGAGCTCTTCCAGTCGTTCCGGGAGTTTGGAAATTGTATAATTTTCTGCCTGTTGATTGAGCAGGCCTTGTCACAGGAGGAGGTTTGCGATCTGTTGCATGCGGCGCTCTTCCAAAACATCTTTCCCCGGCCATTCTGCAAAGGTGATATTAATCTGTTCCTAAGGATTTATAAACTAATGTTTCGCTCTTGCAGAAAATGAGAAACCAGAGGCCAAGCAAAAGCGACTGGAGGCTCAGTTTGCCAACTTGCAAATTGTCTCAAACGTTGAGAAGATTGGCACTGCTAAGGTGAGCGGAGAGACCTCTTATTATCCACAGCGCTTATATTATTTTTGTAATCCACTCCTAGCAAGCCATGATTGCTCGTGAGGGAGATCTACTGACTCGAGAGCGCCTCTGCTGCGGCTTGAGCATTTTTGAGGTCATACTGAATCGTGTCAAGAGCTATCTGGATGATCCTGTGTGGTGTGGACCGCCGCCGGCTAATGGCATAATCCATGTGGACGAGTGCTCAGAATTCCATCGCTTGTGGTCCGCGTTGCAGTTTGTCTATTGCATACCTGTACGCGGCACAGAGTACACCATTGAGGAACTCTTTGGCGAGGGCCTGAATTGGGCTGGCTGCGTCATGATTGTACTGCTGGGGCAACAACGACGCTTCGAGGCTCTGGACTTTTGCTATCATATTCTGCGAGTGCAGCGTGTCGATGGCAAGGATGAGGATGTCAAGGGCATTGTATGTGTCAGAGGAGTTTTATTCTTGATCTGATTTACTAAAGTTTTGTTGTTTGCTTACAGCAATTGAAGCGCATGGTTGATCGCATACGACGCTTCCAAGTATTAAACTCACAAATTTTTTCCATTCTCAACAAATATTTGAAAGGCGGCGACGGCGAGGGCTCAAATGTGGAGCATGTGCGCTGCTTTCCACCGCCACAGCATCCATCGGTTATTTCATCGTCGTCGCACTATCAGGATCCGCAGAAGTTACGCCAGAGCATGAACAACTGAAGGATGCATTTAATCCAATCGTAGACAAATAAGTTATAACTAACTATAGTTACCATTTATTCCCATTAATGTGTCGCAATCGATGAACGTTGCACAGGATGCCTTCTATGCATTGCCCACATCCTGACAAAATATTCAACCTTTGTTCACTTGGCAAAGTGGTAAATTCGATTTTAATGCAATTCCGTTTTTATCCTATTTTTTGGGTATTATATATCGTAATATGCAAGCAATTATATTCATAGATATATTATTAATCACAATCTATGGCATTATATATTTAATTCTCTATAAAGTATGTATTACTATACCCGAAAGAAATTGGTACATATTGTAAGATTCCTACGATATTATGTTTGGCCCGCTTTTTAGTTCTAAAATCGTACGTTTTGCTCCATAATTTGAGAATCAAATTTAGCCAAAGAATTGACAGAACAAAACATGGCAAAATACAAAACGAATTGGCTTTAAATACAATAAACGCATGAAAAAGTATTACAAAATAAAAGCAGCAACAGCCGAAGCAAGCGAAAATAATATACATACATATAAATAATGGAAGCATAATAGGGGATTCCAATTTTTATGCCGGAATTCCCCTAATCAATAATAGGACATTACACGCACTAAATACAATGAACTTTATCGAATAAAATTTTCATACGTATTTTTAACAAACCCCCCAACAAAAACAAAGTAATTTTCACTTTATGGTTATGGATACGAAATGTTTCATTATAATGAAATGAGGAAAGTATGAACAGGTCATTGCTTAAACGTTTAAAGATAGCATATGCTAATCCAGGCCTTTTTTTATACCTAAATTATGGTTTAGCTTGGGCGACTACTCCAAGACTAACTAGATTACTGAAAATTAATGTGGTCCAGGGCACTAAGTGCTTAATGAGGACGAAGGCAATAAGGGTGAATTACTTAGCATATATCTGGAATTAACAGAGGATTAATTTATGCTTCTAAGAAAAAGGATAATTTACATTTCAAATGTAAGCAAACGCTACAGGAAAACCCACAATCCAGGTAAAAACCTGCATTACAATAAGGATTTTTGTTGTTTATACCTGAAACTAAGAAAACAACCTACGAAACCTAATAACTTAAAAGAGACAGAGAGAAAATAGAAGAGAGCTGAAAAGAAAAGAAAATATGGGAGGTATTTACAGGAGAAGGAAGAGACGGGGAAGTTGAGCCAATCTATGGGGTCAAAATTTACTGATTTATATTATAAACTAGCTCATTCGGATCTAGGGACAATCGTTTTCTATGGGTGAAAATGAGATTGCCCTCCGAATCGTGCATAATTCCCAAAATCTTTCAAATGTTCTATATTGTTTATCGTCAGATGGTGCACAGAGTAGTTGGCCGGCAGCCTTCTCTGAGTCACGGAATCTGCGATCAATGGATATGGGCTATTGCTGTTGCTATCTAAGAACTTTTCTAATATTTGGTAAGTGAGTGTATCTACACGTTTGGTTTTCGTGTTTTCATACAGGACTTTGTTTGATATGTAATGGAGCGTGAGAGGGTCTCTAGCTCCTCTGCCCAGGGCTCGACGGATGACCCGTCTCTCAAAGAGACGTAGTTCTTCCATCTGCCTGGATTTTACATTGAACCATGCTATGTGTCCATGAACTAGTATTGGTTGTACTAGTTTCTTGTACACAAAGGATCATAAACTCGGGCCTTGGGACGGTCGAACTCGCCGCCAAAGGCCTGAATATATGGTAAATGTGGTTAAGTTGGATCTTAGCTCTTCTAAGGGTATGCTCTATATGGCTCTTGAAGCTTAACTTCTGGTCATATATGACACCTAGATACTTTATTCGGACTTTATTGCTATGCGGGTCCTAACATTTATATACATTTTCGGAATAAAGGTACGTGCATTTCGATATATGTCCGATTGAATCGGACCTCGGAATATGCAGCCTTCGCATTTATTTGCATTTGATTTCAGACGCCACTTAGCGAAGTATTCGCATAGGACGTCTAAACAATTATTTGAGTATAACGTTACCCCACACGACACTACCAGAATTCCTCCCACCTAAGTAATGTTCAACCGGCTAATAAGAGACTAAATTCGCGGAATTTAGGACCAAAGAATAGGATAGAGATGCCCGTGAAAAACAAAAAGGAAATGTATTGTCCGATTCAAAACGAGAAGCTTAAAGGACCGAGATAGACGGTGACAAGGTTCTAGTAACAAATAGTAACAAACGTTATACTAAGAAACAAACTGACTCCAACATTCGACACAACAGAATACGAAGAAAAAAAGAAAAATGAAAACATAGTTAAAATTAACGGGGGAGGAAGAAAGCGGACGCAAAACGCTTGTTATTTAAAAAAATACCAAAGTCTTTGGAACCTACAGAAGTCGAGGCTCACTTAACCTCGACGAGGCTTCTAGATCCTTCGACTACAGATGTCTCGATGCCTATGATGGCGTTCGCACCCCCTTTGGAGGAAGATCAATGTCGGCTACCAATAGAGGCAATGAGATTTAGAACGGGTCCCCAAAAACATTGGAGGGATCTTATAGACAGAACTTTTAACTAAAAGTTCAAACACAAATAACACAACATAGACATCCATGAAATCAGATAGCAGTGAAGGAGATAGCATTGAAACAGACGGGCAGACGGACACGGTTATATCAACTCATCTCGTCATGCTGATCACGAAAATGTATACTTTATGTGGTCGAAGATTCTTCTTTCTGTGCGTTAAAATCATCCGGACAATTTTAATATCGCCCCCAAGGATACAAAAAGAATTGAATTGATTTTGTGTGAATTCATTTAAAACACCATTGAAATAATTCTTCTGCCTAATTCTTTTTGTCACATCCCTGCAAACCTCTTGTCTCTATCAAAGTAAGTTTGGCGATAAAGGTTAGTGTCTGCTGATAGATCGGCGATTTACAAAAAGAAAACACATAATGTATCAGATTTTTAACATAAAAGTGATAAGCAAGCGATATCTGGTATTCATGTCGATTGCGCTATTTATATTGGCTGAGTGTTAAATAAGAACTTGAGAATTGCTAGCAATCGTTTATGGGTATTTAATACAGGTAACCATTTAGTTGCCTAGGATCAGATTCAGTCGTCCCATTTGTTATCTTTGATATCCGCACTAAATTCTGACGTAAAAAACCGAAGCTCAGAGTCCCATTTTATGATATTCCCCTGCACACCGTTACGACTCCTGCAGAAGTATGATGACGATTTATTAATGCCTCTCTAAAAATTTAATTACAAAAACAACTATACTGGATATTGGCCACCTTTTTATACCCTGAAACCATTGAAAAAGGGGTAAAAGGGGGATCATGAAATTGTGCAAATGGATGTATTACATACTATGTACCAGGAAGAAGGAAGCATTTCCGACCCTATAAAGTAAATATATTCTTGAACAGCATCAACAGGCGAGTCGATTTAGCCATGTCCGTCTGTATGAACGGAACGATCTCAGAGACTATAAGAGACATAGGTGTATACCGTACGCAGATCAAGTATGTTTCTGATTTGCAAAACTTCCCCCCTTCCACCCCAAAACCGCGAAAAACTGTCAGAGCCACAATTTTCAAGTTAGAAAATCGTCTCTTAATAAATATTATCTTAGGCCTTAAATCTATCTATTCTTAAAAGGACAATCAGATCCGAGTAAAATCACCAATGTTATACACAAAAAAATTTTGTTTGTGGGAGCGGGGGGAAGCACTGTACATGTTGCATGCAGCTAAGGGGTGTATGTGTGTGCGCTGGCGTGTCTCAATTGTAGAGGGTATTTTGAAGTCGGGCTACTCTACTGCAACGCTTTTACTTGTTATTTATTAGGTAGGTAGGTATTACCGGCTGGCCCCATGTAGGGGGGGCCACACATAGACCTTACGGTCCTTAGTGAGGCCGGGTGCTTTATGGTACCATTTCCTTTAGAAATCCTGTAGGATTCTTGACGTTTTGTCAAATGTCAATAGTTGTTTGGGGGAGCTCTTGGCTGCCTCTTCCAGAGTGGTGAAGCTTGGGGAGTGCAGATGTTTTAATCTTGTCGTGGCGATTGCTGGGCAGCTGCAGATGAGGTGTTCTAGAGTTTCTGCTACTCCAGGTTCCTTGCATTTCCTGCAGGTGTCTGCTGTCGTGATGCCTAGCTTTATCGCGTGAGCGGCTGCTAGGCAGTGACCAGTTAATATGCCTATAAGCAGTCTGCAGTCTCTTCTTTGGAGCTGCAGCGTAAAGTGCGCAAGTTTTTTGTCTCTCTTATTGCACATAATTTTAGAGATTCTGCAGCCGGTCGTGTTCTTCCACTTTTCCTCTGCTTCTTTCTCCGCTATCTCCTCCATCTTGCTGTATAGCGTCTGTAGGGAGATAGGTATATTTAGTGTTGCTTCTCGGCTTAGTGCGACCCCGGCTTTTGCAAGAGTGTCCGCCATTTCGTTTCCATCGATGCCCTGGTGGCTGGGAATCCAGTAGATTTGCACCTTGCTGGAGGTGCTGAGGGAATCTAATGCTTCTCTGCTTGCCAGAACATTTTTGGAGTTGATGGCGTGACTCTGCATTGTTGTGGTACCCCACTCGGCTTGTACTCTTCTGCAGCTCAGCAGGTTATATATCCAGGAGTCCAATGCCGTGTGTATTGCTAGGTCTCTTAGGCTTCGCATTATTGCTTCTGTAGTGACGTTGTTAAATGCACCCGAAATGTCAAGGAATGCTCCCAGGGCAAATTCTTGATGGTACAGTGCCTTCTCGATGGTGGCTACTAGGGAGTGTAGCGCTGTTTCCACCGATTTCCCTTTCGTGTAGGCGTGCTGGTTTCCCTCCAAGGTCAGGTTCATGCCTTCTCTTATGTGAAGGTCCAGTAGCTTCTCCATTGTTTTGAGCAGGAATGATGTGAGGCTAATGGGCACGTGACTGCATTTCCCTGCTTTGGGCAGGAATACAACGCGTGCTGTTCTCCAGGCCACAGGTACATAGCTCCACCTCAAGCATGCTATAAAAATGGATCGTAGCCATGGGACGATTGCGCATTTGATCGTTTTTAGCATGGCTGGGAATATTCCATCTAGCCCTGGGGATTTATAACTCGCGAACGAGTCGATCGCCCATCGGATCTCTATTGTCTGGGATGTTGACTTGTTGCGTGTGTAGGTCTTGAGGCGTATCTGCCTCAGTGACTGGAGTGCAGCCTGGAAAGTGCGCATCAAGTAGAGCACATGTCGCTTCCCTGCTGCTTTCTGTCCAGTGTCCGTCGTTCGTTTTTAGCTGACTCTGCATAGGTGGCTGCTTTGAAAGCAGTTTCCTGAGTCTAGCTGTTTCGGAGACCTTCTCTATGCTGGAGTAGAAGTTTCTCCAAGAGTTCTGTTTTGCCTTCCGTACTTCTTTTTTGAAGACGCGAAGTCTAATTTTGTATTCCTCCCAGATTATTTGCTCATCCGCTTGTTTGGCGAGTTTGAAGCATTCTTGCACGTCCTTCCTCTGCTCTTTCAGCGCTGGGGTCCACCAGGGGGGTCTGGTTCTCCTTTTGCTAACTGTGAGTTTGCATGAGGTTTTGTATGCTTCGGTTAGGTTGGCTGTGAGCGTCTCCACGGACCTCTCAATGTCGCCTACCGAGCAGATACTCGTTGGCTTTGGTAGTTTTGACTCTACCGTTTTAAGGTACTTCACCCAGTCTGTGTTCCGGGGGTTCCTATAGGCGTTTCTGGTTTGGTTGTGGTTGAACTCGATCTTAAATTGGATGTACTTGTGGTCTGAGAAGGAGTTTCTATCAAGGACTCTCCATTCTGATGCCTGTGTACTATTCCCTAAGGTCAGAGTTAGGTCTAGGACATTGGCCAATGTTGGTCCCACATATGTGGGCACATCTCCAACGTTTTCTATTTTAAGGTTAGTTTGTAGGATAAAGCTTAAGAGTGACTCACCTCTGTCATTGATGTCTGGACTACCCCACACGGTGTGATGTGCGTTGGCGTCCGTTCCGACGACGAGTGGTTGTTTTCTCCTGCTCGCCTCAGCCGTTAAGTGTTCAAGCTCGGCCGGTGGCGACTCTCGCTCGTGTGCCATATAACAGGATGCCAATAGTATTGGCTCATCATCGCGACCTTCCAGGGCCACAACTGTGAGGTCATCCGTGCTGTAATTAGACATAAGGTAAGCATAGATGCCTTTTCTTACCAGAATGGCCGTCCTTGCCTTACTTACTGCGGTGGGATAAAAAACGTTGTAGTTTTGTGACCTTAGCCCTGAGACCTTGTTCCCTGCCGCAATCCAAGGTTCCTGAACTAAGGCCACTTCGGCGGGCCCTGTCTCAAGGATTAATAGGAGCTCCGCCGACGCAAGCTTGCTTTTATGCAAGTTGACCTGGAGGACCTTCAACTGCATGGTCGTTGTCGGCGTCCCCAGGCCTGGATGGGTCAACTACCATGGTTGCGTCCACATCCTCATCGTCCTCCATACTGGGTGGGTCAGCTACTGTGGCTGATTCCTCATCCCTTTCGGTCTCTACCTCCGTTATATCGAGGCTGCTGGCTTTATCGACCATCTCGTCGATGCCCAGGTCTTTCTCGACCTCTCCAGCCTCTAGCGTGTGCTCGTTCTTGTCTTCGGGATGGCGCTTTTTGAGTCGTAGGTGCACGCTTCCTACTCCCCACGCCATCTTCCCGAATCTAGGGTATAGCAAATCATAGGCCTCCTTGTTGATCTGGAGGACCATGTGCTGCCCGTTCTTGTCGGGCTTAGCAACATGCAGTACCTTCCAGTCAGCTGTTGGCACGTCTGGGTTTTGCCACCTTAATAGTTTCAGCGCCTGCTCCTTTGGTACAACCCTTGGGAAGAGTACTTTCGCTTTCGGCACTGACGGAATACATGTTCTGTCAACTACTTCCAGCTGGGCACCCTCCCATGGGCTTCCCATGTCTGCAACGACGCTAGTGACCCACTTGAGGGTGAGGTCGTCCTTACATTTAAGAATTTTGACTCCAAACAGCCAGCCTGCTCCGTCGAACGTGACAGGTTGCGCTGCTGGGTCGTCCATCCTTTTGAAAATCTCCTCGAACAGCTTCCCCTCCACTAGCTTCCACTGTTCCAGGGTCATTTTGCCGAAAGGGTCGCTTTTGTCGAAGAGGGCTACGGTCAGATGCCGTTTCGCCACGTCACTGGCTGACTCCTTTCCCGGCGTTTTTCCTTTTGGAGTAGAGCTTGGTGGAGCCTTGCTCTGCGGTCTTGGGCGTGGCCGTTTGCTCGCTGGGGCCTCCGCCTTCGCTGGCTCAGTTGAGCGCTGCCGCTTGACAGCCAAGCTCTCCTCCACTTTGTTGGCGTATAATGCGGAGGTGGCTTGCATCGCCTGTATCTCCGCAAAGTGTTTGCGACCCTCCTTGTTCTTTTGCTCGGCCCACGCCAGCTTGTTGCTCTCCTCTAGGGTGAGCTTACCGCTGCCATCGAGCCTCGCTTTAATCTTGAGGGCCGCCTTATATTGGGCCTTCGCTCGCATGCCTTCCTTCGTCCTTTTGGGCCTTACCTTACGAGAGGTGCTTTTCCTCGGCCTCCGTATTTATAGAGCCGCCGTGCGACTCGCAGTCCGAGTCTGTATCGACTGCGGTACCACGCCACACTTTGGCTTTTGACGTTGTGGCAGTAGCTGTACAACTGTCTTGGCCTGCTCCAACCGCGACAGCGGTGTGACCGCTGGCGACACGAAGAAGGGATTTCTCCCCACCGTGCCCGCCGGTGGTAGCAGTCACGCCTTCCACCGACGTTTGGGCTGATATCCCAGCCCGAGTTTGATCCTTTAGGTTGTGCATTGGAAATGACCATGGTGGTTGCATTTTGTTCTTGGGTACCACCCCATAGCATTTTATGCCTACTGCCAGGCACCTTGTAACCATGGCTCTTGCTCAACTCTGCCCAGCTAAAGCTGGACAGAACTGGCCGTCACCTTAGCTAGACACTGCATTTCCTGGGTGTAAGACGAGCAAGTGACACTAGGTATATAGCTCGCTTTAAGCCGAGGTACATACAGTGTCCATTGCCCAGCCGACACCCTCGGGGAGGGTTCAGTTAGAGGATTTCCGTCAGCCTGTTATTTATTAAATAGATAAAAAAATAAATGAACTAAAATTTTTATACCCTTGGAGAGGGTATATTAAAATTGTTCAGATGTTTGTAACGCATAGAAGGAAGCATCTCCGACCACATAAAGTATATATATTCTTGATCAGCATGACGAGATGAGTTGATATAGCCATGCCCGTCTGTTCGTCTGTTTCTATGCTATCTCCTCCGTCAGTTTAAAAGCTATCTTAACCAAACTTTGCACGAAGTCTTTTGGTACAAATGCGCAGTACATTTGTCGGAATCGGCCGGATCGGATGACTGTATCGTATAGCTGCCATAGAAACGATCGGTCGAATAAGTAGTTCTAGTGAGAAAAACTTTTTTGTCTTCAACGCAATCGTCCCCAAACCTCATATTTATAAGTTTTCTATGCCTCCACATAATTTCACCAAGTTTTATGAAATTCGGACAACTATAAAGTATAGCTGCCATACAAAAGATAGTTTTGAAAAAACGTCTTAGTAGGAAAAACTTTTTTGTTTTCAATGCTCCCAAACTTGTTACTGGCCAATATTACATGGGCATTTCCACAGAAAGGTCCACCAAGATCGACAAAGCAGTTTTTTAAAAAATTATTTTTCTTAACATGACATGAAAAACTAAAATTAAAATAAATAACATAATTCATTTAAAGCCTTTCTGATTCCATTTAAAAACAAGGGTATAAAAAACCGGAATACTGAAAATTAGTCAATTTCATGTCAGGTTTTCTTTAATATGTCGCGTGTAAATGTCGCGTTCTTCTAATATTAAAGCTTATAAAAACAAACTAATGTAAATAACGAATATAATTGCACGGAATAAAAAGCTGCATTATTCACCTTTATTTAGGAGTTAACTGCTTTAAAATTGTTGTTTACTATTCCCAGATTTATGAATTTTATTACATGCAGCCAAAAACGACTTCCATTTTTGTCGCGTGATAAATCACATAACTTTTTCAATTTATATTTTAATTGTCAAATCGACTGAACCTATCTTTTGCACTAAATATACTGCTACCAAAACTCTACCAAAAAATAAAAACAAACAACAAATATTTTTTTGTTTTCTTTATTTTTTTGCACTTTAAAGTCGTACGAATGCTAACACACAATTCTGCCAAGTTTGATTCAAATCGGATGACTATAGCATATAGCTGCCATAGAAACGATCGGTCGAAAAAGTAGTTCTAGTGAGAAACAAAAAAAATTTTGTCAAAATTGTGGTGCCATATAACAAACTGGCAGGCAGATACCATGCTCCAAGGGTTTATATACTTCGGTCGAGCCGAAGTTAGCTTGCCTCCATTTTTCAAAATATTTATTTTGTTCAATTTGCATTTTTCCATAGAATATTGTTTTGAATATCTTTGCCGGAATTCAAATGTTAATTCTTTTTCCAATAACAAAAATAGCATTCGGAAGAAATCATACTACAGAATTTATTTTGTACTTAAAATGTTATATTTCATGTGTATAAATTGTAATGTAAGAAAGGGAAGCTTTATTGGCTGCGTCAAGTCAGTTTCTTGTTTAATGGGTCAACTATAGGATATGGAATATGTATAAATTACAGTAATGGAATTCAATAGACATATCTAAATATAATCAGAAAATGTTATAATTGTATAAACACTGTGGGCCATGGAAAACTTCCCTTTATGAATCTCCACAGTGATTTACATGAACAAGGGATATGTAATCATTCTATGTGGATGTCCAATCCATGTCATCGCTAGGCTAACGCATGTTTATAGTTCACATTTGGCATTTATTTTTGATGTTATATGAATGATTCTATTTATTCTGGCATACTTAAAACTATTGCAGCTAGTAAGCAAACGTCGTCTCGTCCTTTGTCTATCTGTTTCTCGTCGTCGAAGCCTGGACTGTGTGCAGCACTGTAAAATTATCCGCGTAGTTTCGGGGCAAATCATACTTGACATTGTCAGCGCCCAAATAGCATGCTCCATAGGCACTGCTCTTAGTGATGCGCACCAAATTGAGATTGTAATCGATGCTCCGCTTGGACAGTTCTTTTATGAAAGCCTCTTGCAGCAGGTTCCAACTAGACCACACAGAACCAACACACACCACATTTAGATCACCCGATTTAACTAGATCTGCATGTACATCGGGCAGCAAAGCCATAATCATGCGAGCCAAATGAACGCCGGCTTCACGGAATAGTCCCAGTGCCAACTCGTCGCCACTTTCGGCACTTTGAGCCAGTTTCTTGCAAAGATTGGCAAAAAATGGTTTATCGAATTTGGCATAGCAATGGGTCAGCATGTCATAGCGCGTCTCAATGTTGAAGTGTTCCTTAATCAGTGACCAGGTCTTGTCCACTGGAGACGGAGACTTTTCAAAATTGTCCATGTCATCGAATACCACTTTTACGGCACGATAGGAAATAAACCAAGCTAAGAGATAGAAAATAGCATACATATGACTTATGGCAAAGTCCAAAGCAATCTATTCATTTGCTAATCGAAGCATTGAATTAGTTGATAACATCAACCTCGCCACTCACCGCTGCCCTCGTCCCCTAAGAAATTGCCCCAGCCGCCGCAATTGGAGGTTGAGCCGTCAGGATTGCGTAGTAAACAATTGGACCCTGTGCCCGAAATGAGAACCATGCCCCCAATATTGGAGGCCGTAAACATGCTGCCCATGGTATCGCTGGAAACGGCATAGCTCTCAGCTAGATTGGGGAAGGTGGAACGTAGCTCTTGCTCCAACTCCCGGTTGGTGGCCTCCTGTGGGTGGAATAGTCTATAATAATGTTTGACCAAAAATATTGGCAAGCTTAACTCGCCTGCTCGCAGCCACTTAAACTGAGTCCCAAACTGGTCAAGGGCGTGTCTTTGGATATATGGGCCTCCTCCATAGCCCGTTCAACCATATCCGCAATGCGACGAGCACATTCTGGTATGCCAATCCCCCAATGGTTGGTACCCAGTCCGCTGGTGGAGCCCACCGACTGACCACTTTCATCACAGATCACCAACCGGGAGTGCGTTGCACCACTGCAAATGAGAGGGAAAGTCATTAAAGTTATTTTTGCTGTTAATATTATTACACAATAGGAGTGGACACCAGGGCCACGACAGCGAATAAATCAAATTAAATTGACGACAAATGGCCTCTGTGCTATATTTGACTTCCGAGAATTAAACGAATTAACTTATGAAACGTGGTCGCACGCACCAATTGGATTCGAGCCCAGAATTTTTTAAAAAATTAATGGAAAATGCGGGTGAAATGAAGTTTCTATTTGTAGGGGTGCCTACAGCGATCTCCAAAAGTAGTCTTCTTCTCTTTGAAAACGCAAGATCCGCCAACGAAATAGGTAAGGGTTAGCGGACTTAAAAACATGTCTAGTAGAAATGGAACTTATTGGCTTTAAGCCAGAGGTTAAGGTTAATTTTGGCCGATCGCTTTTTTTCCGGCTACGGTTATATTACAGTTGTGGGATATGGGCTACAGTTCGGGTTACGGTCACTAACCTTTATTCCGTTTTGGGTTTCAGAAACAGTTACGGTTATTGGTATAAAATATCACTTTGATCACATTCAGAATAAAGCAAGGCTGCAAACCGGTCCTGTACCGAACCCCATAGAACCGGTTCGGTTCGTGTTTTTTGAGTCCGACGAAAAGAAAGCAGAAAAGAATTGCAAGTAGAAGAACGTAGTGTTGATGAAGGTTTCTCATGTGCATCAAAAGCAATTCTTGATTTGAACGAGATGACCATGTTACCTCAATAGATTCCCTGGAGGACTTTAAAAATTCTTTTACTTTTAGAAAAATAGAGAAAACTAGTGCTAGACTGTGTGACGCGATGGACTCTTATGGATTTATGCATTCAGAGTTCTTTGAAGAAGCTCCAATTAAAAACATTTGAATGGAACGTATTCCAAGCATCTGTTTGTTGCTGCAGACAATTTATTAAACTTCTTAAAAAGCACAGGATTTACCATTACTACCAAGTGATTTTTATTTCTCTTGCTTTTCATTTCGAGCAATGGTACTAAAATCTGTTGTAGCCAGTATTGGCTACAATGCTCTTAGACCCGAGATTTTTAGCTTCATTAACTTCCGACAAAAAAAAAGTTGCGAAGTAGCACATTACAGACATGCAGATGCAGAAAATTTACTTCTAAACTAATCAACTTCTGAATGCGAAGAAGAAAAGTTTATCAAATTTAGATTCTTACAAAATTTGTGCAAGAGAACATTCGTTGTCAAATATTCTAAAATAACATCATTGAAATAAACAATATTATTTGAAAAATAAGTATTTATAAATCGAAACTATTCTTTTAATTTCAAGCGAACCGAGGTTCGAACCATATCCTTGGGTTCATGGGTTCCAAAAATCGAAATTTAATTAAAGCCAACTATATTTTGATCAGAAAAAATGTTTAAAACATGTTATAAGCTTTTTTGGACAAAAATAGTTAAAACGTGCTTAATTTAAAGTAAATCAACAATATCAAATATTTTGATTAAGATAAAAATGTTCAATTTTTACTGCGAATTTTCATTCAAGCCAGTCTAGGAAAAAATAAAAAGGATGCAGAATAAGTATAATAAAAAAACAATTAAGAATGTATTTAACCTCTAGGGTTATTTATGAGCTCGAAAATACCTAACCGGATGGCGCTAATCATGATTTCAAACTCTGAATCCGGATTTTTGGTCCATTCCTTAGTAACAGACTTTCGAAGCTCTTTAGTCGAGTTAAACTTTTGTCAAGGTTACCACACATGTTTTCAATTGGATTCATGTTCGGAAACGCGTAGGCCTTACTAAAAGCTAGATATTTTTCTCAATGAATCACTCACGACTGGCCCTTAAAACGTGAATGGGCGCATTATCTTGCTGAAAGATGGTTTCCGGGTCCTGCTCTTGCTCCAAAAAGTTAATTAATACTTCATCCAATAAGTTTAAATAGCCTTTTGTATTCCTGCGAACTCTAATCTTGCATATCGGGATTCTGGTTCTGTTAGCTAAAAGCGTCCCAAAACATCACAGAGCCGCCATTTCAGTTTTGGAAGGTCAAAATGGGCCCATAGTAACTAAAACCATCTGGCCCATTCAAGTTAACCTTTTTCTCATCTGAGAGTACCACAGTTTTCCAATCCTCCCTCAAGACCTTTAACGTTTCGTAAGGGATATTACGGCTTGTTTATTAGATGTCGGCGATGCAGGCTTAGTCTTCATTCTCTTCAAGATTCCAGGTCGCATGAATTCAAAAGGTTACTTAGACTTTTTGGATGAGCTCTTAGTAGACTATTTGAAACAAGAGTTGGCAAGATATTCCTGCCTTACACATGTCAAGGGCTAGTCGTAAGTGGTTGATGAATCCAAATCAGAACATGTGGCGTAAGCTTGCCCGTCGTGTTAATGCTGGCGGACGAAAGTTTAACTCGACTGTAGAGCTTCGAAAAGCTGTTACCCGGTGTTAGCCGGTTAGGTATTTTATTTTTATTTTAACCCTGGAGGTTAAATACATTCTTAATTGATTTTTTAGTATCCTTATTCTGCATCATTTTTATTTTTTTCTATACTGGCGTTAATGAAATTTCGCAGTAATAACTGAACCTTTAAAAAAAACAGAAAACATGATTTTAATTTAATAGATATATTCGATATTGTAGATTTAACTTAAATCAAGCACGTTTCAACAATATTTGTAGAATAAAATGTTAAAACATGTTTTAAAAATGTTTTACTGAACAAAATATGGGTGGCTGTACTTAAATTTCTATGAGTGCATATCACATCTCCAATCAAAAATCACGCTGTTGATTCCTCACAATTATTTAAATGTTAATAAAGAAACTGCATAATTTAGGAACAAGGGCAGAGTGCCGTGAGATCAATTCCATTGAAGGGAAATGGCTAAATTTATAAAAGAAATACATTCACATATCTACATTTTTGTAGCTTGAGCATTTTGTCAAATTTATCAGGTTAAGAGCCAATTTCTCTTCTTTAAGAAAGCTGCTATGAATTGAACAAACCTGTTATGTAACAGGTAACTTTATGTTGATTTGAAATCGTCTTTAATTAGTACCAGACGAATACTTTCGTTGACCGCTGTAAAACAATTGACGTTTTGGTGCTGGTTGACGAATATGCAACGCAATTGATTTAATCCTCTGTGGGAAAATCAACATATGATATTGTTATCGCGAAATATTATTAAACAAGCAATTAATTTATTGTGGTCATAAAAATAACCGCCATGTACAGTTGAAATATGAATAACGTAACGTGTGACGTAATGCTGAAAGAAAAGAGTGGCAACGCTACAGAGGTTGCCCAGATGTTTTACTTAATGTTTGTTGTTTAATAACATTTAATTCCTATAAACTAGAGAAAAGTGCGTGTTCAACACCCCCGCCTGCTTTAATTAAGGCCGTTCAAGCTGTTTGATTAATCAAAATGAAATTTCTGACAAATGTGCACAGGCGGCTGGGGTTGCTGCTATGCCGGCAAAGGTCAACAACGGCAACAACAAGCAGTGAGGCACATGACATGGAACCGGCATTAACCAGTGCCCAGCTGGACGAGCTGGAGAGGAATATGAATTTGCGACAGCACAAAAACAATATTCCCCTCATACGCTCCCTGCTTAAGACAGGGGACCAGCCACAGCAACTGCAGTTGGAGCTAAATAAATTGCCCAATGCAACACATCCGCGTCTGCTCAGCTATGGGAATGAACCACGGGAGCTGGCTCGGTATGAACACCGTCAGTTGTCTGTCGCCAGAGAGTTTTCGGAAGTGGCACGCTCTCTTAATCTTTTTCGCATGGATCATCTAGGCAACTACACAGGACATAAAAGCTACTATTTGACTGGCCAACTGGCCATGCTGGAGCAGGCCATCATTCAGTACGCTCTACAGTCTGTCACCAAGCATGGCTTTAAGCTGATCTCCGTGCCAGACATTTTGCCGCCAGAGGTGATTGAATCCTGTGGGATGCGTACTGAGGGCGAACGCACACAGGTCTATAAGCTGGATACGGGTGAATGCTTGTCGGGCACCTCAGAAATGGCGCTAGCTGGTTATTTTGCAGGCAAAATGCTGGTTGAGCGGCAATTGCCGCTGAAAGTTACCGCAGTGAGTCGTTGCTTTCGCGCTGAGACTTCCGGGTTGCAGGAGGAGAAAGGAATCTACAGAGTGCATCAGTTCACTAAGGTTGAAATGTTTGCCATTTGCACACCCGAACAATCCGAGGCCGAGCTGGAGGAATTCAAGAATATCGAGCTGACACTGTTCAAGGAATTGGGCATAAATTATCGACTACTGGACATGCCTCCGTGTGAGTTGGGAGCACCGGCATATCAGAAGTACGACATTGAAGCCTGGATGCCAGGTCGTCAGATGTGGGGTGAAATTTCCAGCTGCAGCAATTGTACAGATTATCAAGCCAAGCGACTGGGCATTAAATATCAACGGGAGAAGGATGACCGGTTAAGGTCAACTCATACCATCAATGGGACAGCAACGGCCATACCACGACTACTAATTGCCTTAATAGAATCATACCAAAAGGACGACACCATAGAGATACCCAAGGTCTTGAGACCCTTTATGAATGGCCAGGAAGTGATAACGAAGAATAAACGAATTCCGGAAACGAAACTGGTTAAGTTCATTAAAGCTAATGTAATTTAATTTGTG
This sequence comes from Lordiphosa clarofinis, assembly GCA_018904275.1. Classification (NCBI taxonomy): domain Eukaryota; kingdom Metazoa; phylum Arthropoda; class Insecta; order Diptera; family Drosophilidae; genus Lordiphosa; species Lordiphosa clarofinis. The sequence goes on from JAEIGQ010000246.1 coordinate 406,782, forward strand.
CACACGAATAAAATTAGATATGAAGTTGTTGACATTATAGATAGATTCTACGTTTATCATTTGATACATACCCCTCGACTCCGCCGAAATATCTCATTATGATGCAGTCAGGTCAAAGCTCTCACAATCCAAATCTGTAAGCAAAAAAAAAAACAAAAGACGGTAAACGTAATTAAATAATAAACGATTGCATGATTAATTTCACCGCACACAAACAAACACACCGCAGTAGGTTGTTCGATGTTAATTCCACCTGCCCTTCCTGCGCTATACGCGATTTAGTCACCGTAATCTTATCAAGACTTATAAACAGAATTGAGCCGAACCACTACAATAAATTAGTAATCTGCTGAGCAAGCCAAAAAACAACCAACAAATTTGATACATTCTTGTATAAACCGAAAGAGTCAGCAGCAAAGCTGAAAGCATGCAATTGAGGAATGGCCAACTGCATTCACAGTGAAGCATGACAAATGGGTTAGGGGTAGGGTTTTAAAATCATATTTTAAGTCTCGAGTTTTTCCAAATTATCACGAGTACAACTACGGACTTAGCTCAGCAAAATAATTTAACGCGTTTTTCCAAAACCTTTCGCCTTCCCCCCCGCCGTCCACTTTCCCCTTTCTTTTACCCCCCCTCGGTTTTTACTTAGGGTGTTCTCACCCCGTTTTTAAGACCCATTTATTTAATCAGAACGTGCATAATTTATGTCTTCAAAAAAGGCAAGAGAAGAATGAATAGGTCTTCACTGAAAAAATGGCCTACTTTGAGGGCAGGATTCGGTCGAATAATAATAATTGTGGCTTATCGGCAAAGCTTTTGATTTCACAGAAAGCACTAACAGAAAATTTGTATTCATTCCGGAGCTCCTTAAGATGACAAACCATGGTGAAGCTCGCCAAAGCAAACTCTTTTCCTGTAGCCTTTTCTAATAAAAAGGGTATAACCATTCCATACAAACATGATCCACTGTACTCAGCTGCTAACAATAGGCAGTTTGTCGGTAGGTACGAGTCCATTGTGCGTGTCAGTGCAAATCAAACAAACAAGTTTATAACATAAGCCCCGCTCACTCTGCAGGTGCTGTCGTATTGCAAACGTTGTTTTTGTCTTTTGATTCGGAAATTTGCTTACGTTTACGTTGGCCAACTTCGCAAAGGGCACAAATGTTTTGATTTGATTGCCACATTTACTCTCACTTCCAACGGCAGACGCCCACGAATGGCTCACCCGCTTCACTCACACACACACACACACATTCCCATGAATGTAGCTGATTAGAATATTGTTCTATTATTTCGTCGTAAATTCGCATTTGCTTAATAAACTACTCGACACCTTACCGCAGTTGCTCTCGTTGCGGGTCACGTCCACACGCTTCGGAGCCTAAACTCAAAATATTGTTTTTTAGTGGTCTACATAGTTATTTAAAGCTTGGCGTCCGATCTACTCGGCCCGCTTCATTGATTAATATGAATGTGATTAGTGCTGAGTAGTTCAACGCTGAACTAGTTCTATGGAACCGGTATTTGTTCAAAACGCAAACACATTAAAGGGGTCATTCTCAGCCATGGGCGATTTAGAGTACGATCGAGGGAATATACTCTGCAATTCACACCGAGTGCTTGCCGAATACATGCATCACTGCATGTTGGAGAGAGAGTCAGTTACTTTCTCGCCCTCTCTTCTTAGCAAACTCTGATCTAAATAACCTTAAAGCGCACCATACTTCTCACACATTTTGACGCAAAACGGTAATGTGTGGTAAATGCGCCTTACCAAAGACACTATATATATAGATACTGCATCTCACACAAACCTTTTTTTGTTTGGGATCCAATGTCAGCTCTCGAGAAAAATCGTTTTTTGCGTCATATGTGTCATCTATTATATCTATAAATTTTTGCTCTCAGCCGTATAGCTAATTTAAAAAATGTTTCGCTAAATTTCAATATTTGTGTCCTCGTAAAGGCAGCGAGATCCAAAAATTGGGATCCAGTGTCAGCTCTCAAAAACAATCGTTTTTTGTTTGACATGCGTCATCTATAAATCTTTGGTCTCACGCACGCATTTGTGCAAATCAACACAAAAATCAAAAAGTTTTGATTTTTCGGGTTCTTTCGTGTGTTTGTGTAGTGAGTAGGCGCATTGTGCAAAATGTGTTCAGTTAAGTTGACTTCGGCAAGCATTCGGTGAGAATTGGCCCCGGTTCGTGCCCCTGTGGCTATCTCTGGGGAACTCTGCATTAGTGAGATAAAGAACTCCCAATATGAAATTTTTCATAGAAAAATACAAAGAGCGCTGTCCACATGCATCCATCCTTACTCGCCGATAGCTTGCTTCAAAATAAAAATTCCGCGAATGCTATTGTGGTGAGTGGGCTAAATGCGTGTGAATTTTGCGCAAAAATTTGTGAGATGTTAGGGGGGGTCTTATTCTTTCCGTGTATTTTCCCATAAGAGATTAAGGTCCATTCGGGATAGATCATCCGTGCCACAGTCGTAACATGTAGCTTTTTTCCGCTCAAATTATTATGTATTGCTGTGGGAGTACCAGGAGAGCATTCTACTTGACATGGTTACGGTTGCGGTTTCAAATTTTAGTGTTTTTAGCAGGGCTGCAAACCGGTTCGGAGTCGAACCGCTCCGGAGTCAGAGACTCGGGTATTTTTGGGAGGTCCGAACCGAACCCGAACCGGAGCACAAATATTTTTTTTGCCCGAACCTGAACCTTAACCGGAGCAAAAAAAGTCTAAAATGGGTTCGGTTCAAAGACTAGAAAATTTTTTCTAGATTTTTTTAATTGTTAACTTTGCCATTTTTCAATATATCTAAACCAGCGATGGCCAGCGAGAGCGAGGCCAAAAAGTGAGAGTGTATTAGTGTGCAAAAACAAACCTCCGTGAATTAGCTTCGACCTAATCGCTTCGAACTCTGTCAAGCGACTGACGCTGTCTTACTCTCTCGATGTCAGCTTCGGCAAGCGTTCGGGTCATGTATGTGTAAATAGGGAAATGTTTTCGCCCCCGGAATGGAACCAAGGGCCAACGCTGATCTAAACACACTCAGGAAAAAATATGGCATGAATTTAAACAAATCGTCTTTTTTTAAATTTGCCCTGATAAATTTTCTAACGCACAGAAAAAGTTTTCTAGAACTCTGAAAAATATGACATAAAAATAGTTTAAGATAAAACTTTTCTAATGCCCCGTACGGAGAACGACAGAAAATGCCTTTTGTCACAGTATTTTACATAAATAGAAACACTTTCTAACAGCACCTGAGCGTCAAAGCAATGCCAAGGTGTTTCTTATTATATGAAATACTGTGACGAAAGGAATTTTCTTTCGTTCTCCGTACGGGGCTTAAAAATAATAATATGGGAGATTTTTCTGATAACACAGGATTACAAAAAATGGTCAACTTTTTCAACAGGAAAGATAACAAACTCTTATTTTGGTCACTAAATTAAATTCACCGTTTTCAACCAGACCGTCAGGGTTACGATATATTTACATAATCGCGTGTTGAGCAAGGTTTGTTTACATTTGTGGGTCCGATTGTGGGGATTTTACTTCCTTTTTTTAAACTTCCAAATATGTATGAAATGTTTAAGGTTTTTCAAATTAACAAATTTTTATTTTGAGTCAGCGAAAACAAAATTATTCCTGAACCTCGGTTCGAACTTGAACCTAGGTTCAGCGACCTTCTGAACCCGAACCCAAAAAGATTGAAGGGTTCGAACCTCGGAGTTAACCCCCTCCCGATTTTTAGGAGGTTTGCAGACCTGGTGGTTTTTAGCGTTTACGGGTTACGGTTTCGGTTATGGTTTTAATGTGTGGATTTTATACATTTTATCGGATCTTTTTATACCCTGTTCCCATTAGAAATGGGAATAAGGGTATCATGAAGTTGTGCAAATGTATGTAACAGGGAGAAGGAAGCACCTCCGACCACATAAAATATATATATTCTTGATCGGCATCAACAGCCGAGGCGATTTAGCCATGTCCGTCTGTCTGTCTGTCCGTCTGTCTGTCTGTATGAACGCGTCGATCTCAGAGACTGTAATAGATAGAGCCACAAGTTTTGGAATATATATAGGTGTATACTTTTTCTCTGTATAAACAAGTGGATAAATTTTTGCATGCATGTATGTATGAGTATACTGTAGCCACATCGAGTTTGTTTCAGATTTGGAAAACTCCACACCCTCCATCCATTTAGCAGCGAAAAACTGTCACTCTCTATGTATAAACGCGTTGATCTCACAGACTATAAGAAGTAGAGCCACAAATTTTTGCATGTATGTAGGTGTACACCGTACCCAGATAAAGTTTGCTCCAGGTTTGGCAAATTCCTCCTCCATCTTCTTCTAACCGCGAAAAACTGTCAGAGCTTCAATTTTTAAGTTTTAACCTAGTGACTTAATATATATTCAGTGAGGCCCAACATCTATCTATTCTGTGTACCACAATGAGATCCGAGCAAAAACACCGAAGATATGTACATCAGTGCGCCTGCCCATTTATTGAAATAAATTTTAAAATAAATGGAATTTAAAGCTATAGGAACCACATTACTTGGAACAGGGTATTTTGCTGTCGGGGCACTCATACTTGTTTTTAATTTCCATTTGGATGGTCCAATTTTAGATCGCTCTTTTCATTACTGCTACGGGCATTTCGCGAATTAAGCGAGTAAGGGTGTCTTCCAAGTCCTTAATTGTTGCTGGCTTATCGACGAAGACTTTTGACTTCACGTAACCATACAGGAAAAGTCTAGTGGTGTTAAATCTATTGATCTAGGCGGCCAGTTGACGGATCCAGAAATGTGCCTCGTCACTGAGCTGTTGCAGAGCCCATTGTTGCCGTTTTTGCTGTGTGAGTCTTTTCATGAAGATTTATCAAACAATCCTTAACAAAAATAAGATGACAGAATGAAACCAGTCACGAGTGATATCTGAAAAAAGAATATTGATAAAATTAAACAAAATGCCCTTTACTGAAAAATAACTACGCCCATGAGTTTTGGAACAGTTTTTTCATAGCTTGGTTTGCGGTCTCCTTCCAGGGATACGAAAGCACGAACTAGTTTGAAACTGGTTCACTTGAAATAGCAGTATTTTTTCGCTTGCCAGTTAAGGTCACATTGTCTATTTCAGCAGCTGATTGTATCAGAATTGTTTATTATTTTATTTGTAATAGCCAGGAAAATTGTTTCTTGAGTAGAACATGGCCCACTATAAAGGTGCTGCCAGTGAGGCTGGGCGCGCCGCCCAGCTGATGAAGAAGCGCGAGATTCAACAGCAGGAAATTGAATTTCGAAAGAAGAAAATCGAGGAAGAACTGAAGCTGGACAAGATTGAGAACAAGTTTGCCACCCACTACGATGCCGTGGAACAGCAGCTCAAGTCGTCGACCATTGGCTTGGTTACGCTGGACGAGATGAAAGCCAAGCAGGAGGATATAGTGCGTGAACGTGAAAAGAAGTTGGCCCAGAAAAAAGACGAGAAGGACCGCGAAAAGCAGCGGGCCTTGGAGGCAATTCAGGCTGAAAAGAACAAACAGAAGCGGCAGATTCAAGCCTTATCGTTTAATTTGGATGATGAAGAGGAGGCCGATGAAGACAAGGCCAGTGATGGAGACGAAAAAGAGGATGAGAAACCCATTCTTACTAAGTGGACAGAGGCCGTGCCAATAAAAAAAAAGAAAATCTGCAAAAATCCCGATGTGGACACATCTTTTTTGCCGGACCGCGAACGCGAAGAGCAAGAAAATCGACTGCGCGAGCAACTGCGCCAGGAGTGGGTCATGCAGCAAGCCGAGCTTAAAGATGAGGATATCTCCATTACTTTCAGTTACTGGGACGGCTCAGGCCATCGTCGTAATGTTCTCATGAAGAAGGGCAACTCCATTTATCAGTTTCTGCAGAAATGCCTGGAACTCTTGCGAAAAGAATTCATCGAGCTAAAGACAGTTATGGCCGATCAGCTTATGTATGTCAAGGAAGATTTAATACTGCCTCACCACTATTCCTTTTACGATTTCATTGTAACAAAGGCTCGAGGCAAGTCTGGCCCATTGTTTCAATTTGATGTGCACGACGATGTTCGCATGATAAGCGATGCCTCTGTTGAAAAGGAGGAATCTCATGCGGGTAAGGTGTTACTTCGCTCCTGGTACGAGCGTAACAAACATATATTTCCCGCCAGCCGATGGGAACCGTATGATCCCACCAAATCGTATGACAAGTATACGATTAAGGATAAAGACAAGAGCAAAAAGTAATGTATCGGAATATGCAATTCTTAAAATAAAGCAAAAAATAAATATTTTGTTTAAAATTTAAACTTTAAATAAGGCGCTTAACCTCCTGCGAAGCTTTCTTGGTGGTTCTTTCTTGGCTGTTTTCTAACTTGTGTGTGTTCTCATATGATTTAGGCATATGGTGAGGTTTGAATTCTAAGTACATTTTTGATGTGAAACATCTATAATTTCGGTACGGAAGATTTTAGTAAAAGTAAAATCTGATTTCAGCGTAACGTGACGCTGTTGTTTTGTGGAGTTTAACGGCCAAACGGCATATGTGTTCTCTCTCTACCGATTTTAATGGCAAAACATGAACTCGCTTTAAAAAAAAAAAAACACGTAAAATCGTTTTTCAAATATACAGAACGAGCTATTTATCCGCTTGTTATTTGAAAAATAAAACACAAATTTAAAGAGTTAATTATAAAAGAACCATTAACGAACACCAAATAATACTTTCACATTAGTTCTTTATAGTTCGCGGTCCATCGAGGAAAAATATTTTTGGCGTTTGGCAGGAAAATCTCATGTACTCTTTCCAAACTTAACCATCTTTGGCACTGAGATCAATCGGAGTGAACTCCACAGTTTGGACAAATTTAGTCTTTTAGAATGAATCCAAATTGCGTGGGCTAACTCGTCCAATTATATCAGCATCCAGTACAAACCTCTACCGGCAGAGTACAAAGAACGTTATTTTGGAGTAAAAGACCTAATTCGAAAAAGTATTTGCCATCAAACAAGAAAACCATGTTCGACCTCGAAATAATTTTTGTGTCGTCCCATCGAACAATTTTTTTTAATTTTGGTTAAAGAGATACGTAAAAAAATGTTCGCCTCCGGCGCATCCTTCTATTATTTCTCACGGTAAAAGAATTTTTAGAGGGGGCGTCCAAGTCGACTTCCGCCTCACGCTAGAGTTTAGGTTGAGTCCAACCGCCTTGCACCAATCAGACGTCACTTTCAGTCCCCTCTGGACTATGTCACATACACTCAGAGAAAAAACAAAGCCGGTCGTGCTTGATATCAAACAGTTTTGAAGTCAAAAGTACGGTAAGACGGAACATTCTTGGATCCAAACTAAAAATACTGAATTCAAGCACGAATTTCTGAGACGTTTGAGGTCAAAATTTATTGTCTTCTCCTATGTAATCAGTTTTCGTCTTAAAAAATCAAGAAGAAAAAATCTAAATTAAAGCCTAGTTCAGTCTCGCTGATTCGTGCTAGATTTCTCTGGGTTTCTTTGTATTATCCTCTCGCAAGGATGACAATGTTATCATTGCCATCCTTAATTTTCTAGGAGCTCATCCCTAAAGGCATCCTCTAGTTGTGGTTACTGTAATGGTTTCTTCACCTGCTACTGCAGAGGCTTATCTGCATCGTAGAAGTGAATCTACCCATCTGCCTACTGTGGGGTGTATTCCTCTGCTGATTATGGGGTTAGTTATATCCTTCTTCTCTGTCTTGGAAATGGAGACTACCCTTCTTTTCCCCCCGCCCCGGGGGATACCCAGTTGCCAGACTGCTGGTGATGATCTTCCTGAGGATGGGTAGGAGTATGTCTTTTCCTTCCTGCAGGAATGCTGGATAAATGCTATCCGGTCCCAGGGATTTGAAGGGAATGTTCCAATTGCCCTCAAGTCTGCTTGCGGACACAACTTTCTTGGCCTCTGCCCAGTCAGAGCTACGAGGGTGGTAGCAGTACTCTTAATCTCTTGGTCGACACATTCTTTCACGGGAATGTTTCCCGTGAAGTGGGTGACGTACTCTCTCCTCGCTGTTCACTGTAAGCATCGGTTGCCTTTTTGAGCGAGATGTTGCCATCCGGGCTTTTCTTGGCCAGGACTCTATGCAATTTCGCTTCTGCTTTCGTGTCTTCTATAGACTCGCAGAATTTCCCATAATTCTTTCTTTTGACTTTCCTAATCTCGCTATTGTATAATGTCAGGGCTTGCTGGTACTTATGACAGTCAGCATTGTTTTTGAATTCGGGTGTTTATTTTGAGTTTCTTCAAGGAAGTACTTCACCAAGGGGCATAATCATTTTCTTTCCTCGAACTGCCAAGAGGGCAATTCTCTTCGTAGGCATCGTCTATTCTTCTGTTTAGTTCGTCGTCATTTATGTATGTACATTACTTTGAACCTTTTTTTCCCCCCAATCTCAATTCGAATTTTTATAAATCACTCATAAAAGAGTATACTGTCACTACAAATCAGGAGGGCGTTTCATTATAGTCAGCTCGGTCAACAGACATTTGCTGAATTGTGCCTGAAAATTTAAAGTTTTGATAATGTCTTGCAATTGTAATTCCCACGTTAAAGACGACAATGTTGTGATCATGTAAGTTGGGTTTTTCTCCACCTGACTACTAATTCAACAACGTTTTGCTCTTAGAACTAAAGCAGCGGAGACAGACGACACCAAGATCGCGATGTGCACTTCATTGGAGTTGGCCACTTGTCGCGCTGAGAATTGGCAGCTCAAGAAGAAACTGATTGAGTACGAGGCCACCATAAAGAATCTGGAACAGTTAGTGACTTCCATTGGGAACAAGCAACATCAGATTCTATACGAATTAACTGAGCTGCGAAAGGAGAGTAGCCATTCCAGCTCTGAGCTGGACATAGACTTGCCGAAATTCGTAGATGAATGTCAACTGGAAAATGAAGAAGATGGCTACAAGGCCGATTGCGATATAGATGATTTTGATGATGATGAGTTTCTATCCCAGGTTTCAACAGCAGCCACATCCGCCCGTTCAATTGCTTCCTTCTTAACCAGTTCGCCCGTTTCGACAGATGGTGATTCGGAACTTAGCTTTTACGAGGAAGAAGACACTCTGGTTGAGATTCTCACAGAGGCTGAAAGTGATGTAAACTAAGTGCCGCTTCGTTTGTGTATACATATTTTTCGAATTAGCGTTTAATTATACATGGCTTAAATCTATCGACGCTCTTCTAGCTGTACCCAAAAGTCAGGAGTTGTGATAATGAGCCCATTTAGATTTTTCGACAAGTCGGGCAGTTTATCGCCCGGTGCCAGGACATAGTTAAAGTTTTGGCACATGGCAGACGTCATGAGAAAGAGCATATTGCGGGCAAACGTCTCGCCTGCGCACAGCCGCTTGCCAGCTCCAAAGGGGAATGAGACATCTAATTTGAGGCATAGTTTTCCCTGCTCGTCAAGGAATCGTTCGGGTCGAAATTGTTCGGGATCCGACCAAACTCGAGCGTCCGAGTGATAGGCATACAAGCTGGGTATGACAATGGTGTCCTGTTGATAGAAGCATCGAAGCATTAGTAGGGAGCAAAAATCAACTTATAAATCAATCCTACCTTGGGTATGCGATAGCCCAGCAGCTCCGTATCCTCCATAGCCCTGTGAGGTACATCGGATGGAACTAGGGTTTCAATGCGCAGACCCTCGCGTATGGTGGCCTCTGTGTAGGGCATACTCTTGCGATCCTCCAGCGTAGGCAGGCGACCACTTCCCACAACCTCGTCAATCTCGCGCTGAATGCGCTTCATCACCGCCGGGTAGAGCATTAGGTACTGTACCAACAGCGATAACTGCACACCCACAGCCGTAAAGGCAGGAAACGAAAAGTCAACAAGACCCATTATAAATTGTTCGCGGTTGAACCCATAGCCCGGACCTTTCTTCATTTCGGCTAAATACAGATCCAGAAAGTTGCGCTCGCTGCCCTCATCATAGGTCTCGCTGTACCGATTAACAAAATCAGCAAAATATTGATAGACGAACTGATTCGCTTCGTTCAGCTTTTTGTAACCGCTCCACTCTGGCCAAATATGGCGTATCCAGGGCACAATGCTCAACATTCGGCCATAATCGTCCGAATTGCGCTGGAACTGCATGCCCAGCTGAACGAGACGTACCAGTTTGGCCATATCAGCTCGCGACTGTCGTTCGTTGTAGACGATATGGAAGTGACTGTTGGCCGAAAACGGGTTGAATAGCAGCGGCAACTGCACCCGATATCCGCCTGGCTTCACCAATTGATGTTCGTGTGCATAACGGGGCCCGTTTCGAATAAGATCCAGCATATCCGTCAATTCCTCCTGAATGACCAGTTCCAGTTCATCGAAGCGTCGACCGAAACCATAATCGCGCAGATATCGTAAAATAAACCGACGCTGCTCTTTCCACAGTAAACCGTCCTGGAAAAAGATTCCTGGGCACAGGTGGGATTTGAGATAAGATTAAAGTTAAAGTAGGACTCGCCAAAATAATGATAATGCTAATTCAATTTTGGGGTGACTACAAAATCAACCGAGTAAGCGCTTCAGCTAAGTCCATAATCCACCCGTAATCTAATGCGTAGCAGAGTCGATCCGTCCTTACTGAAAGACCCTGTACTTTGTAGCTTTTTGCATAAAATTGGGTTTTAAGAGGAATAATAACATAGTCGGTCATCAAAGACGCAGCAGGTGCTTTTGCTTCCTTTTCCGGAAAGTCGTGTTTTAAATATTGTACTAATTAAAAAAGATACTTAGATACAATAGAATAAACTAAAACTGTAGCTCCGAGGGCTTCAGTGCAACTTCGGGTTTTAAAGTCGTTCCACACTAAGGCAGGAAAAGAAAAACAATAAGGCCCGATTTCTCATTTTCTAGATAGCTGCTATTTGTCAGACAATCATCGATTTTGCTCTGTTGTTTGTAATGTGACTGATAGCTCTACATAGGAGATGAAAAGTCGGGCCTTCATAGTGGTATTTCTGAAAGTGATTTAGATTTGATTTATAGCTGAATGACCTTTTCGCGCACTGATTTGATTTAAATTTTGCTAACAGTAATTGCTTCGACGTCTATTTATAATAATCAAAATTTCGAAGCATTTAGCAGTCGGAAGATTTATGGACCTTTAAAACTTGGCAAGGAATTTCGTATTCGAAAGGATGTTGAGCGCTATGGACAAACTAGTTGGAGAACCAGGTGCGGGAAGATATTTCCAAGCTTGGTGTGAACAACTGGTGCCAGCTCGCACCGAGCACAGATGTCTAGCGGCCATTAGTAGCAGCGGCCGAGACCGTTTGTTTGTAGATAAATGCTGTGAAATAACAAGTAAGAGTGATGATAACACAGGCCAACAAAATGACCATCTTTGTGAGGTGCAGCCCTGTTGATTTAAAAATATGATAAGTTTATGTTTACTGATTCCTAAACTGGTTTCGGTTTCGTTCCATCAGCTCTTGTTTCCAAAAAAAACGGAAAAACGAAAATCTTGAATTTTTGGCACTCTATGATTTATGGAGGCCACACTAGGCATAAGTGTCTGAGTTTATGAGCTAATTACGATAAAGGACATATCATTGCAAATTAAAAAAATCTTAGGGACCATATAAGTCCAGCGGAAAGTGTCTAATTTGGCCTTTAAAGAGAGACATTTTTCGATTTATAGCATTTTTATCAAAATAAATCAACCCGTCTAAGGAAGCGCGGTAATTGGATTAATATTTTCGCCATCTGAGCATATAGCCAAACATATGATCTAATTTTGTGATTTTTATGGCATTTAAATAAGTTTATTTGGCAAATGTATGGCGTGTTTAAGACATAAATACATATTTAAATTTATGGGAGGAAAACTAGATTGTTACTCTAAATCTGTATAGGAACTGTAAAGGGGCTACTTGGTTCGGCATAAATTGTTATATGTTTACATGTAGATGATAAATTATATTGGGAAACAAGTAGCCTTTTCACAGTTCCTATAAAAATTTGAGTTACAAATCTAGTTTTCCTCCCATAAATTTAAATAAGTAATTTCGTGTTTAAGAGGCTATAACTTTGCCAAATAAATTGATTTAATCGCCATAAAAATCACAAAATGAGATCATATGTTTGTCTATAGGCTCAGATGGCGAAACTATTAATTCAATTACTTTATCGCAATTAGTTCGTAAATTCAGATAATTATGCCTAGTGTGGCCTCCATAAATCCTAGAGTGCCAAAAAGTCGACTTTTTAGTTTTTCCGCGATATCTTGGAAACAAGAGCTGATTGAACAAAACCAATGATACAGTTTTGTTCAGTAAAGTCTTAATTAACATAATCTGTTAAAAATAGACCTGCGCCAAAATCACTGTTGGGCTGTGTAATCTCATAATTTTGAAATTTTCATTACTTGAAAAATTGTGTTTTTAAAAATGAAAAGTACATGAATACGTTACAGCTCTGTCCAAGGGTATAAAATTATTAACATAGGCAAAACGTAAAATGCATATGGTCATTTCCATGACGTCGAACGGGACAATCGTACGCATTTAAACATTCAAAAAAGTCAAAATAAATCGGATTTTTATTTTCACAATAGGCTTAACTTATAGCTCTTCAATAGCCCTACAATTGATGCAAAGATCGATTCTGGAAAAATTTTTGGTTTCAAGATAATCGCAAAAGAACATGACATTCGCACGGGACAAAAATAGAAGTGGGTTTCACGGGAAACCATTCAAACGCCGAATTCAGGAAATCCTGAGGCAATGTATTAATGCGATAAATATTAGAATGTAGTGCATTGACGTCTCTTTAAAATGGTTTTTATTTCCCCCAAAAATAATTTACAGTTTTTGTAAAATGTAAGCTTAAGCATTTTCGCACGGGACATGTCGCACGGGACAGTTTTTTCCATCATTATATTTATGTGGTTTCTGCTATAATGCGAAGCAAAAACTTACAGTAAATTGTATTGACATAGTTTCTCATGGTTTCTTATGCATTCATGTATACCCCTTTGAACCATCAGAAAGATTTTAGATAGCGAAAGTACATGTAATCTAAAGTCACTTTTTTCCAAAAAATTAAGCAATTTTAATGTCAAAATAAGACAAATTGAGCTAGCTCGGCCGTGAAACCGATTATATCCAATTGGGTTATTAGTAAATGTAAGATTAGCTTACATTAGTTTAATTTTGCTGTTTCCCTTTAAAAATTCGATAAAACGTAGTGTTTTTAACCAGTTTTAACTTTTTGGCCCAGGTTGACCTTTTGGTGGAAATGCCCATATATAAATATAATTACAATGAAGATATTTTTTATTTTAAGTTTCTTTTCACATTAAATCAGAATTTGATACTATTTCACGTTTTAATTTCATAGCATTAAAAATGGGTAAAAGGGAATCATGAAGTTGTGCAAATGTATGTAACAGCCAGAGGGAAGCACACGACCCTATAAAGTATATCAACAGCCGAGTCGATTTAGCCATGTCCGTCCGACTGTTTGTATTTATGAGTCTATATCAAAGACTATAATAGATAGAGCCACAAATTTTTGATTATAGGTAGGTGAATACCATACCCAGATCTAGTTTGCTTCAGATGTGGAAAATTTCCCCTCCTTCTTCTTTTAACCGCGAAAAACTGTCAGAACCAAATTTTTTAAGTTTGAACCTAGTGAAAATATATATTTAGGAAGGCCCAAAATCAATCTATTCTGTAAACCATAATCTCAGCAAAAACCCTAATTTTTCTTAGTATTCAGTATAATATTTATTTCGGGTCTGTATGATGCGTCGCTTAAGGTATATGCTTTGATTATCATATATATTGTGTACCAAATTATCATGTAAACTAATGATTAGAGCGTAGACTACAACAATATGTGTGAATACTTACATTTGCATCAAAGCAAATTAGCAGTGTAATACATATAAGGAAAGATGAGGAAGGTAAAGATTTTTGTTAGCTGCTTTGTCTCATTCTCGTTATAACGAGAGCTATAGCTCTCTTTATTTTGTCTTTTAGCAACGTTGCAACGAATAATGAATAAATACCCAATTTTTTAAAATAAAAAAATATCGAAATGTTTACTAGTAGATTTAAAGTGTTTTTAGCGGGTAAAGGTTATGGACTTAATCTGAGCTGCCTAATCTATTTTGGAAACAACGGTTAAACAGACCTGGGTTCAAGTCTTGGAGTGTAAGAAAATTTTTTATAATGAACAATTATTATTATTATTAGTTGACGTGAAAAGCTTAAAGATATATATTAAATAGCCAGTGGTTATAGACGAAATTGGCATTTTACTCTTGCATAATCTTCGTTGTCAAAGATTTAATATCCCGAGTTAGAATATGAATTACAATTCTTATTTTTATTAGATTGTTCACCGACCTTTAATAAAATCTTTAAATATCGACTTAATCTTTTTCCAAACAAAAACAAAAAAATTTATTCTTGCAGTTGGATTCGAATTTTTTATCGAAATTTACTCTTGCAGTGGGACTCGAACTCACTAAACTGTCATTACGAATGTTAAAGAAAACTGACCTTATATTTAGGTTAAAAAAATCTCGTGATATTGCCTACCTACGTTAATTACTTTTTAGACCTACCTTCCTTTGTCGAGGTAATGAGTTTCAACAGGAAGTTTCAGACAGTGTGCTATTGAGATTCTGATTATTATGATTCTGATTACAATTGATCCGGAAGTAAACAATGATATGTGGGGGACGCATCCAAGCGTGATATGACTGTCTCAATAACATTTAATAATATGTACTTGACTTGACATTTAACTTTCAATGTTTCCACAGCGATGGGGGGAAATTGAAATTCAAGTGCTGGTTACCTAGCACTTGGAAGATTTTCCTTGGAATCCAAGATAAGGCCGTCTTTTGATCGAGAATTACAAAATAAAATTGAACTCTTGGAATTAATTTAAGCTGCTATTGCATTTAACCTTTTCATTTGTAGCATGAGTTAAGGCTGCGCGCTCGAATTAAATTTTGAGCCCGCGATCTAAATTCAACTTATAGAATGAATTAAAGCCGCACGCTCTAATTTCATTTCATGATCATGTCCTAAATTCATTTTGAAAATTTTTGAAAATGCCGCGCAGTCTAATTTTATTTTGTGATGGCGGTCTAAATTCGTTCATTCATTCGTTTTATTTTGAACGAGAAGGCCAAGCTAACTTCGTCTTTGCCGAAGTTTTAATACCCTTGCAAATGTTTTAATACAACAGAGTTTACGAACGTCAGCATTAAAACAAACTATTTTTCTGATAAAAGCCACTTTTCGGCTGATAGTTTCTATGGCAGCTATAAGATATAGTCATCCGATCTCGACCAAAACTTCCAAATCTGTGTAAAAGCGTATAAAACTAATAATTGTCGAAGCGGAAGGCGTTTACATTAAAAACAAAAAAGTTTTCTTACAAAAACCCACTTTTCGACCGATAGTTCCTATGGCAGCTATAAGATATAGTCATCCGATTTTGACAAAAACTTCCAAATCTGTGTAAAAGCGTATAAAACTAATAATTGTCGAAGCGGAAGGCGTTTACATTAAAAACAAAAAAATTTTCTCACAAAAACCCACTTTTCAACCGATAGTTCCTATGGCAGCTATAAGATATAGTCATCCGATCCGGTCGGTTCCGACATATTAGCAGTGTGCAGTAAAAAGAAGACTCTGTGCAAAGTTTCAGCTCGATAGCTTTAAAACTGAGAGACTAGTTTGCGTAGAAACAGACAGACGGACAGACGGACAGACAGACGGACAGACGGACAGACAGACGGACAGACAGACGGACGGACAAAGCTCAATCGACTCAGCTCGTCGCCCTGATCAAGAATATATATAGTTTATAGGGTCGGAAATGAATATTTCTATGCGTTGCAAACTTCTGGGCAAAATTATAATACCCTTTGCAAGGGTATAAAAATAACTTAAGGTCGTGCGGTTTACTTTTATTTTGTGATGGGGGTCTAAATTAGTTTTGCAAAATGAAATTATATCGCCATACAAAATGCCCCGCGGTCTTAATTCACTCGATCTAATATTAAAGAGCCTTGTAGAGCTATTGGGTGAATCCCGAAAAGAAAAGCACCAATTCACATCATCTGGTGAAATACGCAGGCGACATAATTTATAAACCATTATGACTGGCGGCGAGGAGATGCTAAGGTGCATGGGCCAACTCCTCTACAGAATACTTTTTAAAAAAGGAGACTCTACAGTTTGCGCCAACTACCGTGGGATTAATCTCCCTTTCATTGCATATAAGATTTTGCTGTGCATTATATGTGAACGGCTAAAACCGCTTATTAGCACAATGACTGGACCCTATGGATATCTTGGACAATCTGTTATAATGGGAGAGTACAGCGTAAAAACTAAAACTTAGAAGTCCCTCATCATCCCAGTCCTGTAATAGGGCGCAGAAGCATGGACAATATCATGTTACCCCTATAGATGAACAATCTCTAGAAAAAATGGCCTACAAATAGAATGCGAAACACTTTGGAACAGGCAGGAGGGGACGACCACCAAGAAGATGGGACGACCAGGTGCGAAAAAACATTTCCAAGCTTGGTGTGAACAACTGATGTCAGCTTGCACGGAGCAGAAGCGACTGGAGGCCATTTATTGCAGAGGCCGAGGCCTAATACAATTAAATATCCGAAAAGCGATGCGCTATTGCTGATAGTCTTGAAAGTATGTCAGACTTTAACTTTTTTTAAACAGCGTGATAATCTACTTCGAGAGAAGAGAGGGTTTTGAGAGAGACTTTTCGCAGTACTTTAAGTCTAAACATATCTGAATCGGGTAAAAAACATTTCGTGTAAAAGAACACTGTTAAAGTCGATTGCACGTATATGCATTGAGATTAAATGAACTAATAAAATTAGGTTAATAATACGGTCTTAACCAGGGCTTAATCCCGAAACGAGTTTCGGTTCCGGTTCCAGTACCGGTACGTCCCGAAATGAATGTTTCGGTTAAAGGTTCTATATCGGTTTTCAATTAATTTCGGTTTCCGGTTTCGGTTCCGGTACCCGGATTTTTATTTCGGTATACCGGTACGTACCGGTACTCACCGATATAAGTACTACTTATTTTTAATACTGAAAAAAAAACACAAAATTCTGAGATAAATCTGAATCATTTTATTCCTGTTTAATAAAACGAATCAAAAATCAATACAAAATGATTGATTTCACATTTCAAAATTATATGGGCTTAATATTTCGTATTTTTTGTATGTAAGAACTAATGAATACATTATATGCTAATAAATATGTACCCGACGTACGTTGCTACGCCGCTCACAAAGCGAAGAAGTGAAGCATACTTGACAATTACCATCTATCAAATCTTCATCTAGCAAAATTCACCATCCGTCTATTTACCCGCCTTCATGAGAATTAAAATCGTTATAAAATTTTGCACATTTTGCGAGTTTTTGGTCGGTTTGATCAACACGTCTCATTAATTCATATAAGAATTGTTGCAATTTTTACTTTTCTGAACTCATGTAATTTTGTAAATTTCCGATTTTTAAGACAGTTTAAGACTTTTACCCTCTACTATTGCAGTCTATCAAATCTTCATAAAAATTTTGGGGATGAGAAAATTTGGCAAATTTCGCATTTATTTTAGTTGTTTCATTGTTTTTTGAAGTTTAATTGTTTGATCTACACCTTCTGTTTACCTGTCATTGCCATTTCCAGACTTCGCAATATTTTAGACTGTTCAATCTTTTGTTTTTTTTTTGTCTACATACACAATAATCTTAGGTCCTATGAAAATTTTGGAATTTTGACGATTAGTTTGACCGTTTGGTCATCTGACAGGAATCTGATAACCAGTTAAGAACGTTTTAAAGTTTTTAAATACGTATAAGTACGATTTTGCTAGAGAGGACGAATGTGTTTATATTTGTAGTGCAAATGCACAATTTTACTATCTTCCCTGTGTACCTTCGTGCAAAGTATAAAAACAAATCAACAGTTGCACTAGCTTTTGCTGTGTATATGCACTGGCTATATTGACACGGCTGTTGATGCCGATCAAGAACTTTATAAGGTCGGAAATGATTCCTCTCAATTACACAACTTTGCATACTCCTAACATAATTAGGTACAGTGTATATAACAAAAAAAAAACGAAACCGTACCGTTACCAAAGTTTCGGTTTCGTTCCGGTTTTATCGGTTCCAATAATAACGGTAAACGGTTCTCAAAAAAAATGTTGTATGGGTTCAGGTTCCGGTTCCGGTACGCGATTTGAAACGGTTCCGGTTCTGGTTCCGGTATTGAGCCCTGGTCTTAACTTACTTACTTAATACTGTAATAGGATTTAAATTAAATAAAAGTCAAATAATAATTGTTCGGTGTAGTGCCCGAGTCACCAGGCAAAATCTGACTGATTCTTTATTTTATTATTCAAAAGTCTTAGAGCTAAAACATATAAATTATGTTTTGTGTATACGTCTGTATGTGCATGACACATAAACAAAGGGATTCGAATTACTCTTACAGTGGCAATGCTAAATGTGATCAGCATAAGGCTTGTGCTCTTATTTGGTATGTGTAATTGGTCAAGGTGTAATTGGAATATGTACAGTGGTCACTGCCTATGATATACATATACTACACCTCCCTTTTAGAAGAATAAATTTATATATGGTAAATTTATTTCTGTTAAATTTTTTTTTTTTTTTTTTTTTGAAATATTCCATTTATATTTTTATTTTTTACTTTGGGTTTATTTTTAACCTATCTTTGTGTACAACTATTGTTTTTTTCTTGTCTGCTAATATATAATTATTTCTTTCGTCTATACCGATTACTTTATAAGGTCCTTTATAACTACTGTCTAACTTATGACCTGTTTCGTTTTTTACTAATACTAAGTCTCCAATGTGTATGGGAATTATATTTATATTCTTATCAAAGTTAATTTTTTGTTTTTCTTTAGCTCTATTTACTAACTCATTAGTTCTTTTAAGGGCTACTTGTAATCTATACTTAACTTCTCTATCGTATGCCTCATGATTGTACAGAGGACTTATTGTAGAATTCTCTAAAAGTCATATTTGGGTGGTTTTTTGGCAAAAATAAGTTCGAAAGGGGCAATAGCCATGAACTGTAGATGGTGTTGTATTGTAGCAATAAGTGAAAAATTTTAACCAATCGTCCCAGTCATCTTTTTTCTAATGAAATATATGATCGTACATATTCATTGAATGTTCTATGAGTGCGTTCGACTGCACCAAGTGTTTGATGATGGTGGGGTGTTGAAGTTTGATGGTTTATTTTTAACAACTTGCATAGTTCAGTGAAAATGCTGTTCTTATATTCTGTACCCATGTCCGTTATGAGCGTCCTCATTGGTCCATAGATCAAAATAAAGTTGTCGAATATTGCTTGAGCTACTACTTTTGCGTGTTTGCTTTTTATTGGTATTGAAATTAGATATTTTGTCAAATCGCAAAGGATTGTGACTGCGTATTCATTTCCGTTTTCTGATTTTGGTAGGGGTCCAATTGTGTCTATTTGGACTATGTCAAAGGCTTTGATAGGTGTTTCTGTAATAATCATTGGTTCTTTATTGTGTATTGTAGTTTTATTTTTATTACATTTTGCGCATTTCTTTTTATGTTCTTTTATGTCGTTAGCCATATTATTCCAACGATACTTCTGTTTTATTTTATTTGTTGTACGATTGATTCCTTGGTGGCCACCATTAATAGGATCATCGTGATATTGTTTTATTATTTTTTTCAATTATTTTTCGATCTGATACATATTCGGTTTTTGACGTTAACGCGATTTTTATGTCATTAAGGCATTTATTTCCCATATCTTTAAAATCTTCCACCCGGGTGTTATAAAATATATTGTCTCCTAAGGACAATTGCAAATTAGTGATTCCTAGATTACCGGCTTCTCGTTCGAGCCTCGAAAATAATTGACCTAAGTCGATTTTCTCGGAATAATCAAGTCATTCACATTAATATAGCTACAAATTCTTTTTCCTTTTTTGAATAAAATATTCGGGGATTGAAAATGAGCTCGACATGTCGTTTTTACCTCATATTTATATAGCGCTTCATATACTTTGGGAACCTTAAGACTTTTTTTGGTCATTGTTTGTTAATGATTTTGGACTTATTCGCTCTTGAGCGAGTAGTCATTCTCATAATTTGACAAGCATTTGCTTGTGAGGATTTTTCAATCAGTTATTTCAATGCGGGATAGAGCATCCGCAGATTTTATACGAGAAGTCATATTCTTCTAGAGTAAAAGTCTCATACGTGTCAGTTTAGATGAAGGTTCCTCCTTGGTAACAAATATGTCGAGGACGGCAGTCGGTTTTTACTAAAACTTTTACCGTATAAGTATGGTCTAAAAATAGGTAATGCCCATTACCCCGACCTCCTTGACCATTTTGATGGTTGGGTGGTTTCGATGGCATCATCCATAGTGTTTCCTTCTAATTTTTTTTATAAATATTGTTATGCATCATGCGGTGTTATCTAGTTGTAAAGCATCTTGGAAGCTTTGTAAGTTTTCTGCCTTACCGTCAAACTCGGGAATAAGTTTGGTGGCAGCGTTTAAATTCAATGACTTTGAGGCATTGTGTCGTACTCTACTTGTTCCATTAAAATTGTTTTCTTCCTCTACCTCTGATACGGGCAGTGGCATAAATGTGGCTGGTTTGTTAAAGTGATTTGGTATAATTACACCTAGTAGGTGTTTTTCCGTGACTACTATTAATCTTTCTTTTAAACGTCTACAAATGTCAGTAGCTTGGCATGTTTCAATATTACCTAATCTTGGCTGACTTCTATGGACTATTTCTCTTACTCTGTTGAAACTATCTATTAATATAGACGTATGTTTTTATTTACTGTTGATGGAGAAATAGATACATTTTTATTTTAGACATTTATATGATTTGTCAAAGTTGTCTTTTATTTCTAAGATATTTTTCAAAACTACGGTCCAGTCCATAGCAGCTTATACTGACTGTACGTTACCGAGTGATATGCTCTTGCCATATAGTTTCTTTGAGCTGTTTCTTATGTGTGGAGTAAATCTTTAGTGATAGGTGAAGTACCAATATTAATGTTATAATTAATAACATTATTTGGTTTATTCAATTGCTTTCAACTACTTCTACTTCATTCACTACGTTTGCCGACGCTTTGATTGTTTTTGCCCATTTTAGTGGCGAAAATATAAAAAATAAAATAATATGGAATATTGTGTCGAAAAGTTAAATTCTCAAAAGGATAGATTTTGTCATTTTTATAAAAATGTTTGTCGGTTTTTACATAAGTCTACCTGTGTTTTTGGCTTAGGCTGTATGCCACTGGCGCCGCTAATAACCGTTGCCGAAGGTCCGGCAATAATGGTTACAAATTGTTCATTACATTTCATTTCTTAATTATAGTTATGCAAAAACAAATATTACAATTATTTAAGTTCTTTAAATCATAAAAGTCGGCGCACTCTGTTTGCGCTGTTTGATATCGGGTTGTTTTGATCTTCTGTATCGAGCATCAATGTGTTTCCTTCGCTGGTGCAGGGCAGCTTTTGTCTCCCCGCAATTTAGATTTCTCAATTTCTTGGCCAGTGCTGTTGTGCGGGCTTTTGTAGTTTTCGATCTAGACAGGTCGGTCAACCGGTGCCTTTAGCGGCTGGATTTCTCCTTCATTCTTCTTAGCCTGGTCACGGCTGTGGTGATTAGTTGCACATTTTGCTTACTTGTTGCTGCTGCTGCTGCTCACTGCTGCTGCTAGTTGATTGTTCTTTTTGGTTTTGGCCGATTGGTTTTGCGTCTTGTTTTAATCTTTCGTATTTCTTCTGTTTAGTTTGTCCCGCTTCTTTTGTCATTTGCAACAGCCTCGTCCCAGGCTGGTGGTGGTTTCCAAACATATAGAATGTGTTTCAAGTATGCGATGCGTTTTTTTACTGTCGGCCCCCACTCGGTATTCCTCTGTAGTATTCATCCATCGGAGGAAGTACCGGGAGCTGGCAAGTAATTATGTAGTTTAAGTCAAACTAAAAGTCAAATAATAATTGTTCGGTGTAGTGCCCCGGTCGCAGGCAAAATCGATTGATTCTTTATTTTTTTATTCAGAAGTATTGAAGCTAAAACATATAAAGTTGTGTTGTGCTTTATGACCATATATGCGTGTATATGAAGTGGCTCCACGAGCTGCCATACGTATGTATGTGCAAGCGACACATAAACAAAAAGGATTCGAATTACTCTTACAGTGGCAATGCCTAAATGTGATCAGCACCACTTTTGTGGTATGTTATTGTGTATGTGTGGGTGGTAAAGGTGTGGTGAATATGTCTTCAGTGGTCACTGCCTAAAAAAAACTTGATATACACATATACTACAATACAGATATACATTTCGACACCTAGAGCTGACCTGTCAAACATCTGTATTTTACTTATCCAGGAACAATAACTCCTTACCTTGAGTTATCAAGACAATCCCTAACTCCATTTATGACAAACAATACTGCTTCTCCTACCCCATAAAGATAACATGTACTCTTGATTAGCAATAAGGCAGCCCGAGTCCATAATTGCCATGTCTGTCTGTCCATGATAATGCACCAGAAATCAGAAAGGTTCGGAGTGTGGGTATAGAGACGTATGGGCTATATTTCACGGAAAAGGTCCACAGATGACCCTTAAATTAAACCTGAAATTACTTCAGGCCTTAAGGTTTTCACTTTCAAATTAGTTTTCAAGTGATCTGTTTAAAAATTTAATTTAATCTTCAGCGGTAGTAAACACTCTTTATTGTGCTTATATCGATTTTTCTT